>JACDOX010000335.1:0-81367 GCA_014549065.1 Cardinalis cardinalis
AGTTTGCCTTCATTCATTTCTATGCTGCTTTTTTTTTTTTTCTGGGTAAAGACAGTTTCAGTGCACTCCTTTTATCATATCCACAGACAGATATAATTTGTAATTTTTAATTTTTTTTTCTCTTTTCTCTCTCTTTGGTAACTTTTACCCCTCAGTTTACGCTATTAACAGCTATCAAAACATTTTATAAACTTCCATTGACTTTGCAACCCTTCAGCTCACAGCCAGAACAGACCTCATGAACCACAGTTATTACAGTCGGCAGAAATAGATCCATTATTTTCTCAGTGTAAAGCTGATTCAAAACTACAGTTAACAAAATTGAAAAAAATGAAAGTACTCACTGCTGCATCACTGGGCTTGACATTTCTAAATAGTCTTAGCTTTTCCCTTGTCATTTCCACCGTCGCTCAAAGATTCAGGCTCTGGGAAGTTTTTTATCAAATTACACCATTTTGCAGGAGACTACGTAAAGTGAATAAGGGTCAAACCTGGACCAAAAGAAGCTTCCAATATAAAGTAAATATTGATGGTTATCTCTGTGGTATTGCATAACTATAAAATTCAATATTATATCTCATAAATGCAAGCTGTGTTTGCTGATGACTAAACTCTTGAGTTAGAAACAAGACTTTGGTGAAACTCTAAAGTAGTGCCTGGCGCTGGAATTTTGCTGAGGCTTAGCAAGGTAATGCCCTCAACTCTTTCTGAAACAGAACTGATCCAGTAATGTAGTCATCATGTTGCTTCAGTAAGGAACCCTAGAGAATTAACAAGTTGTTTAAGAATGCTTATTGCAGATGGTGTGGGAATCAGTCCAGATACAAAAGAGATGAAACTCAGCTATTGCTTCTCTTGTACTTGATCTTGAACTCTAGAAAGGAAAAACTTGTAGAAAAGTCACTTTGAAAACTCAGCAGGCGGCTTGCCTGACTAAAGCCTGCACTCATAGGCCTGTAATTGCATAAATGTTAATTAAAAAAGAAAACTAAGGAGAAGTAACTGACAGGAGCTAAGCAGAAGTAAAGAGCAGCTGCTTTTTGGGATTCTGCCACATGTAGTCCTCTTTCTACTCCAGCAACAATTTCCCATATTTCCCTCTCTTCTCTACTGAATGCAGGCTTAAACCAATATCCTGTCTGGCTTGGTTAATTCCCAAGGTAAACAAGTCTTTTTGTTCCCTGAGGAACAAGTTTAGCTGTGCTGGAGAAGTAAGAAGGGAATCAGGTAAGAGACAGGGTGACAAGGACAAGGAGAAAGGAGATTCTTTCCATCAGAGCAGACAAAGAAAACGGGAGTGGATAGGGGCAGTAATGGCCCCAAAAGGTGAATGAAATACAAGGGCCTGCTACAAATATCACAAGTCTGTTTGAATTTTTCTAGTGGGGACTGCTGTTAAAGAACTTCCAGTCCTAAATCCAAAGAAGAACCAGAGAATGGAAAAATGAATTGCCTGCCATATAGAACAAGATACGTGGAAGTAAGGTGAAAAAAAGAGATTCTGATAGAAACAAAGAAAAATATACAAATTGCTATTCTTGAGGTAAAATATTCCCACTGAAATGGCCCAGACATAACTGAGCTACATGTGGAGGAGGAGAGGAAGAACAGAGGCACTGAAATAATACATTGGTCAATTTCTGCAAAGAATTGCAACAAATTAGTACAACTGCAACAACATAAAAATATTCTAAAGATTCTGAGAACTTAAATCAGTAGATCTTTTTATTATAAATACTACAAGTATTTATATTTCTGTGCTTACCAGACTTCAAATTTCCTAGATATGGATAACACAAAAAACTATTGCAAAGAATAACAATGTCATTTCTATTTGCAAAAGGTAAAAGATTTTGTCATTCAAGAGTGATACCATGTCAAGAAATAAAGTTATTCTGGAAGGCTTGTAAGTGCTATGTACACAAACCAGTATCTTGGAGTTCAGCTTAAATCAAAAAGAAGTTTAAAAATACAGGCTACTACATAATTCTTTCTAGTTCAAACTCACAGATTTGAGTTTTACAAAGGAATTCAGGTCAAACTGAGAGGATTCATGTGTCCAAGGCTCTGGAAGGATGTGAAGGAAACATTTACAGTACTTAGAGTTTGTCGTCAAGCACAAAGGAAATTCTGTAGGGCTCTAGATTTAGTTGAATACCTAGGCAGCTGAAACAAGATGTAATGAAAATCTGGAAACTTGGATGAAAAAAATCCTGAGAAAATACTGATCATCAAAGAATTTTATCAGGAAGACTAGAAAGTTGAGAAAGAAGATGATTAAACAAAGTTGAGTTCATCCTGATCAGCGATGAAGGGTCAAAATAATTACAGGGGTGGCTAAGTTAAAGCAGCATTCTACTTCTCTTTGCAGAAGATGGGACATCACTGTTGAATATATAGCAGGAGTAAGATGGCTATGAGAAGGATTGTATGGAAGTGGAAACTGAGACATAGAAAATGCCAGGGAAAATTAAGGAGGCCAGATCCTCCTCATGGGTTCCTCCTCAGTGTGGGGAGAGAAGTGGTTTACCTGTTAGGATAGTTTACCTCCAATTTTTAGATTTCCAAGTACAGAAACATAGTAAAGTGTTCAAGTGAGTCTAGTAGCAATGATTTTTTACTAAAAACTCAATTTTTTAAAGTATCAAAAGTAGTTCTCGAAGCAGTAACTTTTCAAAAGGAATAAGTTATCTAGGCAGCTGCAAATAGATGACTTTGACCTCTGCAGTGTGCAAGACGTGGAATATATTGTCAAAGAAAAAGCAATTAAGACTAGAAAGGCAAATAGGAATTGGTATAAAATGCAAGAACAAGAAGGTCTTGCTACTATGGATTGATAAAAGAATTTTATTCTATAAATGGAAGGTTCATGAAAAGGAAATGAACCAGTGACAGTGGAAAAGTTTGAGTTCATCAAGATGAGTCATAAGTTATCAGTGTGATGTGGTCAGGAGAAAGGAAATATAATTAAACATATCAGAAGAATTGGCAGGAGAGTAAGAAATATTAAAAAGTCCTAGAAGAAAATTATCATGGGGAGTCCTACGTACATTGTGATCATCCACATTCAGGAAAAAGAAATTTGCCTTAAAAGGAGTACCGAGACTGCTCAGAGAAAGGGCAAAACTTCCTGCAAACAGTGACTAACAGAATTTGGTTTAATAATCTCACTAAACAAAGACTGAATAACACACACTTGATCCCTCTGTGAAAGGCCTTCACTTCCCTCTCTACTTTCTAGACGAAAAACTGTGGAGGAGTTTGTTAAGCCAGAAGAAAATATTGATACAGGAAAAGTAAAAAAGCTCTATGCTGTAAGTTTAGATTAGAATTAAAAATACGTTCTTTAACAAAATGAGACTTTGTACCATCTTTCCAGTGAGAAGTGGGGAGAGAAAATGAAACAGTTGTAAGGTAGAATTGGTTGTTTTATGACACAATTAGACCCAGCTATTGGCATAGTTGAAAATTCATGATAATTTCCTTGTGATGTTTTTATGACTTGCTTTTTATTGTACAAACAAGTAATTGGTATGCTATATTTATTTATTAATTGAGAAATTATGGAAAAAGTTTAATTCTCAGAGGTCATGAATAAATGAAAAGAAGTATTAAATTGTCTACTAAATACTTAAAGATATCCTGATTAAAATATGCATCTAGGATAATTTTTTTGCTGTACCTTGCTATCAGGAGTCACATATTTATCATGAACATCTTGACAGTCACAGAAAGAAGTATCCAGGGGGCAATGAGATTCTCATGAAGCCTTTTTCCTAAGCAGCAATAAAGACTGACTGTTGTGTCAGTGGTGAGCATAAGAAAGATGCATTCCTTACTCAAAAAATGAAATGAAGTATGCTATAGCTGTGCTTAACATCTTCCATTCCCCAGAAGGCACTTTCAGCTGTTCCAACAAATCCCAGTGATATTGCTTGCTATCAAATAGTGGAAATGAGTTCAGAAGCCAAGCTTGACTTAATAATGCACTTCTTATTGTAGCATGTATACATGGTGGAGAGAAGCATTTTAGATGCAGTATGTCTTTCATTTTTTCTTTTGACAACCAAGCACTTGGGCCTCTATACCTGATGGCTGGGCTTCTGCCTTGGCCCTCACAGCTTGTGAGAAAGAGCTGGCCAGGTCTGTAGAGAGTCCAGCACTAACAGGTCATGGCTGTGTGCTCAGCAAGGGGGCTCCTGGAGCACTACCCCTGGCTCAGTGGGGAGCAGATATATGCACACACAGTATTTATATATGTCCCTATATGTATGGACAGTATACCTGTGGATACTCATACACATATAGACACCAGATATGTCATTCAGCCAGAGGTGGAGAATTGTGTGAAGGTGCTCCAAACCACCAAAATACTCACTGAAAGAGTACTTTCAGACAGTATTGTGTCACAAATTCTTACAGTATTGGTGTTACCCAGGGTCTGAAGCAGCCAACTCTTCACTTGCAGCAGTATCCTAAGCATCTAAATACATTGGGAAGCACTGGCTGCTTTTTAAGCACAGCCACAGAAGCCTTATAAGCCATTTCTTCCTTTCTGAGTTCTTGTTTGCTCAGATCAAGACCTGAGTCATAACTCAAATATTTAGCCAGATGGGATTAGGTATATATATACTTTTTGAGAACTTTCAAGTTGAAAATAAACAGAAAGAAAACTCCAGCAAGCATTGCTTGCCCCAAAAGCTATCAGGTCACATGGATGTAAAAATCTGCCTACCTGGGTTGCAGACACTTACAAGGGTAAATTAAAATCTGAACTGCATTATGAAAAAGAATACTGCTTAAAAATGAGTCCAAATATGTATCTTTCCCCCCTTTAAACTTGTAGTTAATTTACATCCATCACAAGGAATTTATTACAGTAATCTTGCATTTTATTTCTCTTCCTAGTTAGTGAAACAAACTCTAAAGAAAAATAAGGCAAAAATAATTGAAAATTAGCAGAAACTAAAAGTAAACTTCTGAAAAATAAATATACTGTTCTCTGAATAATTTTTAATATAATTTTTCCTCATAGAATATTATTAATTTAATGTACTTAGTAAGAAATATCACAACTGTTTATTGAAACAAAACCAGTCTCAAGGGTAGATACATTTTTAGATCTGAAAGAATTTATGTCAGCTGAGACTTACACTGTGTTTTTAACATGGGATATGTTGAACCTCCTCTCTGTAGTTGTTCTGACATATGAATTCGTGGAAAGACCAACTTCATGAAAACATTCAAGTCTTTCAAGATGTCAGATTAGAAACCTCATGGTACTTAGTGTAGAGATGCAGGGGAAAATGCTCTGCTTTAATTAGGCAGGAGCATTTGTAGTAACTATAAAGTACAGCAGATTTTGCATTGCTCAGGCCCTAGATATTTTTTGTACATGTCTGTTTTTTGTGGCTCTATCCCTACCTGACTTCAGTGGCTGGCTAAATATGTGTGTTGCACCTCTTTTAGGGAAAAAGCTATTTTTCAGTGCTTTCAGTAGTCTCTCTCTGCCACCTCCACAGATGTGCCTTAATGATATAGTCTGCCCTGCAGTGCTGCAGCCTTCAAAACCTGAATTTTGACATAATAGTTGTTAATATTAGAATCTGCTCTGTGCTACATTGAATCCTCTTACATTTTACTGCATTTCTTTTTCTTCGGTATCTCTTATTGGGGTGGCTAATTTTAATTTAACACATTTATCCAAAACAAAGAATGGCATAAATAAAAACACAAAACAGAGAGACATATTTATAAACAAATTAGATAATGTTTGCAAAGCACTTCAAATGAGGTTTGCTAAATCAGCACTACATTTTATCAACCTGAAATAATTAAATCATAAATAACTAGGTTTTCTTTAATTCTGCTTCACATTTTGTAGCCTGGCAAATTGTCAAGAACCATGACTGATTCCAGCTCTTCACCAAAGCAAAGCATCTTCTGTTCAGCAGGAAATTAAGTTTTGTCTATTTTTCACCCTCAAGTGGTACTCTGAATTTCTATAGTCCTTAAAATATTCATATTGTAATATGTATTTTACTTTATGTGGAACTTACTTTTAGGGAAACTACTTGCGAATTAAACTTTTTTCTTTGGTTAGCAAATTTGAGTGACTATCTACTGAAAGAAACAGAATGAAAAAAGGTTCCCAAATATATATATTTAATCTGAAATGTTACCATTTTGCTGGGATTTTTCATGGGTCCTCCAAAATATTTTTGCCTGCTGCTAAGCACAGCTAGATACTCCATCTGGTCATGATCAGCTGTCCATATACAATCTTTAATGTCCCTCTTTTCCCTGGACAATAACATTGTATCTGGTCCAGATTCATAGAGGGTATGAACCCTCCCTACTTTGTGCAGTGACAGAGTGCCTATTGTCTGAAAACAGCATGGTATTTAGAACTAAAAGATTGTTCAATCCTAAACTCACCATTTATATTCATTAAGTAGAGCATGCAGTGGGAAATAACACATAGCAAAGTAGAAACCAGAATTTTAACTAGAAATCAAAGGTAAGAATAATTGGAATTTCAGTTTTGATGGAAATTGAGAGTAGACAACGTGACACTCTGAATGATGATACCCTGGAAAGCATTCCAACTTTGATGTAACAAACTCAGGAGCATTTGAAAATGCCAACTGCAGTAAAATTAAGTATGTAACGATTGTTTTATACTGACAGGTCACTCATGAGGAAAAATAGTTTAAATGGACCTTGTCCAGAATAAAACTCTTGCAATTCAGGACAGAGGCTCATATTGTTCATCACACTTACATCGAGAAGTTAGTACACTCCCTTGGTTCCATAAATTTGAAGGTTAGATTGTCAAGATGTGTGCATTCAAATGGGGTATTTTAGTGCTCTTTGCTTCCATGAATTTTGGGATTTCAGGTGTAGACAATCATTCATAGGCACAGAATGATGAAGCATACAATATTTTTGCAGTCCTTGAGGTCCCAGGGCAGATTTTGGTTGAAACTAGCTTATATTTTAGATTTGAAGAGTAGGATGAATGTAAGCTAAGGAAAAAATAAGCCAAACTTGTAACATTACACTTTTGATTTATTGTTACTTTTAGAGACCATTCCATGTTTTATAAGTCATCATATTACTGAGTAAACTATAGAAAGTGATTCTCAATAGTATTCTGTTTATGAGACTTCATCTTTTATTTTAGACAATCGCATGATAGATAATTCATTAATTTTGTCATTGACCCTAGTATTTAAAATAGGAATGTTTAAGAAATTTCTTTCTGAGTATATGATGGTCATTATACTTGTGTTCTGCAATGCAGTAATGAAGGTACTTGACAAAGCTCTCATACGCAAACAGATCCACTTTTAACTCTCAAAATGTCTGAGTCTGAATTTAGAGATCATGTGCTCTGTTTTCAGTGTATGTGTAATCATTGACTTAAATGCTTGTGCATAAGGTTGCATCAAAGTAATTTAATTTTAATATTTGCAGTCCGCTTGTCTAAGTTTGTAGCAGGAGGAGAATCTAGTTCATGCCAGATCTACTTGAAATATTTCAGAGGTACAGAAGTGTTTGCTGATTCGTGGAATCAGGGTAGACTTGCTATATACTTAAATACTAAAGGATCTGTCTTAAGTTTCAGGCAACCTGGGGCAATCTTTTTCCTTTCTGTTGCATCTGTGATAAATATTAGACACATTCAACACCCAAAGCATCTTCATACAATGCAGTTTAGAAAAGTGTACTACTTTGAAAAAAACTGTGGCTTTAAAAGCTGGTGTTTTGTATTGTTAAATCAGTCTTATTCTTTTTTTTTTGGTGCTTTTTGATTTTTCATTAGATAGCAATTTGCATTGCTAAAAAAAAAAAGGAAAACACTGGTATCTACAGAAATGTACACTAGTTTATCTGCAGCTGATCCTTGATATCACATGGCATGGATACTTGTAATGCTTAGAAAACTTGAGTTCCTTTCAGCACATCTACTATATGCTTTCTGCTAACATGAATGCATTTTCAGCCTAGTACCTGCTGTACGCAGCACATAACAGACTATGTGCTTGGAAATCAGATGGTTAGCTGAGTTCTCACCCTGTTTCCAGTCTCCTGTTGGTGTCTGCATTGCCAGGTTTCATGAGGATACTGTGATTTTCAAGCTATTACTTCATTTCTGATCTCTCAGTCTAAGCTGGAAGACATCTGTTTTAGCGGATGCTTCATAAAGGGAGATCTTCCAAGGCAAACAGTAGCTGAGAATCAAGATTCCCTGTAATGACTAAGATATCATATGTAGTTTCATGAGGATGATGTAGAGAACTTTAGAAAGAAAAGGAAAAGCACACTTCAACAGAGTGGTGGTATCTAAATCTCTCAGGTACTGAGTGTCAGTACAGGATAATGCAGGGAAAATTATCTCAGGGAAAGTCCTGCTCTGATTTTCCTGAGTTAATTCCAGTTAACTCTAGTAATTTTGGTATCTGTATTTCGTCATATCCTAGAATGTGACATTTCATAGGTGCAACCAAGTCAAAGCTCTGGTTTATTTTTGTTTGGTTGGTTCTTTAGGAGTTTTTTTTTGTTTTTTTTTTCTGTTATCAGAATGCTAATCATTTGCCTTAACTATCCAGCAAGATTTTTTTCAAAAGGTTTTTGAAATTCTGTTTCTGTTAAAATAAACACAYATTTAGCCACTACTTTAAGTAGATAGAAGTATCTGCAGTCAGCTAATGATGGCTTGTGAAAAGAGTAATGAACTTTTATTTTCATTATCTTTTTTTTTAATGTGAATTTTCCTGAAAAAGTAAGGCTATTTTTCTCTGAGATTTTTAGTTGCTCTTTGTTCCTCTTCCTTACACATTCCTGAATATCCCTGACAATGCAGCAGGTCTTTTACCAAACTTTTGTTTCTTTTTAAGAAAAGATCTTTTGAGAAGCACTCAACTTTATTTTATATTCAGATGTAGTTGTCTTATGTAATTGTAATCCATATTGTAAAAAACAATGTTAGCTGAATCCTCATGCATTTCCCAAAAATATTTGTATGAACATTAGTCTTAAAATTGAATAATCAAAAAATATGCCGGAACCAAGAGGTAATAAAACTTTTAATCCTTGAACATGCAGACTATATCAATATTCTGTAACATATATATGCTGTTATGTAACAAATACCRTTTCTGTAAGTTCAGTGTTTTCTCAAGCTCTTTTTATCAAGTGGATTAAAGAATAACAAAACCAGTCTTGGTTAGTTATTAGTCTTGGTGTGGTTTTTGTTTTTTTTTCTCATGGAGGAAAATCTATTTCAGAACTTGCTGAAGTTTATCAACACATATTCCAGAAAATTTGGAAAATTACCCRCCAACAAACTTCTTGATAGTAGACCTCAGTAGTGGACATTGTCTTAGAAAAGATCTTGAAGGAAAGTGTGAAAAGGGACAAGAGAGAAATGCAATTCCATCTTTTGAGGGTTTTTTTTTTAATATTTCCAGTTTCTCAGAGAAGGGATCTAATCCGGAGAATGTCTAGGTTTAACATCTGTATGTGACTCCTGTACATTAAAAAAGGGAGATGTGGATGACAGAGATGTCTAGTGAATTGTGAGGTAGATAAAAAAAAAGCTGGAGGAAAAGGGACAGTTTAACAGTTGTCAGAAAGGATAGGGATCATTTTTTGGTGACACTTGGGAATGGCATCCTATTGAATAGATGCAGTAGTGGCCACCAGGGTTCATTTCATCAGGGAAACAAGAAATCTGGAGAGGATTGTCACTATTGTGGAGACATAGGAATAGAATAGTATTAAACAATGAGAACTCAGGCACAGAGGGAGCCACAAACAGCTGCTGTAGTTTGATCACTTGTCCAAAAGGAGACAACAGATGACGTGTTGTGCATAATTGTCTGGAGAGAGCATCTGAACTGTCCCCATGAATTGTGTGTGAGAAGTGCTGCTGGTTTAAGAGAAGTTTGGCAAAACAGGGCAGCAGTGAGTTTGGAGAGAAAGCTGTCATCTGATGCGGATATAGAATTATCAGAATTCTTATTTGAGACAATGTCAGGACTTCCTCTGAAAAAACAGATAATGCTTAGATTAGCGTTTTTCAAGTTACAAAATTCTTATCTGAAAGCAGCCGGTGGTTTACTAGAGTAATCAAAGGAGAAGATTGTCCTAAAGAAGTGGAATTAAAAATAGTTGTCTTGTTTTGATTAGATTAGGAACAGAGTCTGAGGGGATTGTTGACCACTTATTAAAATAAACAAGTAAATTTCAGGGGAGGAAAATAGCCACAGAAATACAAAAAAAAATTAAACTCCTTTGTCAGAATCATCATTGTCAATATCATCTTCATTGTCTTTCTTCTTTCCTCTTTGTCCTTTCTTCTCCTTTCTTCTTCTTTATGGGTTTATGCTCAAAAAAATCTTCCAAAACAACATAACAAAAAAAGAATCAACAGAACACGTCAAGTTCATGGAAAAGATGACAGAATATTTGAAAATTGAAGCAGAATCTCTGCCTGTCTGATGTATTGATATTTTAAGAGAGTGATTGTTCTTTTTATATGCTGTAAATGGATAGTTATATTGATATGCTTTCGAAATTTTGTCTGTTGCCTAATAAGACCAGCTTAGTTTTTTATTCCATGAATAATGTGGGGTGCTTTTATGTTTGTGTTTTGTGGCTTCTTGGTTTTTATTTTTTCTCCCTAAAGTATTTTTTTAATTGAACACAGTGGGCAGACTGGAGATTAGTGGTCACTAGTACTCTCAGTAGCATCAATTTATCAAGTACTGTGTTTTTGAGCCCTGCTCACATGCTCAGAGTTGAAGTGGAGACAATACTGGAAATCAGGAAGATTGTGTTTTCTTGCAGGTCAAAAGAAATGCTGAAAGAGAGCATTTATTTTCTTTTTTTTTTTTTTTTTTCTTTTTCTGCCCTTCTTTTGTACAATGCTGTGGTTTCCATTTTTTGTTTAGATTGAAATTCTTTCTTTTTTAATGTAGTAGTCATTATAGTTCTGCCTATTGATTATTGAGATTGAGATTATTCGATTCTTTGTARGTTTCTGTGGATTACTGTTTTCTGTGAAACTTTCTGAAATTCATTATTTCATTGCTTAGCTGCTATGGTACTAGAATGGAACTGACTGCAGGGGTGATTCTCTCCAATTCTGTTTAAAATCTCAGGCAGGGTCTAGGTAGGCACCAAAGTTTTAGACATGCCACAAATTTGTTTTATTTCATCAGTCATACTTGTAAAATTGCACAGCATTATTTTATAATAGCAAAAGGAATGAGGCTCTTATAAATATTTCATTGACAGCAGTATAGAATGATCGGAAATAATAGTAATATTTCCTCAAATTGGATTCTCAATATCTCATCAGAAAAGTTAGGCTCCAGGATTCCAATATTGAAATTTTATAATATCATATGAGTGTGACCTGCCTYTATTGTAAAAATGTGTCAAAATTTCTCTAGTTCAAAGTACACCAATAGAAAAACTAACCAAGTCAAAAAAGTGAAAAATGGGAGCAACAATATCTAGAATAAACTCATATTTTCACAAAAACATGGTTGTGGCATTTTAAATTCTTTCCCCTATTCTGTAGTGYTTGGATATTTGTAGCTGTGGTTTCACATGTTGATCTTTCAGCCCCTCCTTTTGTTATCTTGAGCAATCTGGATATTTTTTCCATGATACATATTGTTTTTCCATTATTCTATCCTCTCTTCCTTGGTGCTAGTATCATGTTTTAATATTTGGGTGTGCTTCATTATTTTTGGCTTTAGTCTTGTGTTTTCAGTCTGCAGTACATTGGCTTTACAGTTTCTCTTTACTTCTTGTTTTATGGCTAAGGAGAACATCAGTGTCATGTTTTCATTTTCTTTGTAAGGTCTAGGTCCACATTAGACTGTTGGTTGGTCTTTTGTAAAGCTCTAAATTCCCAAGATGTAGAAAAGTGTTACATTCAAATTTCCATATTTGTATGCTCTATTTTTGCTCCTCATCTCTGTAGGAACTGTTTAGTCATCCCAGGAAGTCTGTAACCCTCYCAAGGTTTTGGTTTGTAATGGATTTTTCCCCCTGAACTTTGAGCACCAAGCTAATATATTGGACATAAAAGCATCCTCTGCATCCTCTTCAGTTTCAGAGGTTCAGAGGTTCTTGAACTAACTCATCATTCTAGGCAAACATGCTAGAAAATTCCCAGTATTCMTCAAAGTTTGTTCTTCTGAAATTTCAGCTGAATTTACTGACTCAAATTATAAACTAAAATTTCCTTTWGCTTTGTTAAGATTTATCTCACTGAAGAAAAAACTTAAATAAAACTTATATTTTCTTGYTATGTCTTAACTGTTTAACAAAGAAATACATTTTGGGTTTTTTTCATCTACCAAGGAATGTGGTATCTGCTGACATCCTTGYATTAATTTTCTAGAGGTAGGTTTAGAAAATTAAAATTACTTAATAGCCTACCATTTTACTGATTGTCTTCTAATTTTATAAACATTTCTAACCCAAGACTCAGTTCTCTGTAGCAAACACTAACTTTTGGGAGATTTTTGCCATTTCTCATCAAAAATTACTAATTTTGYACAAGCTTTAAATTCAAAGCAACCAATAATTTACACAAAATATCCCTTTGACTCTATTTTCATTTATATATTTCCATAAAGATGGTACAGACATAGTTTTGCGTTATACAGATCACAGACCTGCTTTCTGTCTTGGGTGGCAAAGAACTATTTTTATATGCCAGCACATTTATTTAGGACATTTTGCATGCATTTAGGACATTGACATGTATTGCACTGTGATGTGCAAGAGCATGAAATAGACTGCCTGGWATATATTAAAAACTTGGGCTAAAGAAAAGGTTTAAACAAAACACTAAAAATTAAATTCTTCTTTCCCTATTTTCTTTTCATTTTTTTTTTACTTATTGAGACTGTTGACTATATGTTTATGTAAAATTATTCAATTATGTTAATAATTTAATATTATTAAATTATTTACATAATAATTTAATTATTACATGTATTAAAACTTAGTCTCAAATACTCACAAAATCCTGGTTTTGCAATGGTCAGAGATCCCTGATTTTAGCTACTGAAAAAAACATTAGTTAAACTCAGTATGATCTCATTAATCTACCCAGTCAGTCAAACCTGATACTTTGCTCAGGTCTCTTGCTCCCTTTAATTTTAATTTCTTTTGCTAGAACTTTGTAATTTAAATTCCCCTATCTGAAAGCATTAAGAAGGAGGGAATATTTTTGTTATTTTGCCCCTCTTTAAGTGAAAAACCCAGGCCACTGAAATTTTATAATTGACTTGTCTGAAGTAGGAGGGGTTGAGCGCTGCTGTAATTTTCCTGATATGATACATTCTATGTACATGATAGTTCTATGATACATTTGTTTTGTGGGTCCTTGAGAACTCCGGCCTATACCTAAGGAAGGGGTAAAAGCTAATCATACAGCAACCTAAAAAACATTCTTAGCAGAACTGAAGAATATAAAAGGAAATTATATGTAATTCATTATAGTTTTTTTTTTTAACAAGCAAGATCTTGCCTCTAATGGAGAGTTGGTGAAAGTTCAACAGAAAAAAGTCTACCACCACATAGTAATTTACAAGTATTAAATATATGTATGACTAAGTAAAGATAGAGTAGAATATAGAAGATTATAATTCATTGTGTATTCTAATATTCTAAGTAAAATGTACATGAAACAAAAGCACATGTAATGCATACAGTGAAAACAAGGACCTAATAGAATGATTTTACATAATGCTAATATGAAACAGGGACTGAAACTGATCATATAATTAAAAGAAGAGATGAGGTGGGAAATGATTTTTTTACCTGCTTGATGTATGAACCAGAGGTAAAATAATTGTTAGTTGCTCTTCGACTTTCAAAACACAAAGTTCAAATCAGTTCAGTTTGTCAAAGATAATTTTATATACTTAAGCTTAATGGAGCTAACATGATAAACATTATTTATCTCCTTCAAATGTTGCGTYCTTTGTATGTATGGCTGCGTAGTATCATATATACATATATTTGAAGTCATTTGCCGATAACTCCATAGTTATTCCTGGATAGTTGCAGTACTTGAAAAGTAGTATGAATTAAAAACAGACTTCACTTTTGGGAATGGAATAAGTTTGSTTTTCCTTTTCTTTATTAAAAATAATTTTTGTATGGATTCCACCACCATTTATCTGGGGTTGCCATAAGTCACGTACATGTTACTGTGGATGCTCAATTACTGGCTTGCATAAGACAGCTTTGTAAATGAGAAACCAACTTTGCCACTGAACCTAGCAATCTGAAGCCTTTAATTTGCTATATATTTGCCTAGTCCTTGCCAAATACATTCAAACAAACAAACAAACAAAACAAAAAAAAAGAAAAATTGCTCTGTACTGAATGGTTCCTGCCTGCCTGCTGTGTCTGTAGCCTCTAGTTTTTTTCACAATATTCTTCCTTAGAACACTGAGGAACAGAGCCCATTTAAAGAATGAAGCAACAAATTCTTTTGTTCTCCTTTTTTCAAAGAGGGGAAAAAGGGAGCCTGAAGTAGGATAAAGGCAAAAGGAAGAATGAGGAGGCCAGATAAAAATAGGTGAAAAATTAAATTACAACAGTCTGGGTGATGAAAAGTGGGAAAAGTGTGGTTAATCGTTGTGCATCACTGGTTGTAAATAACCTACGAGCAGTTTAGAAATAATCTGTTATCTTGTCCAGGTCATGTCCAACCTTCTCATGTGACTGGACAGGCTAACCTGTTGAAATGTGGAGCATTCTTTCAGACAAAATTGCAAATGACAAGCTAGTCTCTATCCATTCCATGAAATATTTTTGTTGGACCTTGAGACCAGAATCCTTGCTATATCTCCACAGTGAGGAGGATGGAAGGGAATGGGGCGGGAAGGAGCCCAGGCTGACAACCAGATGAGCAGGCTAGAGAAATGTGGGTATGTTGGAAGAAAAATTGCTGGCAGGCCACTTATCTCTGGGGCATTTGGGCAGCACACACTCCCTCCCCAGTCCCTCACACCCAGACACTCACGGCCAAAGGAAGGCACATTTTGTGCATTTCAGGGCTCACACCAGTAGCTTTGCTGTGAAGCAAAGAGGGCTACATATGCTATATAATGTCAGCACTGGCGACAATTAAATCTTTAGTGACTTTATTTTTAAAGGTTCAGAATAATACTTTAGCATGTGATCAGTGCTAGTGCTCACAGCCAAACATTTTATAACTGGTAGTTTATGTATTTGGTTTTGCTGAACTGATTTTTTTTTGTTCTTGTTTTCTCACCAAAAAAATTAGGGTGTTGGTTATTCAGGTACCTGAAGGTGGGTTCCTGTGCCATTTTAGTGCAGGGTATGCTGTTTAGCTTCCAGCTGCCACTCCAGAATTAAAAAAAGGCCCTGGGCTTACCCCTGTCTGTCTCATCTATATTTCTCAGATATACCATGCCRTATTAAAGGGGCTAGATCTCCAGTACAAAAATAGCTCCTCATTACCTGTCTCCAGGATAGGCCAAGATAATTTGTGAAATCCCTTATCAAGCAAGTTGTGGATTTATTAAATGTTACTTTTTCTTTTTTCAAGAATCAGAGTTAGTATGAGAAAACCAAAATATGTGGTACTGCAGTTCCTTCATAAACCTGTATATATAAGTATATGCAGGCACGCCCATTTCACCCTGAAGTGACACCCAGCATGGTTAGTCTACTGTGAAATAAAGGAGTCCAATATCATTTACAGGTCATGTAAATGTCAAGCTCAGCAGTTCCCTCTGCTATGAAGTATACTGGGTTAGATTTACTGCTCCAGTGGGAGACCTCTGCATGCTCTGCTGGTGCAAAATAATCTACTACAAATGGTTYATCAGCAGATAAGATGAAATGGGAGAAACACAGCTTGCCCAGTACCAGAAGCTGCAGCCTGCTTTTCCCACTTTTTTGTTATAACACCCATCCATAACACTTTAGGGTTTTTGGAATTAAACAAACCTTTTGTCTCTCTCCTCTGGGCACAGAGTCTGTATGTCTCTGCCATATGGTACAGTGTGAGGCTGGAAGCGGACATCTGCTCAACCTTGGCTTTCTTCCTCTGCTGGGTGAGTCCAAAGTGATACAGAGCAYGTATCCACATGTTTTTTGACTGTTTAGGGCATGCTATGTTCCAGCTAAAGATRCAACACGGATAACATGAGCGCTCTGGCTTACAATTTGCTGACAGTTTTCAGTTCTTAACAATGTTATTTGATGAAGAGTGTGATTTACTTTCTCATTARTATCTTTTCCTGGTCACAAATGGAAGCCTTCCCTTTCTAGTGTTGTATTTTCTGAATCTCTRTGCTTCTTTATTCAAAAAATGTTGCTAAATTTGTCTTTCAAGRCATTGATCAATGAAATAATTCAACCGAACTTAGTCATGTCAACACTTCCTTACAATGATTTCATAATTTCTTCACTCATAAAGTTACATTCTAATCTGGGTGTTTGCTGTGCAGAAGTAATAAATATGTCAATTTTTTAACTTTATTCTTGGATGTTCTAACTCAAAGTTGTTACCTATTCCAAGTCATAATGCTTAGTTGAGTCCAACAAGTTTCAAGGCATTATCAGAGAAGAAAAATTTACTGGAAATTTGGTGATAAGTAACAGACAAAAACATATCTATAGGCAATATATAGTCATTTATACTGTGAAATGAGAAGTATCCATGAGAGAGTCTTTCTAATCTCATTACATTTATTCAGTTCAAAAACTGCAGTGAGGTCATTTACTGTGAAATCAGCCTCATGTTCTGCGGATCATAGGATTTCAGTTTCTGAAGCTTATTAATGCTAATGCAACATTTTTCATTTGCTTAGTKAGCTTTCAATGAACCCAGAAGCGTCAGTTCAACAAATCACTCCAGTAAAAGCTTCATTCTGATCAAGCCCAAGGAACATGTTTTTTTGCCCATGTGGTCAGGCTATATGGAGAGTAAGGCCATGCTTCTATGCTTTGCTTCATGAGAGTCCAAATACATTTAGCTGGTCTCTATTTCTGGTCACCTAGTAAAGCTTTTTTCCTTTGGGAGCTACACAAACATGGCTTCTGCTCAGTGCGTAAAGCTTTTTTCCTTTGGGAGCTACACAAACATGGCTTCTGCTCAGTGCTCGACAGAAGTCTTAAAAATGTTAATCCTGCTCAGAGATGTTATTTACACCCTGGGAAGTTTTAACCCAAGATGTACTGTGCAGCAGCTCATCTTTCAGCTTCAGCCCTTTCTTGTCCAACCATAATTCTGCAGACTGGCTAAATCCTGACACAGTTTGAAGTGGGTGGTAAGACTCCTTGGCTTTACAAAGAATGAAACATAAACAGGGGTGCTGCTGCTTCCCTTCCACATACAACCCCCCAAGTCCTAACTGCTCTGGTTTTACTTTGTCAAAAAAAAAAGAAAAAAAAAGAGGAAGAACTTCATCTTCTGATTGTAAAAGAAAGCTAATGAAGCATTGGCAAAACAACCTGAAAACAAAGTAGTTTTTAAAAGGCCTTTCCTTCCATTAGAGGACACGCCTGCTGTTTAGAATGTGCTTTTCATGAAGCATTTTTAAAGATAAGCAGTCCACAGCATGTGACTGAAAACCTTCCTGCTYTTCTTTGCATCTGCTGGTTCATAAGAATATTGCATGTAAAAGGATAGCAAGCATTGCAAGGTTTAGTGCAAACTTGAAGGGTGTTAAACAAAATGCTTGATTTCAGAAATATTTTTTGTAAGAAACCCCAGCAGTATTAAGGTATGAATCAAAAATTGAAAGAGGAAAACTCCTTTACATGGTACCATTCAGAAATCTCATTTCAGAAATAATGGTTAGAGGACAAATCAATTTTCCTCTTCTGTTTGCTAATAATTTAGATCATGATTTGCATAATTTCCCCAATACTTCTTTGAATGCTTTTTTTGCTCTTTAAACACTAAATATTATAATTTTAAGGTGGACTACTTTTCCATACCTTTGTCTAATTTTGTGTTTCAATTTCCAATGTGGACACCTAATATTTTTTAATTATTGTTATAATGTTATTTGTACAAACAAAAATCTACTTTTCCAGAGAAAGTTAAGATACACAAATAAAATCAGTACTTGGAGGTATTCCTAAGAAAATAATAATTTAATAAATGCTCATAAAGAATTAACGTATTGTGATATAAAAGACGTCAAAGTTATCACAATAAAGATACTCTAAAGAACAGTCAAAAATGGGAATTAGACAGTTATGTCTTCCTGGCCTTAAATATAAGCWGCAGTTTTGCAGTTCACATTTAAGTTATATAAAATGCAGGTTTAAAAAGTGTTATTGCAGAGACCTAAAGGAAAATCTCATATTCCAGAGATCTTTGCTAATTTTAAATGGTTTAGAATCTTTTCCACTGCCTAGAACTTTTCCTGAAAACCTATGCTCCTGATCTCTGTTAAAATCATATAATACATTATCCATACTTAATTATTTTATGCTTATCATGTTACAGGGACGTAATTAGTGCTGTTCATTAGCCTCATTTCTTGTGATCATAAATCTGAAATTAATTCTATTTTATTCATTTTGGACATGTACAACATAATTGTGATCCTGCCCATTACTTTTAATCTGTTACTGTAATTCTTTTGAGATATAACACTTATTTGTTCTGCATACAGATAGAAGAAGGAAAGGAATTTGTTAGTCGAGCAAAAATGAAGATTAAAAGGATTTATGATGGAAGTGCTAATGCCCAAGAATACACAGACACTTTGCCCTGTAACAGTGGTGCTGTCRTGCTCAACAAAAATTTTATTGTGTAGATACATATGTTACAGTAAGGTTTTCTACAATGTCTCRTGGGGTGTCCATCTGATTTAAGACCTTTTCCATCAGAGATTCTCCTACTTCCTTATGTCAATCTGAAAGCCCACAATGTTTACAGGGTTAGAAATCCTTCAAGTGAATTTTAAAATGAATCAAGAATCTCATGGAAGAAAAGGAATGTAAAATAAAAAAACTTAAAGACCAAAACTAACAATGTTAGAACTAGTATTTAAGAGTAATACMTTTGCATTTGAATGTGTAATCAATAGCATGTACTATTTGACTTGATTTAAAAAAAAAAAATCTGCTGGGTCTGATCCATAAAGTCTCCTTTCTTTGCTTCCAGAAGCAAAACAACAGTCCCACGTTTCCAACAGAGAGAAGAAAAGCTATTTCCCATTCAGTGCCTTTAAAGACATAGGAATACAGGAAGGAAAAAGAAGGCATGTGGTTACTTCGGAGTAAACAGACAAAAAAGTCATAGACAAAGGATTGCAGGAGCTCTACTCTTATGAAAAAAAGCAAAATAGCAGTAAAAAACACATAAAAGGATCTCAGCTTCTATTAGCTAGAAAGAAACCTAAATTAGAAGAAAAAATTAAGCAGTTTTTCCAAACAGCTTTTCAAATGCAAGGCTTTGGGGTTTCCTGAGTTACTAGAAGATTATATACATGTTCAAAATTTTTCATTGACCTCTTCAGTTTTGTGGACCTAATTTTTTCAACTGTAAAAAATATGATTTTTGTTTTCTAATTTCTGCATTCTTCAGGCTCTTGTCTTTTAAATACACAAAGGATCTACCTCAGTGGAAATACCATTCACCATTCTGCAGCAGGGTAGGGGGCACTTTTTGCTCTGTCTGTTTACCTCCCTTCTTTTTGTTTTGTAAGGAAAATGTGTTTTCTCATTCATGAATTGCAGATCAGTTTCTCATGAGCTGGCAGGACTGATAGCAGTAGTTCCTCTTCTCAGCAGTCTAAAATTCCGCTTCTTTCTCATTGTTTGTCTTTTGTGTTTCCTCCTTATCTATTACTTTCTCCTCCATTTATGGGCAGAGCTGCCTGGAGTACTAGATGGCAATTACATTCTGCAGTAGATTTCTGTAAATTGGTTTACTTTTCAAGCACTTATAAGCAAAATTATTTTTGCTGAGACCACATCAACTTAGGGAAGAAGGAACGTGTATATTATTTACATGGGAGAATATACGGGCTCAAGATTAGGATGTGCCAATATTATTTACATTTGTTAGATACTGTTATTCATCTTTGCTATTTAAAAGTATTTTTACCAGTCTTATTTTTTCAAAGCATAATTTTATCGCTAGTGATTTTTTTTCCCACTTAATCTTGTTGTCCTCTTCTTGTTTACTCTGTGTTTAACTATCTTATTTTTCTTCATTTTCAGCTGAAATAAAATATGACAAACAGATTTCTAAAAATGCTYAATCTAGGTTAGTAATTGGTAAATCTGGAAGAGGTTGTACAAAAGTGAGCATCTTGGGAAATCTCATTAGTTATAAATCTTCTGTGTGTCTCATCCTAAAGAGCCAGAATTCTTGCTTCACTGTAATTGTCACTTTGTGGATCATGAAATAATAGAACCATGGAATGTTTATTAAWAGGATCTCTACAGATCATCTAGTTCAGACACCCTGCCATGGGCCAGGACATCTTCTGTCAGATGCGATTACTCAAAGCTCTATCCAACCTGACCTTAAACACTTCCAGGAATGGAACATACACAGCTCTTCATGTCTTTGTTCACATTGTGAAGAATGTCTTTCTTATATACTCTTTCAAATTAAAACCATCACCCCTGTCCAATTAGTACAGATCTTCATAAAAAGTATCCCACTATCTTTCTTGTAAGCCCCATTTTACATACTGAAAGGCTGCAAGAAGGTCTTCCATGAGTCTTCTCTTCTCCAGGCTAAACAATTCCRGCTRCAACATCTCTCTCAGCCTTTCTTCATAGGAGAGGAGCTCCAGCCCTCTGGTCATCTGTCYGGCCCTCTTCTGGGTCAGTTCTAGCATGTCCATGTCATTGTTAAGCGCCAGACCTGGACTCAGCACTCCAAGTGGGGTCTCACAAGAGCAGAGGGGCAGAATCCCATTCCTCACCCTGCTGCCCTGGCTGCTTTGGATGCAGYCCTGGTTACAGCTGGCTTTCTGGGCTGCAAGGGCACATTGCTGGCTCATATACAATCAGTATTCTCTGCAGGGCTGGTCTCTATCCTTTCTCCACCCAGCCTGTATTTGTGCTTAGGATTGCCCTGACATAGGTGCAGGATCTTGCACTTGGGCTTGTAGGACTTCACGAGGTTCACGTACGCTCATTTCTCAAGCCTGTCAAGGCCCCTCTGGTTGGCATCGCCTCCCTAAACCACATCAGSAGATAACACCAAACTCCTCACCACTGAGCTCAGTGTTAGCTGCAAACTTGGTAAGAGTGTAATCAAACCCACTGTCTATGTAACTGGTGAAGATATTAAATAGTATTGATTCCAGTATGGGCCCTTGGAGGACACCACTCATTACKAATTTCCATTTGTCTATTGAGCTGATAACTGTGGCGGAACTTCAGACACAGTCATCCAGCAAAGTCCTTATCCATCTAAAAGTGCATTCATCAAACCCATATTTCTCCCATTTATCAAGTAGAATATTGGGTGGGGGGACATATCAAAGGCCATGTCCATTGATACAGTCTCTCCATCATAAGAGGCCACTTCTTAGGCAGCTAATTGCCTCAAGACCCTGACATGAATCTCATCAGATCACATAGGCTTATGTACATTCAGATTTCTCAGGTGATCTTGAAAATGATCTTCTAGAGCCAGAGAGATCACTCCCTCATCCTCTCTCTTGAGGTTTAGGGATTTGAGAGGTATGGGAGGAGAGATTAAAACTGAACATTGAAGCAGGAAAGAATTTAAGTACCTCAAGTCTTGTTGGCAACTTCATGCTTGTTGCCATTAATTCCCTTGTCTTGCTTATCAGGGCAGGCACTTTTCTTTTTATCTTCCTTTTTATATCAACATACATATAGATATCCTTGTTATTCTTTGCATGCCTTGCTTAATTAAGCTCTGACTGAACCATATCTTYCCTGATACCATCCCTACATATCTAGGCAACTTTTTATTTTACAATCAGGAAACCTTTCCTTGGTTCCACTGCCTGTGCATTTCTTATACTTAATTTGATCAGGAGGTCCTTGCTCAGCCACGCTTATCTCCTTGCCTTCTGTGCCTGATTTCTTAAAAAGGGAAAGTTCTTGTGCTGTGGGAAAAATATTCTCTAAGCTCTGTTCAATCCTTTATCCCTCAGGGCAGATTCCAGGAGGCCACATCCACTAACTCCTCAAACAGCTGAAAGTTTGCTGACACCACTCTTGACCTCTCTAATTTGTTCGGCTATATTCAGATTTTTTTTTCTCCCAATACCTAAAACAATCATGAGACATTACAAGAAAATATGCTTCTAGAAGCTCTGAACATCTTAAATAATAACATTCACTCAAAAGCTTTTGCCAATAACAGTGGTCAACTAAACTAACTGCATATACATGTTAGAAGAATTAATATTTGACATTCCATTTTAAAATTGGCAAAAGTAATAGTGCATCCTTTATTTTTAAAATTATTGAGCACCTTAATATTTTCCTTAAATATCAGAACCCTTCAAAATGTTGTCCAGTATTTACTAATTTATTTGGAGAAAATGAAATTAGATGACTCAAAATGAATAATATTGCAGTCCTACAGTTTTAACTCCTCTATTAAAATTTCCAGTATTTTCCCTAGATCAGGTGGGATTTTTTGGTGTCTAGTGGATTTGACAGATAGTCTGAGTTGAGGAACTATCGTTCATGACATTGACAAACTCATCAAACTGAAAGACATTTTGAAAGTAAGTTGATTATTTCAGGATGATGGCCTCTACTATTTTTGCATTATGTTTCAGGAAATTTCTCTAAATTAGATTCTGATAGTTTAATTCAAGTTTTGAAAAGCTATATGTATTTTTCAGTAAAGAAAAAGAGAAATGGAAAGACAGAGCGATGAAGAGATAACTGATAAAGCAATTATTTTCATTTTATTTATGGCATATATTTACTTCGTCATCTTAAATCAACTTATTGTGTGTCACCTTTAATAATTATAAATTTTATAAAGGCTGCAAACAAAATTATACAGTTGAAATACTAGCATTTTATCATATTAAGTGCAAGACAGCCAGACATTTCTTAAGGTTGCAATACCTTAAAACTCTGTGATAGAAGCTTGATAAGGTACCTGGCKTACTGACATGATGGTCAAACACTCTTAGGTTTGCAAAAATCTTCAAGAGATACAATTAATTGCATCATGAATTATAGTGAGATTGTCAAAACCTCAAGATTGAATTCAGTGGCCCTGCTAACTTTTCTTAAAAATATTTAAAATTACTTATTTTTTTAAATGGGTGATTCAGATATTAAACTGTTTACTTTTTTTCCTCAAGAGATACTGAAATGATTCCTTCATATACGGTTAGACTCAATCACCCTAAAGGTCTTTTCCAACGTAAGTGATTCTATGATTTGACAAATCTTGCTGATTTTAGTGTTTATTTATCATTTTGAAATAAGTGAAAGTATTGTGTATCTCAGCTACACTGGTGGGGAACCAGTGTATTCCTACACCCAAAAAATCTGAAAGAGGAGTTAATTAAGAATTGCCTGCATTTTTATCTGCATCTCTGAAGAGAGAGGGGTAAGTTTAGAAAAGAAACTAGAGAGTACCAAAAGATCATTATACTACAGCTACTTTGCTGCCTRAAACAGGACAAACACCTGCAACCAATCACATGTCTAATGCAGACAAAATTGAAAGGATATAAAAAATAGAAAAAGCAAAATTTCTCAGTATAAGAAAAGAATCTACTTCTTCTATCAGTCCCAGGAAAACAAAACAATAGACAGAAAAATATCCATGAGCAACAGTTTCTATGAAGTCATATTGACCAAACAGCCCTGGGGAAGAATATGTAGAAAAGTTTCTCAGATTTATCTTTGGGACACTTTTACTTTAGGTTGTGTTCATTACTTTATGATATGTATTAGGTTCTCTAACTCTTGGCCTGGCTTTAAAGYGCAGTTGTAATGTATTTATTTTAAAAGATCATGAAAAGTTGCAGTAGCTTGATTGTAATTGACACATTATTTCTGGATCTTTACATCGGAAACAGATATCAAATGGTTTATCTTCTTGTAAAATAAAATTAAATTATAATATTACATCAGAAATTTTCGTAGATGGGTTTTATTTAATAGAACATAAATTGGATGTTTCATTCTCTTCCATTCTGTCTGAAACCTCAAAGTCAAGGTAACAATATCCACAGACTCAAAGATATAATTTGTAAATTCTGATTTTGAACTGAAACAGTATTTTGGAGAGTTCTCTCAGGCTACTATATTGTTTCTGAAATGGATTGATGACTTTAATTTTATATTTACCTTCTGTAAATTTCATTTATCAAAAGAATAATTAAAGCACACTAAAGGAAATAAAGTGGGCTTCTGCTTTCTCCTTTACATTCATCCACCACTTTGTCACCCAGTCAGTCACTACTAGGAAGTGCTTTTGTGTTTTTCACAGCCACTGGTCATATATGTTGTACCAAATAACTTATTAACTTTGACAGACTTTTCCACCTCACTGCTCAGCATCTTTTCAAGATCAWTAAAGACTAAATTAAGAATTATGGAGTCAAGTGCAAATCACTAAGGAATACTTCTGATAATCTTCCTCCCCTGTGAAATCTAGCTATTTTTTACCACTTGTTTTCTACCTCTTAATAAGGAATTTATTTATTCATTTTAGTCCCTTCTCCAAAAATCATCTTCATCTGTTTAAGTCTTTGTTACAAAACCTTGTTCAACACCTTTTCAAGGTGAAAGTGCACTTTATCAACCTTCTTTCACCAGTCTGGAGGCGTGCTGATTACTTTAGAGAACTGTACATTTGTAAAAACCATTATTCATTTGCAAAAGCCACATTGCTCTTCCCTAATTATTCATATTTATGAACCATAATTKTTCATATTTATTCAGATGCACATTAAATTCATTTTTCAGGCAGTTTCAACTAATTAACATGGTGGATGCAATGGACTACTGGTCAGTCCTCAAGTTCCCCTGCAGCTTTCTGAAATAATTGATGTCAGGATGCGTCAGTCTTCTTCTTCCACACTGTATTTGAGAGAGAGGTTTGAGATTTTTTGTGTTTCATCTTTAAGTCTCCCTAGAGCCTAAAAAGAAATATCAATTAGACTTGCAGATTTTTAGTTTTAATTCTATTACTTCAATRACTTCTGCTGACAGTTGAGAGTATTCTTTAATGAGTCTATAGCTAAAAACCGTGGTTCAGCTCAGAAATCTCCCTGAACTTACCCAAGTTAAGCAGGGATATAAACAAGTAATTTTCCTTCTCTGTTGTGGCCGCCTTTCCTCTGCATGCTGTTTTCATGCTTTGATTCATTTCTGTGTGCTATATATTCCCTGTAAAGCTTCCCCTTCATCCATCTTTCACATAAAATTACCCTTAAACCTGAGATTTCCTTTTGTTGAGACAAAACCGGTTTGGCTTTTTTGGAGGTGTGGGGGAGGCTATGGTWGTTGTTGGTTTGGGGGTGTTTTGYTTGKTTTTGGYTTTTTTTCAGTTATCCATGTCGATTCATCTCCTCTTTAATAACAAAAAAGTCTGCAAAAGCCTAATAAAACAAAACAGAAAATTTTCTTGGGATCAAAGGGGAGTTTTACAGGAAATGTTCCCAATCTCTTAAACCTTAGGTTTCTATTATATTAAAACTATTTGTGCTTACTAATTTAGTCCCTGCAAAACTTGCAGCTGCCACACTTCCCTTGCCTTTGCTATACAGTGCACAAGTACAGAGATATAATTCATAGCATCTCTTACCTTTCTCTTGAAGAGTTAATAAATTAATTGCTGCTGCTGAGCAAACACTTCTCTTTTTTGCCATTCCAGCTGTGTCTTTCTTCATTCACTGGTTTCAGATGAATAATCTTTCAGCTGAAGTTTCTGTGAAATTTCCAGGGAGTTTACAATTCCCAAAGGATGGCTGTAAGAACAATATCAGCTATACTATTACAATTATTTTCTCACTAAATTTAAAGGTAGGGGTTTTTTTTGTTTGTTTGTTTTTGGGGTTTCTTTTGGGTTTGGTTTGGGTTTTTTGGTTTTGGTTTGTTTTTTTTTTGGTGTGTGTGGATTTCACAACTTGTTGCTGACAGCTTCAGAGCCCAGAGAGAGCTAAGCTGCTTTGTGCTAGATTAATTCCTTGGCAGTTTCTTCCCTCTTAAAGAAAATTATGACTAAGATAGGGTGCTGCATTGACAGGCACAGCCTCTCTGGAGTTACATGATGCCACAGAGCCCTATCAGAGAGATGCAAACTCTTTTACAAATGGTTAAAACCACATATGTAGATTACGGGCTATGATTGGAAGAATGATAAATTCATGTCATCTCCACAGGCATTTCATGCAGACAATGCTTATCATTATTTCTTGATATTTGTTCACAAGGCCAGTTACTTTTGTAGGGAAAAAAACACCAAAGATTTTGGTGGGAGCAGCTAAAAAAATATGAGTTCAATGAAGAGAAAATAAAGATTTCTTTTTTTCCTCTCATTATATTTCATTTTTCCTTCCCTTTTCTTTTGAAACATTGATACTGGCCACCTGTGAATGCAGGAAACCCCAGAGAAGACAGCATTAGTGTTCAGATGGYGTCAGTAAAACCAATGACCCAAAATGTCAGCTGCGCTATTCTTATTCTTATGCTGTCCTGGAGGGAATCTGAATCAGATAGATATGCGAGCAGAACCGCACCACTCAGTGACACACAGTTAAATTTATGTAATAAGGTAAAAAAGGTGAGTAATAAGTTCTATTCTAAGATTTCTGTTCCACAGCACTGAAGTAATTCTCACATAATTGAGGCCCTGCAGTGCAGGTCTGACAAGCACCACAGATCTGGGGCAGCATGACACTGGTCTAATTTCTTAACATGTGGCAGGTGGCCTGACCCCTGACACAGTGGTTCACCTTGGACTCAGTCTTCACAGTGTCTGTGTTGGAGTTCCCCTTGTCTCCCTAGAATTGTCTTCACCATTTAGTGTTTTCTAAAATAGATTTGATTTTGTAATGGGCCAAAGTTGTAATTTTGGGCTAATCATGTAGCCCAAATCAATTTTCTTGTGTTTCCTTATATTGAAGGCCTTTTAATATTTTCTTGATTTCTATGACACTCAGGTCTCTTGTCCCCAAAAATGTTAAAAGGGTGTGAATTTGGCAGCAGCAATTTAAAGTTTATGTGGCCTTTTCTGTTTTCTAGTGTCTGTAGTGGATTGATTCAGGGCTGTGAAGATATAAACAGGATCTTGTTTACGTGAGCAGTGCTTTCAGGTAAGCTTCATCCCATAAGACAGACTCTGTGAAACAATACTTGCTGGCTTTGAAGTGAGAAAGGACTTTTCTTCCCAGTCAGACTGACTGAGACTTTGGGCTTTTGTTTATGTTCCTCTGTGGTATTGAGCAGAGGCTGTTGCCTAAACCTGTTTATGAAAGCCTATGTTTCTCTAAATGGTTTCTGCTGGAGCGTAAGCCAAAGGCGTGCCCTTGCTTTCCCTCCTCCTAACAGGGCCTCTGGAAACCTCTTTTGTTTGTGGCATGATAGTCTGCACTGCTGAGACTCGAGGAAGAACTGGGATCCTTTCACATTTTTKAAAAATATTAAGCTTAAAGGATCCCAAAGAGCCAGAGGAAACTGTGCAGAAAGTGGCTAGAGCCCTGTGGCAGGAAAGCCTGGCTTTTTCTTTTGGGAAACATAATAATCCCTAGGTATTCTTATTTGCTTTTCCAAGCTGAAATAATTAATTGGAAAATAAATGGCTTTTGCAGAGATGACAGCTCCTCCTGATGGTAAAATATGGCAAATAACCCTGGTAAAAAATCAATATGGGCAAGCTATTAAACCCCAAACTACATTTCTTATTTTAATATTTTTTTATTATTATTGAAACCTTGTCCCTTGACCATACTGTCATTTAAAATGAAATATGGTTTTTCTATACTATTGATTGTGCTCTGCATGAGTATAAATGGTATCACCAGATGGAAGGCAGATCAATAGGTCAGAACTTACTRATGATATAAAAATTCTTCAAGGTTTCAAGATAAATACATCAATTCTTTCAAATATGGTTGTAAAATCCAGCCCATTTTCTTTTTACAAGTTGTCTTTAAGAACTAGGAAACAGTTACTTACATTGCAGTCTATTCTGCTATGGCAGTTTTATTGTCTTCCTTCTGGTATGTGATGGAAAGGGTATATATTTTCAGCATGGAAAGGTTTAAGATATGAAAACACTAAGCCCTGAATAGCCCTTCATCAAAAAGAAAATCTCACATCCGAGGTCTTTAAGGGAAACAAAACACTGAGGTGCCATTGGAGCAAATGGATGCATGCAAGTARGAGGTGAAATAGATATTTAAAAAAAGACACATGACTAACTCTTCTACCCAGTCCAGTAGTGAAATCTGTCTCTACCTCAAGTCTGGCATGTTGCCTCTTATTTTCACTTGGTAGCAAAATCATCCCAAAATTTTACATGAACAGTGTTAGATGCAGGACTGCATATCATAACTCTATAATCAAGAAAGCCAATGTAATGATAAATACTAAGGGTTGGCTTTAGACATAARGTCAGCTCACCTATAGAGTATTATTTTTAGATTTTGCCTAGAAAGGATCATTATGGTGCAATAAGCCTTCTCCAATGATTTAAAAACCTCTTTGTTCAGTATTCCAACTTTCTGTTATGAGAGAGACTAGACCAGCACAAGGTGACAAGGGCAGAACATTTGAATCCCACATTATTCTAGGGGACTGTTGCCAAGCCATTGTATGGGGCTATTCATCAGCAAATCAAACAAAAAAATCTTTTGAGTTAATGGACATGCATTAGTAATAAAGAGATGAAAAATAAATCATAAAAAAGTAAGAATAATAAGTCATAATAGGTAAGAATGGCCAACTCCATTTCAACTAAATGAAGAGCATGATTAACAAATCTATTTCCTTTTTTTWCACCACTACTCTCCTCCCAGCTCAGCTGTTCTATGCTTGACAATTGCAAGAGAAGAGAAAACAGATCAAAGAACTCAGGCACGTATGACTTCTATTGATGAGAATACATATCTTACCGTAAGAGTAAAGAAGAACAAGATTGAACCCCTTTCTTAGGTTATGGCTATATTACTGAAAAATATGAGATACGGAACTCAAAAATCATTYACTACTTAGTAATTAATCAAAAACATTAATTTAATGTTAAAGTATGGTGATGTTGGCCCAAATTGTACCCAGATTGCAATTTCAATACCAGCAATGGACTCTCCATCACCTTAGCTTTGCTTCAAACTTCCAGCAGGGTCTTCATCTCCCTGAAAAAACAAACACTAGGCAAATCTATATTTGGGTAAGTTGTCACAGGCCTTTCTTTTAAAACAGTAAATAATCTAATCAGACCAAGTATCTGTAAGTTTCCAGAAAGGTAACTTGATTTTGTTGAATGCTGCATACATTATAATCATGATAATTTCATCAGAATGGGTTATTTTTATAGGAAAATATTCTTCTCTAGATAAATGCCTATCTGTTTACTGTAAATAACAATTGAAATGCAGCAAAGATGGATTTTTAAAATTGAAGTGGTTGAAGTAAACCACTTCATGATTTGAATAAATATTCATTTGAGGAGCACAATGGCTTTTTGTGTTCCATTAAATGACCAAAAGGACCTCAAGCTTTTTCTGATGCACTTCAGAATCAAGTATTCACTTGGTTCTCAAAAAGTAGCATCATAAAATAATTGCGAGTGACTTGTAAGTGAAGAGCAACAAGGCTGGTGAAGTGTCTAGAGAACAAGTCCAATGAAAGTGGCAGAGGGCACTGGGGTTGTTTAGCCTGGAGAAAAGAAGGCTCAGAGGGGCCCTTTTTCCTCTCTACAGCTACTTGAAAAGTAGGTGTCAGTCTCCTTTCCCAATAAACAAGTGACCATAGGAAAAAAAAGCAGCCTTAGGTTATGCCAGAGAAGGTTTAATCCAGATATTAGAGAAAATATCCTTCACCAAAAGAGCTGTCAAGCATTTGAACAGGCTGCCCATGGAAGTGGAGGAATCACTATCCCTGGAAGTATTTAAAATATTTGTCAAAGCCATGCTTGGGGAAATGGTTTAGTGATGGTCATGGCAGTGCTGGGTTAACAGTTGTACTCAATAACCTTAAAGGTCTTTTCCAACCTAAACTATTCTAAAGAGTTCAGTTCTTTTGGATTGAACTACCCAGCAACACTCATCATGCTTCCAGCTGAATTAATATCTTTTGTTTGCAGACCTCAGTAGAGACAATTCCAAATGAATATTGAGATTTTTGTTTTGTAGTGTTATTTGTTTCTTCCAGCTGCAGTCAGTCGGTAGCACATATTCATCAACAAAATTTGTTAAACAGCCATTAGGAATGAGTGACAKGCAGCAATTTACAGGTAGTCAGACAAGAATAACAGTTATAACCATTATATACCTTCAAACAGCCTTAGAAGTATAGTACTGTAATTATGGAAGCTTTCTTAGTGATTCCAGAAGTCTACTGAGTGTTATAATAGAGGCATTTTATTTTTATCCTGGTTTCCGAAACAGAAAAGTTTTATGCAATCATGTTGTCCGTGGTCATTTATCTGTCTGTCAGTCTACCCAACAACTTTCAAACAAGGTATCCAATATAAAAAAAATGTGAAAGCACAGCTGAGGACTCAAAGCTTTTAACTTACCRCAAGCTTCATAAAAGTAAACTATTGCATAGAACTGGAAGGTTCATATTAGTGGTCCCTTGAGTGAAAGATCACAGTCTCAGTAAAAGAAGTCTGTCTGGCAACTGGCCCATTAGCATCTTCATTCAAATCCTCTGTAATGCCTGCTACTACACTTGCTGGCTACATCAAGTTATTTCAGTGAGGTAAAGAGAATATAGAGCCATATCAAACCACAAAAACTCCTCATTTCTTAAAAAAAAAAAAAAAAGGAAATAACCTGCTTCCCTGCTTTTTGTCCTTCTTGTCAGTCAATAGCTCTAGCATGTCATTTATATCAGCATATTCCCTATTTTGAAATAAATTAGCTTCTTTTTTCCCATGCTGAAACCTGACCTACAACTCTATAACTCATGAAATTATCTTTTCATTTGCTACAGATTATTTTCAATGGAATTGTGGTACAAAAGGGGCTGTTGTGATCTGAGATCATCACAGAAATAGAGGAGTTTGGAAATTAGAAAAATGGTTGGGAGACAATTATTAATGTACTATAATGCTAACCACAGTCTGATAATTGTGTTTGATATTTGACAATGTGAAATAATCCAGAAAGCCAAATCTAGAAAAACTGGCAAGCACCTTTGACATGTTGTTCTGAAGTGTCAGTTTACAAACCTTGCTTCTCTAAAATTCTCTCTAGGCTTTAACTACAGAAGTACTCACCAACTGTGTCAGCATCAAACTCCCTTCCCTTTTCAATTTAAAACTTTCTCCTGGTGCCATTTTGTGGCAATGASTTCTTTCAGTGAATGACACACAGTAGTACCAGATTACCTACCCATTTTTGTCCCCTATAAGAAATGGCAAAGGGATTTACTGTTTTCTGCCATTTTTTCCCTCAGGAATTCACTGGAGTTTTTTATACTAAAAGGCATTTTTATTCTTCTCTAAGATACACTTAGATATTTTGGAAAAACTTCCTTATGGCTTTTTCACTGCTTCTGCTGATTCACATTGACTCTTACTAATCCTGATCCTTATGTGCTCTTTCCCTTTCTAGTTAAGACGACCAAAACTGTAAACTGTACTGCAGTTGAGCTGTGTAGCTGGTACAGAGTTCCTTTCCCTACATAGCTGTGCCTAAGTAATTTTATCTAASCCACAGTGTTCACAAGCAGTTCATTGTAACCCTTGCATTGCTTTGTGCTTGCTAACTCTATTTTTGCATGAACAATACTGCATGGCATCTTCTGTTTACATAGCTGCTCTAAAAACTTTCAGAATGTATTCAGCTGCTGCAGGTCCAAACCCTTTTCAATCCTGTGAGAAGTCACTTTTTTTTTTTGATTATAGGTTGTTCTACATCACTAATTACTGCACTGTGTTCTTCTAGTGTTGGCTTGAAAATTTGTGCCTTTCCACAGACCGGAGATACTACAAACWTTTAACATTTCTTTTTTTTCCACRCTGGAATTTGTGTACATAGTTATTTGATAATTAATGCTAATTATGTATATTAGTTATCAGAAAGTGACATTAAATCAACTTTACATATAAGGGCAAGGATGATATGTATGAGGTGAAACTGGATTAATCTGCAGTTGTATCCAGGCCTCCACAGAAACAGAGAAAGTTAAGGCATTGGAACGGACCTTAAAGATTATCAAGTTCCAGCCCCCTGACATGGGAAGGGACACCTCCCAGCAGACCAGGTGGTCTGAGACCTTATCCAGTCTGGCTTTGGACACTGCCAGGGATGGGGCATCCACAGCCTTCTTGGGCAACCTCTTCCAATGTCTCACCACTCTCACAGTAAAGAGTTTCTTCCTAATATTTAACCCAAATTTTCCCTTTCACTTTGTACCCATTCTCCCTTGTCCTGTCCCTAAAGTTCTTGAACAAGAGTCCCTCTCCAGCTTCCCTGGAGGCTCCCTTCTGATACTGGAAGTTTGCTACAAGATCTCCACATAGTCTCCTCTAGGATGAACAGCCAAAACTTTCCCAGCCTAGGGAAGGTGCTCTAATCCACTTATTGACTTCATGACCCTCCTCTGGACTTGCTCCAACAGTTCCATGTCCTTCTTATGTTTGGGACACCAAAACTGGAAGCAGTACTACAGGTGGGGTCTCACAGAGTGGAGGAGAGGGGCGGAGTCACCTCCCTTGACCTGCAGGCCAAGCCCATTTGGATGCAGCCCAGGATTCCATTGGTTTTCTAGGCTGTGAGCACACACTGCTGGCTCAGGTTGAGTTTTTCACCAACTCTTATCCCTAAGGCCTTCTTCACAGGGCTTCTCTAAAGCATTTATCCTTCCAGCCTGCAGGTATTCCTGGGATTGCCACCAGCCACGTGTATGACCTTGCACTTGGCTTTGTTTTTTGCTTTCACTGCCATTGCAAGGCTCCAGAAGTTTCATTTCTATCCTGCAATGAGGCAAGGCCGGCAGAAGAGGTTACCCCAGAACATTGCTCATGGCATGTACCAGCAGAGAGTCATAGCCTCTGTCTTTTTAGCTTTTACTCCTGTTCAGATGCACCTTGATGGGAGCAATGGAATTACTCTGGAGATCCTGTTCCTGCATGCCTGGACTCACGACCTTGTAATTTGCTTTGAAGTACAAGGATGTTGTGTGAGCTCTTCTTTCTCCTACTGCGCTTAATCACAATTCAATTATTTGAGTTTATATTGATAAAACTTGAGCTAAGTTTCCATAGCAACCATAATGATCAGAACATTGTAATGTGGTATACAAACACTGTTCGTTTTGGAAACTTAAAATGAGATGAAGCCAAGTAAAGAGCAAAGAATCAGCAGCTTACATTCACTAATTTAGAATTGGATACATCTTGCTGACCTTTACTTCAGCACCAAGAATTCGTCGATCTTTGCACTACCTTTACATCTCAAGGGAAGAGACAGGACCTTTCAAAGAATGATTCGTTTCTCTCTGCAGTAGCTTAGATCTGATATATGAAGTTAAGGAACATCCAGCCTCAAAAATTTTTCATCACATTGATAAATATCCTCATTTTTCACACTGTTGCATCCTTTGACTTCTAAATGATAATGCTAGCAGACATCTACCTCCTTGAAATYGGACTTCTGTTCTACGATCCACAGCTAATGACACGCAAACAGTTTTCCCATCTGTTAAATTATTACAAAGGAAAAAGGAGGGTAATTGCTGTATTTGAGGGCAGAGGAACATAGGATCCCAGTAGGATCCTATATGAAAATAATCTTCTCAAATGTTAAGTGATTATATTAACATAGCTTATATAAATATTAAAATTTACATTAGATCATCATTAACTCTTGCATCTTAGTTTTCCATGCTAGTGGTTTAGACTGGAGGAAGTTGTCAAAGCTACAGTGTCTTTATTTAATATTAGGATGCAGGCCTTTTTCTTAGTTGCCCTTTTCAATTCAGTTAAACGAAACTACATTTACAGTTTATTTTAGCATAAATACAATCAAAGAAATTACATTCATAGTTTTATGTACAATTGCTCATCTTTTTGTGTCAATTGAGATACCTCCCATGTTGCTCTTCTCTCTCCATGCAYTCTTTATACATATTTCTGGATTTATGACCATTTATCAACAACAAATTCTATGTTTACTCATAGCTTTTCTATTCTTAATCTTGCACTGTACTCTTTAGAAGCTTTTATTTGCTTTAAGCAAAAAGATCTTTAAAGAGCATCTAGGACTTTCTTCAAAATGCCTATGGATGTTCAASTTGAAAACTTGTGAATAAAGATGCAACTAATGACAAACTTACACCTTTTTCTGTATTTTCTACCTTAGTTATACTTATAACCAGTAAAAAGTCAGTCTGAATTTTCTCARCTTTTAAAAATTAGAAAGGCTTTGCTAAAAGTGTTTAGCACTTAGTTTCTGACAGAAATTATTGTTTTCCTTGGCTGTCCTTTCCTTTCTTAGGTTTTTTTTTTTTTCAGAATTGCTTTATGTGAGCATTATTACTGATGTCAAAACCAAGAATATTTCAGGATTCTTAGAACGTAACCTGGAAGTTCTGAGGTGTTAGCTAGTGTCACCAGTTTGGACATTATGCTTCATAGATATATATGCTCAGAACTTACATGATTTGTCAAAGAGAAGAAAGTAAAATGTGGAAACTATAAGACTGACATCGTTCATCACAAAACTTGATAGCAATAAATTGAGAATTGAAAAAGACAGGAAACAATGCTTAAAGGGATTAGAAGAGATGAATTTTGAAAATTTTGAAGAAATTTCTATTCCAGTTATCTAATACTATTGAAAACTTTATGACAATAGGCTTGAAAAGCCTATTGACAATAGTGGAGAAGAATAGAAATGTTAATTGGCAGCAGCAACAAGGCTTGACTCCAACAAGAAGCATAGTTGATTTAGACAATTATAAAACACCCTGATTAGGAAATATTAACATCTGGACACTATTTACTTGTAGGAGAGTACCAAACACAAAAAAAGTCAGCAATGAAATGAAATATCTTGAAATTCCACCTCTCTTGCAAGCAATCCCCAGTGAAAATTATACCAGTTAAATGTTGTCTTATGTTCAATTTAGTGAAAAGAAACCAACACACTCTTTAAACTTGTACCATGCCAGTTTACCTTATAGATTTCCATGCAGAAGAATGTTTTTGTTATAGTCCTTGTTAATTCTGCTGATAAAATGTCTTTTYCCTATATATATTTTTTTTAAGACTAATAAATGAGATCACATTTAGGAATGGATGTGGAGGAAGAAGATAAAACTGTATTTTACAGTTTGTTCTTTGAGACAGCCAAAGAACACTTGAAAAAACAGATTTACACACATATATATTTAGTTTTCCAGCAGAAGAAGAAGAATTGGCACATCAGTCCTGGAAGAGTGTCTGACATAATTTGTTCCTTTGAAAAGATGACATAGATATGTTCCTAAAAAAAAAAAAGCTAAGAAAAAAAATTAAAAAGGCAATCCATCTCACCAGTGAAAGTCAAATGAAACCAACCAAAACATGATAAGCACAGTTGAACGTTTTATTGTTTTATCTAGCTCTAAGGACTGATATGTGGGTATTTTGCAACTGTATTCCAAGCAAAGAAAGTAGTTAAAAATTAAAGATACAGAATTCACATTTTACTTTCCTATATGATTTGAATTTTTTTTCATTATTAAAAGGATTCTTATGATGAAAGCCTAGAAACATGAGAGAGTGTTGAAGTAGATTGTTCACTACTATGAATGATTGCATTCTGGTTCAGGCAACACTGGCAATTCATGCATGTCCCTCAGTCATGGAGTTAGGGAAGCATTTGTAAATATTTTAGTTTTGCATATGGTGGGAGCAKCACAATTGGTTTCAGTAAGTTTTGCTTTTTTATTTGATGCAGTTCCAGTGAAACCCTGTTAAAATATACCAGCTGCATAGGAACATCAACTATTTTCTAAGCTTCTCATGGTAAATCTTAAGTAAATCTGTAGGGGTAAAAAGTAAATGTAAAAGGTGAAAATAAATGTTTTCACATATTAGCTGAATCTCTATAATAGCCTTCTCCAGCATATGCAGCAAAGGCATCAATCAATATTTGACAGAATTTTCTATACATTATGTGCATTGTTTATGMTGTCTATTCATGCACACTCTACTGGATGTGTTCAGTGATGTTAAATCCAATTATATTTAAACTCTTAGTACATGTGGGATGGGGGAAGAAAAAAACATTGGTTTTATTTGAATAGTCTTTCTTTGAAGCACAGCTAACCTCAGAAAAATATGCACATTTTTAGGAAGAATTAGTTTGCTTGGACAGAAATTAAATAAATGCTCAGAGACTTAATTACACCTTATTTCTGAACTTAATTAATTGGTAGYGTGTTATCCAGATCACCATGAGACTGAACGATGCTGTTGAAAATTGAATGTATTAATTTCCTATGCAGGCAATCATAAAGGACTCTGTGAAAAAGGTACTCAGTGTCAGCACTGAAAGCTATGGTATTATTTTTAAGTAAAAATATTTCCAATTTCAGAAATCATGTCAYGTCCCTGCCCCTGATGTTTCAACCCTGAGAACAGATTATTGGATTTTACCTTCACCTGTTCACAAAATGTTTTGTTATTTTGACATCTGGCCCTGGAGAAGGACAGCTGTGCTCCACTGACCTCAGTCTAGACATTGGCTACATTAGTCCTCCTTATGTCTAACTGTGCTATTTACAGTGGCTTCAAAGTAGTCAGATTAAAATAAGCCAAGTTGCATTTGGCCATTATGCTGGGAAAACACACACAAAAATCTAATTTACCTTGATATATTCTTTCATTAATGGGTGAGTAAGGCAAAATTTTTTTACAAGTGTTTGCCTAGATTGTACTTTTGAGGACTGAAACTTTTACACATTTTAGAATTTGTAAGCTTGTATTTTCAACACACTTCCATAAGACTAGTTCTTGTTTATTTTAACTTTATCTTCAGATTTATGGTTAAGCTATTTTAATGCCTTTTTCCTGTCTGAAATGCCTTTTTTGGTTCTATCACATATCTTCTCTGGTCACACAGATCAGCTTGACCTTTGGGAGAATATTTAGCAGACTATCAAGGGAGAAATGCTTCAAAATGTTTCTTAATCCTTCCTTTTGGCAGAAGAGGAGRAGACTGCATGGAATATGAAATATTAGATTTCATGTTCAAATCCATGGATATGTGTAGATGATTGTAATATTGACCAGTGCTTCCAAGGAGCCTTCCTGAAAGTCAGGCATCAACGCAAATGTCCTGAAAGAGCTTCCCTTGCACCTACTATTAGCTCTTCGGACCAGACCAGACCAAAAGGCAACCTGACCTTTTTTTGGACAGAGGTTTGTAGAGGATGCCTGGTAAAGAATATAAAACCAGAGAAATTTTAAAGTGATGCTGAACAAAATGCCCAGCATTCAGTTGGATAAACACTTCACGTGATGGATGAGCAACTGGCTCACGGGTCAGGCACGAAGGGTTACAGCGAATGAGTGACTGACATCAGAAGAGTGGGAACCTGCTGCAAGTGGGGTTCTGCAGGGCCCCATMCTCRGCCCTGTGGTCYTCAACATCTTCATAAACACCTTGCACGCAGGACTGGAAGGGATACTAAGTAAGTTGGCAGATGATACAAATCTRGGAGGAGCTGTTGACTCTCTCCAAGGAAGGAGTCCCTGCAGAGAGACCTCAACAAATGAGAGGGGTGGGCAATCACCAACCAGATAAGGTGCACTAAGGAAAAGTTGGATTCTACACCTGTGACAGGGCATCACTGGATATATGGACAGACTGACTGAGGGTCCTGGTTGTTGGCAAGTCTAACACGAGTCGGCAGTGCCCTGGCAGAGCCAAGTGTGTCCTGAGGGGACTGCAGATCAGGCATAGCATCACCAGCCAGGCAAGAAAGGGGATTGTCAAACTCTSCTCTGCGCTGGGGCGGCCTCACTTTGAGTGCTGGGGGCAGTTCTGGGTGCCACAATATAAGAAGGATATTAAGCTGTTAGAGAGCATCTGGAGAAGGGCAACAATGATGATGAAGGGTCTGGAGGGGAAGCCATATGAGAAGCAGCTGAGGTGACTTGGTCTKTTCAGCCTGGAGGACAAGGGAAGACCTCATTTAGTTACAACTTCATGAAGGGAAATGGAGAGACAGGCACAGATCTCCTCTCTATAGTTACCAGTGGCAGGACCCAAGGGAATGGCCTGAAGTTGTGTCAGAGGAAGTTTAGGTTGGATATTAGGAGAAGTTCTTCAACCAGAGGGTGGTTGAGCRCTGGAACAGGCTTTCCTTTCCAGGGAAGTAGTCAAAACACAAATCCTGACAGAATTTGACAAGGGTTTGGATGGCACAGTTGGTCACATGGGTTTCTTGGGGAGGGTCCTGTGCAGGGCCAGGAGTTGGACTCAGTGGTCCTTATGGGTGCCTTCCAACTCAGTTTATTCTATGACTCTCTGATTCCCCAGTGTATTACTGCAGACCAGTCTGAAACTCAGTGAAGCAGATGAAGGTTTTCAAAGTTACTCTGTAAAGCCTGAAAAGTTTTCATTGTTCAAACTGCAAAGTACCAGAACAGAACTAGAAGACTGTTCTTTATGTAAAATTTTATGTAATTTTCCTATTCATCTGTTCTCAGCTTTCTATGGGCTGATGCAGTATTAATCCAATTTTTGCCTACAACAGTGCATTCATCTGAAACAGCCTCAAGTCCATATTTTTAATCACATGTTTCCTAGTCAGACTAGAAGTGTGCTGGGTAAGTGTGTTGAAAATTGTGGTTTCATGAGACCCAGAAGGGGTACTGAAAAGGTGACAGCAGCAGGACTGKCTGGACATTGTCCACTAAGCATAGGAAGGTGTCTGGACGTCCTTAGTCTGCCTAAGACTAGAACCACATTCACCACATTATTTATGGGCACAATAACACTTCTGTTTTGCTGTGCTACCAGGGATAGTAATCAAGCACCAAGACCATTAGCTGCTCCACCTATATAGCTCTAACTCATCCTTAGCTGCTGCTTTCTTTTCCTTTTCCCTTTTTTCTCTCTCAGGTTTTCCTCTTTTTACTACTGTTTCCTGCAAAATAAATAATATTTCCCTAATTACTTTTCATATCRTTCTGGTAGATCTATCTGTACTCTAATCTAGTATTTCTGCTACTGTTATGGAGGTTATGGCACTCAGCCATGTGCTACTGCTGATATGATTTTCTCARTATCTTAGGCCTTGCAAAATTCCCTTTCCCAAAGGTCCTTTCCACATCCTGTCAAGTTTGCCCTCATCGTGTCCAGGATTTTCTCTTGTCTAGTAGTTTGCCATGTCCATTCAAGTAGGTAGGTCAAGACTCAGTCAACCATCACCTTGCAGTCCCAGGAAACGGGGAATAGCTTGAATGACAAAAAAAAAAAAAAAAAAAAAAAAAAAAAAAAAAAAAAAAAAAAAAAAAAATCAGCAGAAGAGGATATCTCTTCAATAAACACACACAGAATATCAAAATATCAAAACGAGTTTCAGAAAAATTGCTTAAGGACACTAATATCTGTTTTAATAAGCATGGCAATGCATTTTAGATCCCTGTCTTGTTTAGAAGGAAGAATCTAATTTGTACTATGTTCACAAGAGCAATCCCCACTGACAGAATAAACAGCAGAAGGAGGAATGATGCAGGTGTCCTTGCTTACTGAAAGGAGAGCATGAAAGCAATGTGCTCCATTTGCCTCATTCATGATGCATCACTGCCTTCACAAATAATAGCCTATGTGATTTAGTAATTAAATATCTCTACTACTTCCCACCTTATGTAATCACATTTAGTTTTAGGACTATAGTGCTCAAGAAGACCTTCTGACCCATCAAATATACCCAGCTGTGAATTACAGCCATCCATTTAACAAATATCTGATCTAGAAGGGACCATACTGACACACCTTGCATCACAAAGCACTTCAGTGCCTTAGAAATTAAGAACTCTAGTGTGAAAGATCACAAAAATAGAAGGAGGGCAGGAACAATCAAGTGTATCAGCAATCCCCATATCGACAGAATGGCAGATAACTTTTTTTAGGTGAGTGTGCTCTGATGAGCCTACGAAACCTATGACACATGGTGATACAGAGGAAGGTAAAAATAACTTGGGTACCACAGCAGCAAAAAATACCACCTCATCAGAATGATAAGTTTTTCCATCAATTCTGTATCCATGTAGTTGAGTACATAGAGAGGGTTCAATAATACCATGGAAAATTATAGTATGTACCTGAAAGAGCAGAAATAATGTGAGGATTTTTAACTTGAAATTTCTTTCCTTTTAAATTTACTGCATGATCATTTTACTGGTTTTTTTAGATTTTAGTTTTTCTTGAAACTTATGAAATTTGATGTGTTGAAAGATATTAGACTGATAAAGCCTCTGTAAGGGTATACTTATAACRGTAAACATTATTTTAGAAATTCTATTTTTTGTAGGGAAGCTTTAAATACTGCAAGCATTTTTTGGCAATATATTTGACTTTTCAAAAGAAATCCGTACTTTGTTCTTTACAGTGCTTTCACAGCTGATACATAAGATAAACACTAGCAAAATTATAAAAATAATATATATTAATTTTTCCTAAATTTTTCTGACCTTTTCTTAATGATATTTTTTTTACTGTAAGTAAAAATTATGTTGTAATTTTGCTTACAGTTATATTTGTTTCAGTATGTCAAGCATGTAGGGAAGAACAGTAAATAGTAACATCATTTGAAGAACAAGAGAAGGATATAACTTTCTAAGAAACATTTTTGTTTGAATTTGATTTCAATGATGCTTTCATGCACATGTCAATTCAGGTTTATAAAGCAGTTTCCTTGCTGTAGGTTGTATAATTTAAATGCAAAACTCATAAATTAATTGTTAATAAATTAATTGATATAAGTAATTAAATATAACTTGTTTTTCATGATGGTTTTTGAAATAATGAAAAATCTTTGCAAATGTTTCTATATAGCTGATATTTCGTTATTAAGAGAAATATGATTCCTCTAGGAGATTGTTAGGATCAGGAAATTTTCAATATTTTAAARCAATGCAGTTTCTTAATCTTTTTTGCATTACATAGATAATGAATGTATGAAGGAACAGGATCATGGTATATTAATGTGTAATGGTAATCTCTGCTGTGTTATGTTTAAGGTTTGTTCAAGTGGATCTTAGTCTGGGCATTTCAAATACTATCTTGTCATATCTCATTTTAATTGTACATTTCAATTACTCTGGAGAGTTTTCAGTTAAGTATATTTTGTGTGGAAAATTATTCAGCTCCCATTTTTTTCATATAAATAATCTGCAATTGCTGTCACCATTGTTTATGCTTATTTCACAATTATTTAGTTAGACATAGGACCAGCTGAGGAGTATCTGTTATTTGAGTTTGTACTGCAGTTTTTTGTGTTTCATAATAAGCTTCCAATGCTCCATTTGCTTTTTAAGTTGAAAAGATTTTAAATAACTCATTTAAGAATGACAGAATTTATAATGGAAAATATGATGATATTTTACATAATTACGTGCAGGGCTACATAGTTTTCATCACTTTAACTTGAAATGTAGATGTCTCAGTTGACTTTAGGAAGGGAAAATTTAGATGCTTGGATTCTGTGAGTTCCTAAGATATATCCCGGTCTCAAATCACAGGTTTTTTTCCAACATATCTTCAGAGTTTAAATAAGGAGAATTCCATTGAATATAAATAAATAAGGAGAATTCCATTAAATAAGGAGAATTCCAAAGGAAAAACCTGAAGAATATGCCTAAGAAGTCTTAATTATGAATTTGTAGGTCACATGCATTGCTTCTGTAGCTTTAGAAACATGCCAAAGCAACCCATCTTGTACAATAAATTTCTTCCAAATATTAAATAATGAAAGCATGGAAGAGTCACCAAACCTTCCATTCAGAAGTGTCTGTGCTCTCTATACTATAATACTTAGAGCCATGACAAAGTTTCTTGTGGATGAAGAGTAATGCTTTAAGCATGATGCTCTGAGAAAAGTTCCACCAGAATTCAGATCAGAGGTTKTTTATTCATAGTCATACTGGAAATTGATAGTGCTGACTGGAAATTCTAGAAAACAGTGAGAAATATTCACAAGGGCCAGAAATTGGATAGTAATGATTTCCTGCACATTATGACTGTATCAAAGGTTAGCTTGTGACTCCCAGCACATGCAGTACAAACATTTAAATTCTAGAGGACTCTTTAGCTTTATCCATCTTTTGAGATATGCTTTTCARAAACATTATGTCTTTTTTGTTTTAGGAACTCCTACAGCTATATGTAGGGAATGATAATGTAAATATAGTTAATAGAGATAACGAGACATTACTTATTTCTTTTGWGAAATGAGATTTAAGCAGGAAAAAAGTGAAAACTAAAAAGTCCAAAAACCTCAAAAGATTCAAGAAAAGAGTCAGTCAGTAAGTATTTGTATTTTTCTAAAAAGGATACTTAGTCTTTGTGAATTATGAGGACTAAGCAGGGATACATTTGAAATTTCATTTACCTTTTTTTTTTACTACCAATATTTACTTTTGATTAATAGCATAGTAACAACATTTAAGCATAAGATATCACAGTAAAAAGAAAAACTGGGCAATTATACCTTGCTAAAGCATCTGTTCTCTCTGTTCAGATGAGGCAGTTTCATTTCAGTATTAGAATTGGCCAGCTCTGAATGGTTATGTTTGGGATATAAACCCAGACATCTCCATGACAAGATTAATTTTTTGGCAGGTTTGATCAAACTTTCMACGCAAATAGAAAGAATGTGAAAATAGTGCAACTTGTTCTTTCTAGATCCTTTTCATTCAAATCACTGACATTTTGAAGAAGCAGACCTGGAGAAGCAAGAGATCTCAGATATCTCAGACCTGTCCTTTAGAAGAACAAATAAGAAATCAACTCATTACAATCACTGAATATAGTCSATATTACTGTACGTTCTCTGCTCTTTAAGGATGCTTCAGGGATGCTTTAAGGATGACTCTACAGACCTCTGAAACGATGGAACCCCATTCATAACAATCTACAGAGCATCTCCTAATCTTTAAGGTATTAATATCAATTAAATTTGATATTATTTAATTTAACCCTGATAATGTCTATGACATCCTATTTGCAAAATCTGTCTTACAGCAAACAAAGAAACTTGTTTTGCTCTCCCATCAAACCTCTTTTTCCTTCTGCTCAGATAGGAAAAATATATAAATATTTCCACATTCCCCACAAAAAACAATCCTTTTAGGTCAAAAGAAGCTTTGGGAAAGTAAGAGGACATATAAAAAGCGTGTCTATTTTTTCTGCTGATGTAGAAAGTTGTTTCTTAGCAGCAGTGAGTAAAAGGAAAGAATGAGAGGGTAGTAAAGTAAACATGGCTAGGAATGAGAAAGGCCAAAYGGAAAAGACCATATTTACTTCCCTGGTTTTTTTATTAAAAGCTGTTCTCTCTGTGGTTCTCTCTGTGGTGTAAGGCAGGTACTCAATGCCTTGAGAGACAGAAATAAGCAGACATGCAATTCAAGTGTCAACAGGCTCTAAATTGGTCACAAAAAAGTGCCATTTAGAATAAAAAGTGAGATGAGTGCTGTTTCACTTAGTGAGTCTGGTTTAAGTCCAAAATAGTAAGGGTGCTTAGAATTTCCCCCTCACRATCTGTAAAAAGTTGGAAACTTGAAGTTCACTACAATTGTAAGGCTGTAATTCACACCTGGTTATTTCAAGTACACTGAAAAACAGACCAGAGAGAGGTATGAGGAAAACCCTGCAAGCCAATGATATGAAAAGCTGCTGGTTGTATGTTTATAGGATAACTCAGGTTGGAAAGAATCTCAGAAAGTTTCTGGTCCCGTTGGCTGTGATATCAGACTAGAATACTCACCATTTTTTCAATGCTTTTGAAGGTATTCAGCAGTAGAGGTTGCATATAGTCTCTGGGCAACCTGTTCCTGTCCATGAATTTTTTTTCATTTATCAGGCTGGATCTTCTCTAGTTCCTGGCTTTGTCTGTTGCCTTGTGTTCTCCTATCATACACCAYTGTAAAGCGCCTGACTCTCAAAAGAAGAAGCAGAAAATGTTACATTGCCAAAAAAAGATTTTTGATGCTTTCATGCTGAATGTTGGCTAAAAGACTCAAAGACATTTTCTGTTTCCTTGTAGTCTAAACTCACGTTGAGACTGCCTTCTCAGTCCTGAGAAGCCMTTATTCACACGTACAAACACAAAACTTCTGCACAAAAACAGTTCTTCTAAGAAGTCTTTATATATTTTTTCTGCTCATCTCAGAAGCAGGATTGCAGGTTGCCCATGGCTAAAAAAAGTAAAAAGCTAAGTTATTTTACTTCCTAAAATTCACTAACCTTAGTAAGTAGTATATTAAATCTGTATTAATTTCAATTTTTCATTTGTAGAGGACTTGATTAAAWGGCACAAATAATGTTTTGAAGCTGTTCAAGTTGTTGATCTGCAATGACTTCAATAATCTCTTTTTTTTTCCTCTGAGGTTTATACGTTTGCAAGAAATGTTGTGTGAAGCCAAAAGTKGCAGAGATTAAGGTAATTCTTTCATTTGAAAGGAGAGGGACGCTGYTCATTGGATCCAATGAAGAACTTGCTGTTCTTGACCCTACCAAGTAGGTCAGACCCTCACCTAATTAYTGTTTCTGGATTTCACTCTCACATCCAGTTTGGATCTTCTGAGTATTCAGAACTCCTACTACATTTAGCTTTGGYAAGTTTGCAGTGCTGTTATGAAAATTTGATAATTGATTTGCAATTTTTGCTACAAACAATTCATAAAAGCATTCTAAAATGTATTTTTCTAGTTGGTTGTATGAATTTCAAGCCATATGGTGCAATCAAAATATTGCTGAAATGAAGTTGTAWCATATTTACCATATCCTCCATTCAGTAAGCCTCTGTTCTGCTGATGAAGGACATTGAGTCTCAGCAAATTTGTATCTGACATTTGTTACACTCCTGAATTTATGTATGCGCACCCCAATTACTTAATTAGTGCTAAAATCTTCCAAGGCTAAACAGCCTCATATTTTCATTTTTATTTCCCCTGCTTGAAATACAGGTGTTGTGCCGCAGCTCTCACACCTCCAAGACCAGGGCCATCCTTCTGTAACTCCCAAAGTTAAACAGCATAAACATTTCCTTGGTTGACTCTTAAGCACCTTATTGTAAACCATGAAATGTGACTGATTTATCTATCACCTTATCAGTCTATTCTTTTCCTATTTTGTCGCTGTTTCATATCATTGTCACTACTGATAGGTTAAAATGTTGGGTTGTGAATATCCTTCTTTATGAACACTGAAACAAAAAAAAGAGRCTTTACAATTCTTAAGAAAAAAGGCATTGGCCCATGTCATTACAGGAAAAAAATCAATAGCTCATTGCTATAAAGAAAAGCTATCTATAATTCTGATTGATAGCTTCTGAAAAAGGTTCTTAAATTAGAATCCTAGTCCAAAGTAACACATGAAGCATTAAAGAATGAGCTTTTAGCTTACTACATTAATAAATTCAAAAGCTATATCAAATTTTAACTAAGCAACATATACTGGTTTAAAGATGCATGGTTAYAATACAGATGCTTCAAAAATAGTACCTAGCATATTTAAAATACACTATTAATTTTTCAGTGTTTCCAGTAAGATGTAATTCTTCCTGCTCTTTTTTCTTTTTTCTTTTGTTGTTGTTGTTGTTATGTTGTTTTGTTCTGTTTTGCTATATTTTTTTCCAAAATATWCAAATGGTATGCAGATACCTGATCCCTTAAAGAAATTCAAAAAGATCAAAATAAAATGTCCTTTTAATAAGCTGTGAAATCAACCTAAAATTGGATCCTCATCCCTGTGTGAAGGAAGAAAGTAGAAATTGAAGTATTATTAACTAGGACTAAAGGATAGCATATGTACAATCTTCATATCAGTTAATACTGAAGAAATGCAAAATGCAATACAGAATAAGATTTTTCTAAAACAATGCATCAGACTTTGCAAAAAGCCTCACCTAAACATGACTAAACCCATATTCTTTTTCACTGCTATATTAAAGATTAATCAATCTAATTAACAATAATCCCCTTTCTACAGCTTGTATTAACACAGGAGAATATTGTTGAATGCAAAAATAACTATCAAAATTGTACATAAARCTAATTTTATCAATTTCCACCTAATTCTATGTTTCAGCTATGTAAATAAAAATGTGAAGGAAAATTACATAGCTAATAAGGCATCTACTGGAAATAAAGTAAATGGGTTCTTCTCTGTGAATGGTATTTAAAAGGATATCTGCTTCAAAACATGCATTAAAAGAATAAGGGGAAAAAAGCAATGTTTTGATGATATCAGAGTTTTCATGTCTTAGCCTTCCCAAGATATCTTTCAGTGGCTGTTTCAGTAGAAGAATACATTGTAAATTGATTTTCAACCTTTTGAAAAAGGGCAGTAGCAGAGAAAGAAGAGAAGAAAAACATTCTATTTTGAAACAGCTTCTACAAATACTTCATGCTTTCGGACTGTTATATTGTACAACAGTAAGGGTGTGGCAAAAACTAGATTCTCTGAGCCATGCACTTCCACAGTTTTCCTGGCTATGTAAATTCCATAGATATTTCCTCCTATCTGACGTCCTTCTTTTTTTCATCATAAAAAAATGTCATCTGGGCCACAGAAAGAATATAAAMCACAGTATTTATTTATTTTAGAGTAGCTCCTCTTATCTAAGAATATGGGACTTTTAAAAAAAAAATTTAAAACACTTTCAATTTACAAGAGAATGCAGTTTCCTTTTTCTTAGTGGAAGACAGCACATCCAATCCACCCTCTTACACATTGCAATTTTTATTCCTTTTATTTTTCCAGTCAAGACCTAATTTACTGGGCCCTGGAGCCATAGATGCCTCTGAAGCCTTCTCTATTTTGTTGGATAGGCTGTGAACAAAGAATTCTTTTGTATGTGATGCTCCAATATAATTTGAACTAAAATAGATTCAAGACTCAGCAAGCAAGCAAACTAAATAACTGTCTGAATAGAAAACCAAGYCATAATTCTAACATAAACAATTGCAGAGTTGAATAAATAGACATCGGAGGAGTTATCAGAGCRCTTCCAATAATGCATTTTTAATACTTTAAGAAATGAGTGCAGAAAGAAATCAACATAGTCCCTCAGGCTATAAAGAGCTTCAAGTAGCTTTTATCTTACATCCTGTTAGATTATTAAAAGTTTGTAATTATAACTATATTAATATTTCAAAGCTTCTTACCTCACAAAACCTTCAAACAAGTAGAAACGTAAGAAAAACATATGGTAATCATAAAGAATATTGAAAATGTTAAATTCCATTTATGGTTTTCTGATCACACCTTTTTGTAACATATTTTAATTTGAGGCATAGTTATGATTTAATGGTTCTATGTGCAGTGTGTAAGTACAGAATACAAAATGTAAAATCTGTTACTTACTGCAGATTCAGTGCAGGCATGAGCCATATATARGTGGCATTTAAAAATTATCAGCCTTGATTGAATGGTTTTATGTTTGTGAAATAATTTTGGAAGTCTCAATAGAGGTATGGATTAATATGACAAATACACTGTTTTTAATTCTGTTCAAGAATGTGAAAAACTTGGTGAGAAGAGGTATGACAACTAAAACTTGATACAAAACCTGATATTCTTCATGTGACATCAATACTTTTGTGCGCATCAAGCCATCATTGTCMCTCCTCAAAGTTTCCTGCACGTAGTGATTGCTGCATTACACAACATGCTATGCAKACAAGTAATTCTTCACTATCACTAATGTCTTGACATTCTCCTAGAATGAGAGAAATGAATAGGAATCCAGTGTCAGCTAATATTAGCGTCTCTTGATGGCTCAGAGGACAAGGAAACTGGGAAAGATTAGTCCTGTCTCTGCAAATAGAAAGAAAATCTGATGTTAACTCTCAAGTGCTGGAAATGAATTCCTTTAATTCAGAACAGAGTAAAATTCAAAGTCAGGCCTAGGTTGGTTCTGAACCCAAAGAGAAAGRACTTGCATATGTGAAGGGGCAGAGATTTTTGATGTTTGTGGTCTTATTTACATATCCAAACAAATGCTTATATTTCAGAATAGACTAGTACATCACGTGCTAGGCTATTTTAAAAAATCTGCCATGATGCCATACTTTGTGGGTACCAAGTATGAGGAAAAAATGATKGCATTTAACTGTCTGAAAGCTTTGCTGTGCTTTTTGAAATTCTGCTTCCTCTGTGAGTCTTCAGCACCCTGTAAACAAAGTACTGCTTCATTCATACTGCACTTCGTCATAGAGTTAATAAGACAACAAATGTGTGTTTAAAAACGCATGCTATTCACACCTACTTCTTCCTATGGAAAAACACTTGCATACATCAAGAGTTAAGCACCAAAGATATGAGCTATCCTTTTTTATGCCATGCCTCTTTTACTCGGAGAGTTAGCTGAGTGTGCTGTCTGGAAGCTGACATGCAGTGTGCTACATGTAGTAATTAGATTCAATACTTCTGCTGCAGCTCCTGGAGAKGGATTTCACCTGCTGATTTCTGATGAATACCATGTTAATGGGAAACTAGATAAGTATTGGATTGTATGTAGCTGGTAATTTTTTTCTGGCAAAAAATAAATTATTTACACCTCTTTAAAGAATGTTTTAAAGTACAAATGAGAATCTAATTCTGTTTAGTAACTTCCATAGAGGAAATAAAAATTACTAAAGAAAATATCTTACTGCACAATAAAGTGAAATACAAATAAATGCAAAATAAATGTGAAAATCAAACATTTTAAAATCTCACAAGAACTTAGGTTTAATTCAGAGTCCGCCTCATACCTTAGTGTTACGTACAGGAGTAAAAGAGAATTCTATTYACTTTTAAATATGTGGAAGATGTGAGAAATACAGTGTAAGGTATGGCTAGAGTGACATTGCTTTTTTCCTTAATTGAAGTGAAAACTTAGAATATTGAAAATAATGGTCATAACTCAAGGCAAATCAATGACCCTCTTACTAGTACCACCAAACACTAAGACAACCTAGGATCTCTGGTAACACTGAATTCTGATCATTGCTATAGTCTCTGGCTATCCAAACCTCATCCTGGTTTCACAGAGAATTTTAGGCTTGCAAAACGTATCCGTCATTATCCAAATTTTAATCTTATTATATTTTTATTCTGCTGATATATCAAAGGCAATGTATGGCAAAATATTGATATTTACTCTTAAAATATGTTAGAAAATAAGTTTTTTATTAGAGTGCATACAAACCATTATTTTTTCAATATTTATTAACTCATTWTTCTTTTATTATGCAAAACAGCAGCATAAGCCTAACTGCATGACTAAAAATCTGTCTAGAAAGAAAGGAAATTAAAGATAAAACAACAAATTTCTTCACAAAGTGTTCTCCAGAATTAATGAGGTTAAGAAGAAAATTCCGTGATGCATAATCCTTTGTGTAATCTCTGAGTTAAAGAAGGAGAAACAAGGTGTCTCTATTTTCTTCTGGCTGAGTGAATTTACACCAATAACCTCTTTTTAATGTAGTATTGCTGCTGCAATGACAGTTTAGAGATACAGACAAAACAAAGATTACAAGAGGCATCAACACTTTTGTTCCATCCATAGATAGGAAAAAACCAGAAAAGGTTTCAGGCAAACAAATCCTTCAGATCAATGAACAGAGTGAAAAAAATCTGAAAACAAACTTGGAAGAACCAATAGGAATTTAATTAGATATATATCAGTTATACTGTTTCTGAAAGATAGTGCAGCTGCTACCTACGAAATGGAAAAATATTTGGGATGAGGGCAATGACTTCTCATTCTCAAACAGATCAGTTTCTGAGAGCTGAGAAAGTACCAATCTCCTAAAACAAGGATAGAGACAAGTAGTTTATGGTCTTTATGGTCTCTAGTTTTAGACTGTGAATCTTTGTACTCAAGGAAAAAGTTTGTACAGCAGGAGGCTGCTAAATATATGCTCTTAATTATTGATATTTTTTAATTACTTATTGGTGCTGCTCTTAAACCCTKAACTACTTTCCCTTTCTGCAGTTCAAGTACCAACTGTAGGACATCCCATGTTAGGTACTTACAATTTAGATAGTTCTTGAATGTTAATTCAAAGGACCTTCAAAAAAAGGCATTGGCAACATTTTTCACAAACCTTAAAAAAACCCCCAACAAATAAGAGGAGGAGTAAAAGTACTGGCATGTCCAAAAATTATTTGTAGGGTAAACCCCAGGAAATGAGATGAAGTATTCAGCCCTTGGAATGGAGGCTGGCCAGCAGTGGGGTTAGGCAGGGAACTGTGCTAGTTAGTTTAATCTCAGATACCCACGAAGAGATTAAGTGAAGATTAAGTGAGATTAAGTGAAAGACAAAAATCTGCTAATATACCAGGTTACTCAGAACATGAAAAGTATAGGCTGCTTGTAAAATTGCAGGAGGTAAATTGAGAGGCAATAGAATGTCAGCTGAATCTCAGTGTGAATGAATATAAAGGATAGCACATAAGGAAGGTGGTATGAAAGTGTAATTGGGAAAGTGAAACGCTGGGCTTRTGCTGACAACTCACCAAATGGCCATACACCTCCCTCCCAAGGCAGAGGCAAATTCTCAGTGAAGTTTTAGCATTGAGAGCCCTGGTGAATGACCTTGGAGAGTCTGCCTTCAAGGAGATAGACTCTTAGACTCTGCCTGAATGACCATGCTGAGGAGTCAGTGGGATGATTGCTTTGGGGGAAGTGTCTCCACAGTGCACATCTTTATGAGTAGTTCTATAGCTTCAGTCAGGTGCATATGATTTGCTCAGTTTCTCAAGCTACTATAAAAGTACACAACACACCTGATGAAGTTGATTAGGTAACTTATTTTGCTCCTGAAGTGCCAAATAATATCACTTGAAGTAGAGAGAAAAGAATAAGGAACAAAAGAAAAAAAGAAAATGCCACTGAAAGTTACTAAGAATCTAAAGTCCCTATGGGATAAAAACATAGACAGAAATTCTTGAGATTGGCAGTAYYTCTTCTCATATTTACCCTTGTTGGGTTGACCCCGGCTAGCAGTTGAGCAAGTCAGTTGTTGGCTTATTTCCAACTCACTGGGATGGGAAAGAGAATCAGAAGAATAAAGCCAAGAAAATTTGAGTATCAAGATAAAAAGACTTTAATAGGTATTATAAAGCTCACATGGAAGCAAAGCAAAATGAGGAACTTTTTCATTATTTCCCATTGGAAGTCCCTTTCTCCCAGATGTTACGGCTGATCATGATATCATGTGGTACGGAGTATCCCTCTGGTAAGTTTGGGTCAGCTGTTCCCAGCCATGTTTCCTCACAGTTTTTTGCACACCCCCATCCCATTCATGAAGGGTACAGAATGGGGAAAAGATAAAGCCTCGTTGCTGTGTGAATATTGCTCAGCAATAGGCAAAACACTGTTGTGTTTTCAACACTGGTTTAGTTACAAATCCAAAACAGAGAATGATTGTATGAAATAATTCAATCAGGCTGTGATTGAATGAAATCAACTCTGTCCCAACCAGACCCAGWAAAGTCAGTAAAAACAAGGAGTACAAAACCATGAATAGTAAGCAGCAGCCTATTCTTAAAAGATACTTTTACTAAAGATAATATGAAGTAAACAAAATTAACAAACCAGGTAAGATTTCTCCCCTAAGAATTTAAAAAATAAATTGAGTGAGAAGAGTATCACTGAATAAACTGCTATGTGTTGCAGTTTGGAAGGCAAAAAAGTGACCTAAGAATGAATTCTAGTCTATTTCTTTTCTAGTTTTGCACACTGTGATGGTTTTTGAATGTTTGTTGCCACAGAGAAGAAGRAAATTGTTCCCCAGTCTCACCATAAAGAAAATATAGAAAATAGTATGGAAATTTAATTGCAGGATAAAATGGGATTTCTCAAGATGTAAGGAATGGTGGAGTGACTATCACTGGGAATTTTTAAGAAACCTTGATAARCATGTGTTAAGAAGAGATGGGTATGATTATATTGGTCCTAGGTAATTTTCTCTTTCCTCTACCCTCTTAATTTCACTTCTTTTATTATGGTTTTACTACTGATGCCCTACAGGACTGTTTTTCCCTATAGTTCAGATAAAAGAACTGTCATTGTCAGGAAGTAAAAACCAGGACATACACACACAAAAAGCTTTCCACTATCTTTGAAGYACCTACTTAAAAAGTAAAATAAGTTATGCAAGCACAAAGCTGCATAAGTTTGATACATGTTCATATGCTGTATTTCATGCCATTTGCTTTCAGGCTTTCATTCCTACATTTCATGTTCCATGTTGCTTGAAATAACTGTCATTTCCCTTTCATGCTTTGTTTCTATCATAGGTTTAATTTATCCATTGAGAGTATAACAGGTGTGCTTTGTCAATTACAGCAGTAATGTAAACATGCTTTCTTGACTTTCATATGTGTGTTTGATTTGCAAGTGGCAGGAAAAGGTAAAAAGATCACAAACAGTGTAATCCTTGCAATGAGAGCTCATGAACAAGGTGTTCAATAAATCAATACAAATACAATTGTGAGTAATTAAGGTCTGGAACCTTGTTTCCTTASTCTGTTTTCTGGTGCTGTGCTGACAGATGTAAAGTTGAGCATAAAAATGTCATGGCTAGATAAATTGGTCAGTTCTATGAAAGTTCATAGGGAATTTTACATCAAAATAGGAACTGCTAAAATAGTGACATTATCTATAATGGGTAGCGCAGTATATATGGTATATTTTTTGGATAAAAGGTTAAAAACCTTATTTATATCTGCAATTATTGAGTAGTAGTAACAGATTATTACTTACCACCTTTCTAATTTCTCTTTTGTGTTAAAATCCTCTTCTTCTAACTCAAGCTCTTGGCATATGTTTTCTTTTTGCTGCCAGGTTCAGCTATCTGAGGAGCAAAGGCAAAACAGAATACCGAGCAGCAGAGAGGAGGAAACAATTGCTATTTTTCCAGATTTTWGAGCACACCAGAGGGATAGCAGATATCATGGCCCAGCAGGGGCACAGAAGGACACATTAAAACCACTCAAGGCTCTGTGAGGCTGCTTGGAAACTATCTGATAATGATTTCAGCATGCTGAGGGTACATTCTTTGGTATTGACTGGTACAATTGCCATTGATGMTTTGGAGACCTTTTTCCTGACAGAGCTCCAAGGGAATTATATCCATGTTCAGCTGCAGAGCTCTGGGGAATGCCTGGTCCCAGAGACCTCCCAAGTGTGAGATGCGCTGAGCTTGAGGCACTGAGTCACTCAGTGGAGGAGCTGAAGGAAGAGGTGTACAGGTTGTGTACAGGGAAAATAAAAAGGTGGTTGAGTAAGTCTTCACTGAAAATTGGCAGAGATGACAGCATGAGCCATACAAAGCAGCAAAGGAGAAACAGTCTGAGGTCATGATCAAACAAGCAGTGGAGGTTCACTCTCAAGATGGAGAAAGCTGGAAGTTTRTGAGTTCTGGTTCCTGCTTCACTTGCAGATCTGAAACTTAAGAAGATTTTTTAAAGTAAGTGGAGAAAGCCTCAGAATCGTGGGTCACAGTGCTCATGTGTTAAACTGCTAATATGTTTTCTGGAAGAGCAATAAAKTGAGGTACAAGAGAGCTACAAGATTACTAAAATGTACAGAAGACTTTTTACATGTAAGTAATCAGTGAATCAATTAAAATGTTTTCTTGGGCCAGTTATTTATTCCCAAGGAAGTAAAAACAGGTTTAAGATATTAAGGACAACCTTGGCTGCAATGACTATGAGACTCTGAAAATTAAAATCCTGAGAGAAGTAAGCAACACATATATTTGAATTTTAGCCTTGGACTCAAAAGAGCAGATGTTCAGCTCTTTGTGGACCTGCTTGGCAGGATTCCCCAGGAATCTTGCCTGGAGTTCAAAGAGCCCAAGAAAACTGCACAGACTCCTCTGGGGAGGCTTCAGTGACAGCTTACTTAAAGGGAAAGAATGATCCATTCCAACACACAGAGAGTTGAGCAATCGCAGCAGTAGGCCAGTGTKGATGAGCATGAAAATTCTGTCTGATAAAAAAAAAATACACAGAAGGTGGAAACAGTCTGTTCAAAAGGAATAAAAGGTATTGCCTTTGTGTGTAGCAATTTAGCTAAGAAAGCTAAAGGTTAGCTGGAGTTGAATACAGTGATGGAGGTAACAGAAAACAAGAAAGGATTTTGTAAATACATTGACAGTTTGARGAAAGGCTAGGAAATGGGTCTGCTGTTCAGTGGAGCAGGGACTTAACGACTAGGGATGTAGAATACATTTTCTTTGCCTCAGCTTTCACTGGTAATATTTACTAGTGAAATATTTATCATATTTACTCAGGATCCCARGTCCCTGAGCCCTCTATCAGAGTCTATAAAAGTGAAGCTCTACTCACAGTAGAGGGAGAGTCTGGAATCACTTAAGCCAGATAGAAATTGAACAGCCCTTGGAACCAGATGGAATGCCTYCTCCAGTGCTGATGGAGATGGCCGATGGCACTTTAGGGGTGCTCTCTGTCATTTCCTAATGGTCATGAGAGCTGGGAAGAGTTCTTAATGACTGGAAAAAGGCAAGTGTCATACCCATCTTAAAGATGGGCCAGAAGGGAGATTCAGTTAGCRAGCTGATCAGYCTCACATCAGTCTCATGAAAGATTYTGGAGCAAGTCRTCTTAGAAGCCACTCCCAAATATGTGAAGGACAAGAGAGTGACTAGCAACAGCAAGCTGAGATTTACAAAGGGCAAGCCATGCTTGAACAATCTCATGTTTTATGATAAGATGCCTAGCATGACTCCCAAAAGGATGGTAGTGAATGCTTTATACTTTGACTTTATTTAACAAAGCTTCTGACGCCGTCTCCCACAGTTTCCTTGTCACCACATCAGTAAAACATGGCTTGGTTCGCAAAGTGGGTGGAAAATCAGCTGGACTGCAAGCYTCAAAGAGTTATGATCATAGCCTAATCCATCTGAAGGTCAGTAGCTAGTGGCCATCAGGGATCAATACTGGAACYGGCATTGTTTAATGTCTCTGCTAAAGCCTGAAGGATGGGACAGAGTRCACTCTCAGTGAATTTGTGAATGATGCCAAATGTGGGAAGTGATCAGTATGTTAGAGGGCCTGGGCACCTGGGCAGACTGGAGGAATGGTCTGATAGARTGTCATTAAGTTCAGTGAAAGAAAATGCAGTCTTATATCTAGAGTGGGATAATCCTATACAACAGAACAAGCTGGGAACAGACTAGCAAGGAGGTCTGAAGAAAAGGATCTGCTCAACTTATTATCTGTGTTGGATAACAAGTTGAGCATGAATCAGCAGTGAACCCTTGCAGCAAAAAGACCAGCTGCATCCTGGACTTATTAGCAGRAGTGTAGCCAGAAGTTTCAAGGAAGTGGTCCTTCCAACTTATTCAGCACTTATCAAATTATATTTGGAGTTCTGTGTCCAGTTTTGGGTTCACCAGTACCAGGAAGATACTGACATCATAAAGCAAATCCAGTGGGGCCCACCAAGATTGTTAGGGTCTTGGGGCACATGATGCACTAGGACAGACTGCGACAATATTGTTAGTTCAGTCTGSAGAAGAGAAGGCTAAGGGGAGAYCTTATTGCTGTCCAGAGTTTCTTGTGAGGATGCAGAGGAAACAAAGAGAGACTCTTCTCAGAGAGTGACAAATCAGGATGAAGGAAGATCAAGTTGGAACATGGAAAATTCTGATTAGATACAAGGATTATGTTTTGTTTTCCACAAGGTGAGGTAAAATGAAAGAACAGGTCGTCCAGAAACTGTCCTTGGAATTGTTCAAGACTTTACTAGACACAGCCCTGAGCAACATGATCTAATGAGACTTTGAACAGTGGCTTGAATGAGATGCCCTCTGGGGCTCCCTTCCAATCTAGATAATTGCATGACTCTACAATTCTACAGTCCTATTAAAAATAGATGCAGCCAAGAAACACTCTTCAGTTGACTTTTGTGGAGGATAGAGYAGAATGCCCAAAAAGATGAGAAGGGGACAACAGGAGAAATAGGGAGGTACCTTGGTACCAGTGGTGAGTTGTTAACTGATGGTCCTTCTGTACTTTGCAGTTCCTGCTTATGCACATGATGAAAACAATTTGAGGTACTTGGTGCTACAAGAAAATGTTTAGGCCATAGGCTGGTTTTTTTTTTTTTTTTCAAAAGACAGTAAGAAGCCGGATTTAACATTGCAGATGACTGGGAGGTGATAATATGATATTTCTTAAATACAACTTCAATGCAGAAAGAGCTTTGAGGTAAAATGAGGGAAAGTAAATACCTGYCAGTTATCACAACTTTAAATTTTGATCTGCGTTTATGCTTAAATGCTGTCCTGACTTGGCTTTCAGCTTCAAGCAATTTTTGCTGCTTCATTCTTTTTGCTTCACTTGTTTCTCATGCATCTGTGTTTTAAAGAAGGAATAAAGTGGCATTGTCAGTCTTCAGTTTCAATTATCYGGAGTCAGAACTTTTTTCCTTAGTAAGGAATAGCATTCTTTCCTTAACKTGTACTTTGAAAGTTCATTCTGGAACCTCAAAATCAAGCTCTAACTTTCCTTGAATATTAAACTTTGTCAGTGATTTAAAGGAGAAGCTCTCACTCTGTTTACTCTGTGACCATTGAATGCATTTGCAGAAGAAATGATTAAGTAATTAAGAAAAATTAGAACTTTTGTAAAAGTCATCATTAATAAGAAGGAAACTTATTCATTGTTCCTGAGATGTTTTTGTTGAATTTGTAATGGAATATGGATGAAGCTGAACACCTGACTAGAATTTTYAGCACTAAACATTTGATGAAACTCACTTGCCTGTAGGAGCACAAGCAGACAATTGCTGTCTTTTAGTAATTAGAGAATTATGACTTTTCTATCAATAAGCTTTCTACATAATGAAGGTCTCTTTTTTATTTGCCTTCTTCCTTTGAATATCTTTGTCTCAGTTTTGCTTTGACTTCTCATATGCTGTGGTTATCTAGAAACAGAATAAAAATAGCTTTTTTGATGAGATAAAAATGAATTCTGCAGGGTGTTTACAAACACAGAGCAAATCTGAGCAACTTGCTACAAGTTGGCAAATGCAATCTGAGTGCCAGCCAAGAAAAATTTCAAACGTACACAGTGTGAGTCAAAATCCTCAGATTGTTCTGATAACACTGCCAGTTGTTTTTCCCTTGCATTTTAAGTCTGCTACTTTGTGGTGCCTTCTACTGAATGATTGCAGATTACCAGAAGGCTTTAATTTTTTGTTGTCATCTGAAGTTTTTGTTCCGGAAAGCTGTACTACTAAAAATCTGAAATTACTCATACTATCTTTACAGGTTATTTTACCCATCTGAAAGATGGAATCAGTCTGTTAGACTTAAATGGCTTCTGCCAATGGCTCACCAAGCCARTCTTCCCTACACCTAGGACTTAAGGAGAAGGAATAAAAAGGGAAGAGATCCCAGAGTTATTCTGGAAGTGCAAGTTGTTTTTCTCAGACTTGTAATGTAACTTCCCTGTCGTTTCTAATCACTGCACTGTCGCTGGATTTGTGTGTTCTACTCGACTTAATCGACATGATGCAAGCACTCTTCCCTGGTTCTATTCAGTTCCAGTCTCTTGACTTCCCCTCACCATCGTATGTATGATCACTAAAAGGACTGTTTTAGACTGCTACTTTGCTCCAACTGGACAGGTTTCTACAAATTAAATATAATTAGGAAAAATCACTATTCAGTATATCCCTCTCTTCTTCTTCTGCTTCTCAACATACATTTACATTGGTAATATGTACTTTGTACTGATTTTTTTTCTACAAATTGTATGTGTTTATGAGACGTTTTTTACATTTTGTATCAGCTTATCTTATGTTGCCACTAAGTTAAAAAAAAAGTATTTTACTCAGTTTTGATTTGCACGTCATTAATTTTAAAAATATGATGTAACTATTGTATGCAATAGATTTAGATTTCTTGAAATATATTTTTATATATACATACAACAGGTTTACCAATCCTACATCACACCTTATAATCCTCCTGTAGGCTTATAAATCCTACTTGCTGTATGTAATTCCTATGATTAATTTATAAATCATCCCAATAAATCCTAAATTGAAATGAGTAGATTTGTAAATCCTTTCTTTGCATTTGAAGTACAGAACCAGCAGATGACTTGCAAATGAGGTCTTCAAAGCTTGACAGTTACAACTAAATCTATTCTTATTCATCTTCCTTCTCTACTTTCCCAATTTTCCCTGTAAATCCTGGTCATCTGCTTCTCTAATGAAATTAATTTTTATTTAAACAAGACAAATTGTGTAAATCTTCATTTGCTTCAGTTGGCTTAACAAACCTGCTGTAATCACACCAGCTTCAAGCCCTCCCAACCTGAGCTGTACTGGAGAATGTAGATTGAACCAGACACCAAAGAGAGCATGGAGGATGTCTAAGGAATTGGTGATGGAAATTCAGCTGAAAGCATTTTCTTCTGAAAAAGACCACCTGCATCATGCTCCATCATGATGTTTGGTTATTCTATGACATTCCAGATTTCATTCTAGTGGCTACTAAGGGTGTTATTCCTCTGAAATGTAACAGTTTCTGTGCCAGAAATTCTGGTTTTACAGATAGTTAAAACTCACATCATTTATAAATTCAAAAGGAAGAGTGTCCACTTCTGCCATGCATTGCACAGTAGCTGAGAAACAGGGAAGATGTTCATGTCTCTGAAAGCCTCAAATGTATTATCCAAATTACTTTCCTGTGTCCTTCAGGTCCACATATAATATTGCCCACACAATTATACAATCCCCCAGTATCCAACTAAAGACATGGACAGCTTCAAACTGAATGAAAGAAAGAACTTTATGTGAAAATCAGGTTTGATTATCTATATATGTATTAAGTGGCAGAGACTCCTTTGTTATTTTGTCAGCATTTTTGCAGTCAAGGCTGTGTTTGAGTCTTTCAGTTTGTCATGCGGGGAGTGGGGAACATTTAGTGATTCATTGGTTCTCTCAAGTCCTYCCTCCAGCCAATACAACCTCCATAGTTTGCTAAAAAATGTCTTCCCAGAATGAGGGTTTTCCATTACCCCTTTCTCCACAAGTACATAGTTATTGAGCACTTTGAATTTCACTCAGCTCTTATTCCTCTCAAAATTCAACTAACACCCTGCCCATTCCATGCCCCAATCTCACATTCATTTTTTGTGACCAGCTCCATGTGCCATCACTGCCTGACTGCAGGGAGCAGCGTGAAATTCCACTTTTTCTTTTTTTCAAGTCCTATAGCCTGTCCTGCACAGATCCCTTTGTATTCCTCTGCAGGGCTTTCTTGCCTTTATTCCTGATTTCTGAGAAGCAATTCAAGGAGCTCAAGGAGACAGTAGTTGCTAGCAGGCTGGAGAAAAAAGTGCTTAGTATGCTRAGGACTAGCAGAAATGAGCGACTTTGAGAAAAGTGAAAGTTCTACTTTTCAGCTTTTTTCTAGGGAGGGGTAATTTTCAATGCAGCAATGTCTATATTTACACTTCTATGTGCATTTGTATGTACAAGGTATGGCAGGGGAACTTGTAGAATACTCTTCCTTGAAAACCCTCCTTTATCTGAAGTCCACTGCTTATTCAAGACAAATTAATTTTTAAATGTTTCTCAGGAATCATTTGACTAAAAACTGTTCTAGAAAATTTAGCTGGCTACAGAAGGATAAGTTTAAATACCAATCTTGAAAATTAAATATATGAAAGAATTATTTCACTTCTACTTTAAATAGCAGAGATCTTGTTTGTATAGTCTGCTGGATAGGTCTATAATTCCTAAATTCCAAATAGTGAGCAGTAGAAATTTTAATCTTCAGACTGAGAAATCAGTTAAAACAAATGGAAATCTCTAAATTGGTACTGCAAGGACTGTCTAGCACTTGTAGAAAACRACTTGTTGAAGGATGTTCTTTTCTCTTTTCCCCTTCTACATTAAGATTTATTCACTTCTGTTTCAGCAACAACCTGCTGGTGTAGATCATGCACAAAATTTTAATTAGATTAGATTTTTGGACAGGTGATGTCCTTAGCCATTCKGATACCTGGAAATTTGAACTAACTTTCAAATTAACTTTCATTTGAGCTATACTTTCAAAGGCAAAAATGTGCCTATTTCTTTACATGTATGTAAGACATATCACATGTAATATATTTGTGTTAGTATATGTATTTTGCATGTGTACGTGTCTGTGTGTATATTCACACGATAATACAGAAATACTATGCTAGCAGTATAGCTTATGTTATGCTTTACTTATACACACCCTAATATATGAATCTGTGTGAGTGTATCTATACTCATGCATACAAATAGGTGCTATCACACACTGAAACTTAATTCTCCCCAGGTGCTAGAGGAACATTATTACCTYTTCATTGGTAATACAGGCTAGTGCCAACAGCTCATGGGGGACATAGTATTTTCTCTGCGTCATTRTTTCTTGGATATGTATAAGAAGAGAAATAGCTAGACAATATGTTTTACCCAAAATGTACTCCTCTGTGTTATCTCTTGCCTTTTCCAATCAATTTCTAATCTCATATATTACTTCTTAGTTATACAGCTACACATTTGTATCCCCTTTTCCACCTTCTATTCCTCTTCTGGCTAAGCTGTCTTCAAGGACACTTGTGACAGGGGCTTTCTTTGTAAGTAATCAGTCTCYTTGCAATATATAGGTAGGGATGGAGAAAAGTTTTAGCAGACAGCCAGCTTTTCTTCAAAGGGGGTGGACATACCATGTCCAAAAAAGTGAAAAAGAAGTCAAATCAGCGCTACAAACCTAAGATTAAATYCATTCAAATGTTTTTAAACAATGGAGGAAGCAGCTGAAAGAGAAGCCAGGAATTAAGTTTAAAATCTTGCCTGGTWACTTATATGAAATAGATTATTTTACACTGATGGCTGCCTCACCATCTTGGTCATAGATAAGGAAGAATATTAGTATTGCAGTATAATTATAGTTCTAGACTAACTGCAAGAATTCTCCCATCATTTTTTTTCTATAGTTTTCTATAGTTTTGTTTAACAGGTTTCCAAGTAGAAGATTGTAAAAACCCAAATCTGACTTGAAAAAAGATGACACCTTCATCATTGCATCTGTAATTTTGTGTCTGTTGTTTACCTGTTTTTTTGGGTGGCATTACACTTAAAAGTGAAAACCAAATTAAGTGATGAAAAGCAAAATTCATTTGCATTTAGTGAATTATCCTATTTAGAATACTGCATTGGCCTATGCCAAAATCATCCCAACCTAAAGAAGAAAAAACCTCTGTGCAGCAGAACCACCAAAGTCACAGTAATTAGTCCAGCTTAATTTTGTAATGAAATTGATGTTACTATAACCACAAATTTTAGTTTATTGCATCCCTGTCCTTGTTACTGACCTTCATAATTGTTAAAATTCTTTCAATTCAGTCAGTAATACTAATCGTGAGGCAGGAGAACCTAATTCCTCATATTCTAATGATTTTTAGTTGCTTTGACAGAGGACAGAAATACACCTCGCTAAGAGAAATGATATTATGTAAAAAACCCAATCTGTTAAAGGAAAAAATACGTCTGAAAGATAAAAGAGGATTTTTACAATACAATTGGAATTCTAGCTTTCTCCATGTTCTGCCTGTCAATATAATTCTTTTATACAAACTCATGAYTTAAATGTTCTAGGGACTGAAAAAATATATCAACCATCCCAGACTTTCTTTTATTTCTGATTTACTAGTGTAACAGAAGCAAGGTCAACATTAAGGATTATAAAAATAATATTTGAAAACATTTTAAGGAAATGAAAGACATTCATTAGCATATACCATTTCTAGACAGAAGGTCAAAAATTCATTGTAAAGACTAGCAAAAACAGAGAAGCTCTTAAGTGAGAGTAAAGGCCCTGGATTCATCCTCCCTCCTGTGGCCTTGGTTGCTGGAGCTCAGGGCCATCTCAGAGGTAATGCAACTGAGGCCTGCCCCCTTCCTGATCAACTCACTGGGGAGAGCATTTCCAGGCCCATTTAACTTCCTACATGCTCCCAACTTGTCCCCAGAGAGGGACCTGGTACGTGGAACTAGAGCTGCATGTGGTGCCCTCCACCGTTCCCTCACCGTGCCCATGAAACCCTCCCGTCATGCTCCTGTTTAGGCGTAGAACCATTTCATGACCTTGGAGAAAAATACTGCACAATTTAAAAGGAAGAGACGTTAAAGGTAAAAGTAAACATAGGTAATGTTTTAATACCAATGACTGGTGTGTGTGAAGGGATTTCCACTTTTGTAGCCATCACATGAAATGTGCTTCCCTCAATAAAATATACATGCTCATAAGAGTGTCAGACATTATATTCCTCATAATTAATAAGCTGCTTAGCATCTATATGCAGGAAAAGAATCAATCAGATATTTGTATAAAAAATTCACTTGTAGATGTTATTCTACTTTCTTGGGATGATCAGAAATGTGGAGGAAACTAGACTGAGATCCATGCACCTGGAGAGAGGCTTAACACAACCAGAGACAAAGCACTGAAGTCTTCCCTGAAACTTAGAATGAGGCTGTGGTGTTCCCAAGACATTTGGCTTCTCCCACATCCTTTTTAACTGTCTCTTTCTAAATGCTTGTACAAAGACAGGGAGGTGCATGTGAACCATATGGACTCCACATTTCCCCAGCCATTTTCAGCTCAATTAGTTCCTTTATCTGCTTAGTCATTTTGTATCTAATTAATCTCAAGCCATTCCTAAATTAGATTCCACCCTGCTRACTTTTAGAGCAGTCTAACCACTGTTATGTTGCCTACTCTAGATACCCTCTGCAAACCCTCTGGCATTCTGTATTTTCCACCTTGACTTGTTTTTCATATGTACTGATGTCAGCAGAGCAAAAGAAAGGCTTTTAAAGTGGCAAACTGAGATGGTAGTTCCTTATTGCTTTCCTGAGAAACCAAAATATTCTACTTCTCTTATCGAGCAGCAGGGAAGACTAGGCATATATTCAGATGGAAAACCTTTGACAGCAAAGCAAAGTGTCACACCACATTTTTAGCAATTTACATACACTGGACTGAAAGCTGTCATTTCATCATGTCATGAAACACTAACTGTCTTAATGAATCTTTTTSTCACAGTCAAGAGTTTGCATTACTTCAGAATATTATTAATGCTTTTGAATATAAACTACTTGGTAATAAATCACAATTGTTAAGAGTCTCATAAGTACTTGCAATTATCTTTCAAGTCAAGCGGATCTTCAGACTACTTTACACTGCTGCTTAGATTACAAAATTGAGTGTCACATAAAAAAGACAGCACTTTAGTGTTTCAGTCAACTGTGAATCCATGGGACACAACTGCAGTGTGTATTTATGTTCTCATATAAAAATAAAATGAAGAATCCATTCAGTGCTTTTATGCCCCAGTCACAAATGAATAAAAGAGAAATAGAAGTAACTAGAGAATGAACACTAAATTCAGCTCTTTTTCTCAGGAAGGCAAATTGTTTTCTAAACAATGGAAATGTACAGATTAACAATAATTATCACTGTCATGCCCACAGTTATGCTGGACATCGTGTACCAGTCTTCCTATCTAGCCAGTTAAAAAGTCCTAGCTCTAGCCAAGAAATTTGTGTCAGAATTACTTGAAAAGTATAAAACAACAAAAAATTAGGGAAAGACTACATCTGCTTCTATTCTTGCTGCTGAGCTGGTAGCAAGACATGAAGCAGCCTGACTCCCTAAGCATAAGTTTTTCTTCTTGTAAATAGAAATGTTCTTGGGTCATGTCCTGATTTTCTTCATGTACATATCCAGAATGGTCCTTTCCTATGACTGTCATAGAAAGCATTTCAAATTTTTGAAAMCTGAAAACTCTGCTTTTACTTTACCTGCCTGGAGTATTTCAAATTTACTGAGAGAGAGGTTTAATTTGAATAATGTCTAAAACTGCAGTAGTGGGTGCCAAAAGTGTGGAAGGCTGCTACTTACTCTAAAATAGGAGGCATATTTTAATGGGCTGGTATTATGCCTTGTATCACATAGGAATAACACAGGTGGAACCTTTCTGCTCACTTCTGTCAGTAGATGATAACTCTAGGCATATCCAGCACCRAGAACTGAGATACAGAATTCGAGTGGAAGAAACAGAGTCAGTTAAGAACTTTGAGGTCTGGAACTGAGACAAAGGCATTTTAAATAGGCCAGGGACAATTCTTGGGCTCTGGAGTCAATAAGGAAGTCCACATTGGTGCGCTTTCTGGGAAGTCTTACACAAAATGTGACCTAGAAAGCATTCTTGGTTCATACCATGCCATGAACTGGGCATTGACACAGACAATGCTAGCTGGCACWGGCCAAAACTAGGTCAAGGAATGTGCTAGAAATTAAATGGTGAAGGTTATTTCATGCCATTCTTTCACTTTTCACCTGGCAATTTCTGGTGTAAATATCGATGGAGGAGTAGAAGTGGGATTTTGAAAGATCTAGTGTTGTCCCATCTGAGAAGAACAGAGACAAGAACCTCTTATCAGGGTAGACTCACATGTCCTTTATTTCAAAGAGCCAAGCAGGTCTGTGTCACACTACTAGTTATTAAAGCCCTCTAATTCTCCTGATGCCACTCATGCAACTGCAGATCAATTAGTTGGTTCTTTCCTATAAGTATAAGAATACGAGTCTACACATCAAATTTTCTACAGGAATGCTCTAAGTAAATAATAATCTGGTTGTTGCGTTCTGGAGATATTTTCCAGCAATCTCATGGGTGATTTGACACTTGTGTAGATAATCCAAGGTCTATTTGGCCTGAGACCAATCACAAATGAAAAGTTAAACCAAATGTTTTAGAAAAGGGAACTATTGGTAGTGTTTTCTGATTCAGGAAATTAATCTTTTACCTTTTTACCCTTTTGCACTTCATTAAACATTCATGCTTAAATGAATGAATGCTGAGTTTTCCAGCCATGTCCTCCTGAGGTGTTTCAGTACACATGAAGTTTATAAAATATGAAGCCTAACTGTAAGACGGAGTTTCAGAACTTTCAAACAAACCTGGTAGTTGTGAATTCAGGTGGACATCCATGAAGGAATCCCTATTCCTGTGTTTGCAACAATTCAACAGGGGCTTGAAAAACTCCAGATTTTGGACTTGCATTTTTACGGTTTGAATATCTAGATTGTTTTTTGATCCCAATAACCATAGAGAGTTTTACTCTGTGTTACTCTTAGCTGGTGATTTTCCTTGTGTACTTACCCAGGTCCTTTTTGAACTGCCTTCTCTAATTCCTTCTATTTCATAAATAGAAGAGAGAATTTTTTATTTGTCACAAGAAAACCCTAATGAAAACAACCTCCAAAAAAATTCATTCCTGTTCCACCTGCTTCTGGCAGAGATGTGAAAAAACCAGAAATCTGTGCACTGGTCTGGGCTGTAGCATGCCACAATAGTAATAAATATGATTCATGGAAAAGTAATTTATCCATTCCAATTGTAGCAAAGCACTTCTAAGAAATAATTACGCATAAGTGAACATGATTCTAAAATTCTAAAGTAAGCCTATTAAAATTTCTAATGAGCTTAAAAAAATCCTTATCAGCCAACCTGTTTGCTTAACTCATTTGTTAGATTGTGCACCTTGGCATACTACCTATGGATTCCTCAGAAAAGCTCTGTTTATTCTTCTGGTTTACCTCACTAGAATTCTTAAAAGAAGGAAAACGAACACCCAGGAAACAAAGAGACAACTTACAAAATGTTTCAAGTTTCACAGACAGCAAAGATGCCAGACAGCTACTGCAGTTTAGAGTCTTCTCAAATGAGACCTAGATGTTCAACCGAGGCTTTGCATTATACAGCCAACACTGTTAGAGAAATAAACCTAAGGCTGTCTTAGTAATGTCACATAGATTTGCTTGGTTTGCATTTGGTTTTGCTTCCATTTGAACATTAATTATTCCAGGGAAAATGTGGCTTCCAGAATAAGCTAGAACAGTTCAATTATTTAATTGAATTGCTGATACAGGTGCAGGCACCAGCAGATATCATATTTTTTTCTTTCATAAARTTCTTGCCTAACCTTGAAAGAACTCTGTGTTTTAGAGTTCAAACTGGGAATTAATTTTGATTGCCAAGTGTATTCAATTTGAATCTCAGTTTGAAGCTCAGATCTTTTTTTCTTGGACTTTCTGTGAGTACAGGAGAAAAGTTAGCTGTGATGAAGAGAGGGAAGGAGCAGCTTTTCAATTTACTTTGGGAGTTTGGCTATATAATATTTTAAGGGACCTAGCAAGATGTTTCAACCATAATCTTGGAGAATGCCTTTTATGACTAAAACAAGTGCAATTTTTAGAATTAATCCTATTAAGTCCTATGGTTGTGAATCCCATTTTCACTGGAATTTAGACAATTAGTTTTCAGTAATTAGCAATATCTATATAATAAAACTTCCATGTTTTAATAATTGGACAAAACCTGTAACTGAATATTGGATACCACTGACATTTAGGCCATTTAGAGCTGCAACCATGGGGAAAAAAAAAAGAAACTGACAAGATTGATCTGTACTCTCAACATAGCCCCAATATTGTTTTTTAACATAACAGAATAATGAACGGGTTGAGGTTGGAAGTGACCTCTGGAGGTTACATGGTCCAATTCCCTTGCTCAAGGAGGGCTACGAAGATCACATTGTCCAGCACTGTGACATCTTTTTGTTGTCTCCAAGGATGGCGATGTCACAATCTCCCTGGTCAAACTGAACCAGGTTTGTAACTGCAAAGAGAAAATGTGTCCTGAAGTTTTGAGAGAACCCCTCGTGTTCCAGTTTATGTCCATTACCTCTGGTCCTCTCACTGGATACCACTAGAAAGAATGTGGTTATAACTTCTTTGTATCTTCCTTCAGATATTTATATACAACGAGATCACTTGAAGCCTTCTCTTCTCCAGTGTGAACAGTTCCTGTTCTCCCAGCCTTTCCTCGCAGGAGAGAGGCTGCACTACCTTCATCATCTTTGCGGCCATTCACTGATCTCTCCCCAGTGACTCGTTAACTCTTTTGTACTTAGGAACCCAGAAATGGCCATATTGTTGTTCAAGTATACTTCGTAGAAATCATAGGAAAAATTAATCTGGAAAGGATCATCCAGGCTTGTAATCCAGGACTAGATTCAAAAACAGATTACTTTGCTCAGGACAATCTCATTTCAAAAACCTTTGAAGATACAGGTTTCACAGCTTCCGCAGTCCACCTGTCCAAGTCCTTGACCACTGCATTTATTCGTGAAGATATTTTCCTTATATCTACCTAGAATTTCTTTGCTGCAGCCTATGAATATGGCTCATCTTTTTATTGTGCAGCTCAGGGTTTATTTTTTGTCCCTCTTTTGCATAACCCAACCTCAGTGCAATGGACAGCTGCAGTTACATATCTCCATCTTTTCTCATCCCTATTAAATAAACAAAGTTTTCTCAATTTCTTTATGTCTATCTGATGTAACCATTTCAGTAATACTTCATTGGACTGTTATTAAATACTTTATTTAGTTCAATCTTTCAACTGTGTTTGCTTATGTTTATTGAATTTAGTTTGGATAAATTATATCAGTGCTTTCTTTGGGGTTTTTCAGCAACTTGAGAAATGTCAGTCTCTGATCAAGTTAAAAATAGCAGGCTGACAACTGGTCTGAAGTCAAAATTTGAACCTTAGGATCAGTAYGAATGTTCTGCTCACACTGTCTGGACTACAACCCATAGCTGTGTTGAGCTAAAAATCCGCTGCAGGCTTGGTAACACCAACKATGAAGACTGTCCATTGAGATTCCAGGTGTGAAGGGAAAAAAAGCACATAGTATCACTCCCACTACATTATTAAAAAAAACAAAACARAAMAAAAGGATGAACAACAAGTGCCGACTGTCCAGCTAAGAAATATACATTCACAAGGGTTATCTTCTAGACTTTTTTTCAGCTAGAGTTCAGTAAATGTCTGATATCAGAGAATACTATTTTAAGTGTAGGTGAAAACACCAAAGTGTTTTCCTGATAAGCAAGCATTTGCAGTAGGCTACAACTTGATTAAATTGATTAAATTCAAGGTTTTGGAGTTAATTTTTTATTTTCTGTGCTTCCATCTGCCTTTCATTTCCATGTGTTTGCCTTAATTTAATTGGTGAGATTTCTGCAGTTAAGGGAAGCAGGAGCATATGCCATTCTATAGCAGTCGTTTCTGAGAGGAAARGTATCTTATCCTCAGCTGTTCTGTTACCTTACTGAATGTTGATCTTAGGTCCTATGGTCCTCCCTGTAATGTTAGGACCTTGCTGTCAAGCTGTAGGACTCTTGCAAGACTAGGTTTCCTCACACTTGAACTTATGTGTCARCAGTTAAATTTTTCTGCAACCCATCTTCAGTGGGAGGGTGCTCCATGCYTTTCTACCTAAAATTGATGACAAGGGTTATTTAAACTTCCTGGCCTTCACTGAAGAAAGTTAATATTGATTTTAAAAGACACTTAGGAAGAAGGGGATGAACAAGTGATTCGATCTTTTATCTGAGTTCTGTAAACACAGGATAAACTTTTCTTTTTGTTAAAAAAAAATTCCTGCAAGGTCTACCAAGAATTAAGTCTTTGCATGGGTGTTTGCTTAGTAGTTGTAGCTATTCTTTTTGAATGAGATGATTCACTTTGTTTACCACATTTTGCAGAGCTATAGCACAGTCACAACTCTTATCAGTTGATTATTTTTCTCAGATAAAGTAAATATGCTTTAAGTTAATTTATGTTATTTCTCAATGGAGAAAAAGTGACATTCTTGATATAGAACATTGGAACTTCTACCTCATTTGAAAAGAAAAATATAACATTCACCTAAGGTATAGGAGTGATAAGTGGACAGAAACTGTCTGCTAAGAGGTAGTCTTGAAGTAAAATTTCAGATRCTCTAGACAATAATAAAATGCTGCTTAAAGATAAGAGGTAGGCATGTTTTTGTAATCAACTCAAAAGCAAAATTCTTTACTGCGCCAGCTACTGCTGCTGGTTTTCATGTCTCATATGGCCTACTCAAAACTTCATTACACTGTGATATTTTCTTCCTTAACCCAGATAAAACTAAACCAACAAAACAAACCAAATTTATTMATAATTTAAAAATGTGAATTTGGGACTATTTCCTGTTAAGAACAATGCCCAGAATTAAATTGTATCTAGTATTTCCTGTATAGAAATGAAGGGATATTTTGAGACATCTTTCTAGTATACTTCCTTCAGGTTCCACAATATGTAATGTTTCTGTAAACTGAACTAATAAAATCTGGGGGTTTGACAAGGTTTTGCTATCTTTTCACTGAAAGGCCTTTCCATTATTCCTCTAAAGGTAATAGCCTGGAAAAAAAAAGGGATATTACCTAGTTACATGGACATAAAATTTGATTTGATTTGATTTGATTTGATTTGAAAGGAGAAATTAATAGACTGGTCATCTGTTCAGGTCCAAATAAGTATGTGATCCTGTTTGTCTTAACATTATTCACAGCAGTAGTACCAGAAAAAAAAATCTTATCGTAAATTATGAAAACACAATCGGGTGGAAATTAGATGAATATCTACTTTATACAGTTAAAGAAAACTTATTCCTTAGCCACAAAGCAATTATTCTATTTGGATCTGACTTCAGTTTGCCATATGGCATTATGGATTTCTGTCCTGCTAAAGTGTGCAATACCTATAGGATTCTTGCAGCTGAATCCATAGCAATTTTTAGATCTCTTAGGCATCCTCAGTAAGATGCAATATGTGATATTATAATTTTTAATTTCTTATCCCAGTACTGAAATAGCATTGAATAAGCACTTGACAGTGACATTTTCTAGTTTTAGCTGAGATTTACACTCATTGCTTAAATAAAACTCCAATCTCCATAGACAGAACAGAAAGGAAATGCTTGTTCAGAAATTACTATTACAAGAAGCGCTGTTTTTTTCTGTTGAATTTCAAGGGATGATGTCAGTTATAAATAGAGGAATTTAGAAAGTTGACATTAGGAAAAAGCTATCAAAATGAAATTTCAAGATGGAGTGGATGGCATTCTGTAATACAGGAGCCCTATTTACTCTTGAATTATTTAAATGCAGCATTATTGAAGAGTTACAGCTTACAGAAAGCAATAAATTCTTGTTTTTCAATATTCCTAGCTCTGAGTGATCTATTGATCACTCCTATGTGAAAAATCCCATGTGAAAAATCCTGTAACACCACAGAACAGCAGAAGGCTACCATATTAGGACTATGAATGATATACAAGAAGCCAGGAATTCAGTCAGTAGYAAGACTAAAAAGAAGACAGTGAACTAAAGGATGGTCCTAAGAGTCTAGAARATGTTAGGAGCCTTTAAGACCAAATTGTTATAGTGAAACTATGAAAGTGAAAAGCTTTTTAAGATGTCACTGGCCAAATTTTCTTTCCCCACCAAAGAATACTTGAAATAATTGGCCTAATCAGAGAGGCAGAAAAGGAAATCTGAGTTTGAAATTAGAAAATTGGCAGTCCTGGCTGAAGAAATAGATACTGTTTGCAAATTAATGACTTGGGGTTGTAGCAGGTATAACAAGCACTAGAAGTGGTGTCATGGTCCATTTGAATCTCTTAAATTTAAAGGACAATATAGTCTGTAAATGAAACTCTACTTTTTGACGAAAGGAAAACAAACACTCAACCTTACTTGTACAGGCTAGCCAAACATGAGTTCACTTAGGTAATTAATGTCTCACAAGTTCTTTAACTTTTACTTACATGCCAATGAGCAAACCCCTTACCTTGCAAAGGATGGGAGTGCTCATTCTTCSTCCTCCCTCCGAGCACAGGTGTCCSCTGTGTCACACAGGAAAGAATGAATGCCTCAGCAGTCTGGCTGCTATGGGATCTGTTTCAAAATCCCCTTAGGTAAGATGATGCATTTATAACCTCAGGCTTGGAAATTTGGCCTATGTCATTTCCATAAATTAATGGATACAGAAGAAACTTCRGGCAATTAATATGCAAGGATGGAAGACACAATGGCTGGCGGAGACAGSAAGCAGCAGGTGACAACAGCTGCGTGATGACCTTTGTGCTGTCCTATCCATCCTGCGCTGCCGACACGTGGCTCTCCTGCTGACCTCATGGTGCTGCTCCCAGCACACATCAGGTCTTGGTGTGAGCTGTGTACCAGGCCAAGACCCAGGCAGGAGCTGAGTGAACAGTCTGGAAGAGATTTAGATTTATATTTCTTTAGGGATATTAATAGACTACTTCTAAGCAAGACAGGCACTTATATCTCATTTTCATTTTCATTCTAATGCTGCTGTCCTGAGTAAACAGTGTTTTTCTTGGGGAGAGCTCACTGATCATTAACTGAACTTATCAGCGTTCTCACAAAGGAAATGTGCAAGTACCAAGCTGAATTTAGATTTGTTGCGATGATTATAGCATATTGCAAGAGAAAATTAAATTGTGCAATTCCCCTTTTTCTCTGCTGAAGGCTGACCCTGGCTATACTACAAAATACAACTCTATCTCAGAATCACGAAGCTTATTGAAAACTTATTTTTTCCYATAACTATGATATTGCATTGTAATGCTCTGGGCCTTTCTGCCCTTTGATGAGGGTACTATATGCAGTCTTCAGCCTTTTTGGCTGTCAGACTCCATAGAACCATGCAGGGCATCCCTGCTTTGCGTCTGCACCCCAAAGCCTTGTGTTTTAATATGTGCAGCTTGGTTTGAAGAAATGAAACAAGTGCATTTGCTTGTTTGTTTGTTTGATCTTTTTTTCTGAGAGAAGGTTTTGGATTTCTGCACTTTGATTTTTGCTTAAAACTTAGAGAGCATTTGTCTGATTACCAAAGCAATCAGATATTCCTGTCATGGCAAAGACCCTGCAGCCATGCAGGTAAGGTCCCTATGTCCAGGCAGGCCCAATCTAGGCAGCCACAGAGAGTCTAAGCTTAATAGAGACCTCATCCAAGAAACATTAATCACTATGTCATGCTCTATATTTTGGTATTGCTATTGTTTTTGCTGTATTATAGACTATATTGTAGTATTGATGGCGCCTGTCCGTGGTTCTGAGGCTGGATGGGATACAAGTCAGATCCCAGCACTACCTATCTACTGATTGAATAATGGAGCATTAACCTCTAATATGTCATAATTCCACATTCTAGTTTTTCATCCAAACATCACTGAATTGCTTTCACTGAACAATTCCTTTTGCTTTTCTCCAGCCAGTTGTCCAGAACATGAAAAATTTTCCTTGCGTTAATTGTGATTTACTCATAGCAATGGCAATACTTTACAGTATTGCAATAACCCTGCCTGCTACTCTTTGAGTTTTCAGATTTTTTAAAATGTTCTTGGATTTCAAATGTGCAGACCCTGTGGGCACTAGGGACTTATAATATATATAGATTTAAAAAAAAATTGTCTCTCCTGCTATAATAACATGCTATATTAGTTTTTTGTTGTACTAACTGGTCCTACAAGTAGGTTTATCTGGGTAGGTCCAAATGACGTACAACATTATCAAATGAAGATGTTTTTACAAAATACCAGACATAAATAATTTATTACTATTTTCCTCATTCTAACCAAATAGCTGTGCTGGTGACATTTTGTCTCTTAAAGGGCCTCCTAAAATGCCACATATACACATTCAGAAGTGATTCCTACATGCTGTTTAGCAACTGATTTTAACATTTAGAGGAAATAAGAAATTTGATGGTGGTAGAGGTTTGAGGAAAAAGCAGGTGTTGTGAAAAGAAGAGAGCTGCATGCCAGGCCATGAAGAGAAAGCACCAGATAAGAAAAGGTCACTGATGCAGGAAAACAAAAAGAGGATTGAAAAAGAGATTGCTAAAAAGAAAAGGATTGGCAAGTAAATATATTAAAACAAAGATACAAAATATTTTAAATTTTTCTCTAACCAACTTCCAGAATTTCAGCAAAAGATGTTAATTACTGGGAACTGTTAAACCTCTTTTAAAACATTTGAATTTGTGAGGTGCAAGAGGCGTCATTTCCAAAGCTTTTGCTAACTCCTAGTATACAGAGCACTCATCTAGATAAAAAAATCAAGTCAGAGAAAAAGTTTGAATTTCAGCTGCAAGATGCAGAACAGGATTTGCACATAACCTGAGAATCCTTTTCTTTGGCATAAGCACAGAATTTGTGTCAGTTTACCCTAAACTCTTTTTGTGCCAATTAAATGCACCTCTTACTTCCTTGTTGAGTTTAGTTTTTAGAAAATCTAAACATGATAACTGAGGGAAAGATAAGCTAACTGCATCTAACTTGTCTAAAGAGATAGCAGATCCTTAATTCAAGAGCTGATGTGTGTGGTGGATGTAGAAATTTGTTTAAGTATTTGTTTAACTATTTCACTAGTGACCTTTTGAAACAAGCATTTTGAGCAGATGCTGTGTGGGTAGGAAATGTATGTGCTTCATAAAATACCTTGATTTTTATGAACTAAGCACAGAAGTAATTATTTTCCTTTAGGGATTAAGAAATCTCAGTCTTTAAACCAGGAAAAATTTGGCAGCCTGACAACTGTCTGAGCTCAAAACTTCAACCTTACAAGTAGTATGAATGCTCAGCTCACACCGTCTGGCCTACAACCCGTATCTGTGCAGAGCTAACACACCATGACAGGCTTGGTAAGACCAGCTATGGGGACTGACTATTGAGATTCTGGGAGTGAAGAATTAAGCTTCTGGAAGACAAAATAAGCAGTTTTCATTTAATAATCTTAAATTATCAAACTTTCAAACATATGTCAGAGCAAATATACACATATATGAACAGAAAAATCTCACACAGATTTGATTTGCAAAGACCATGGCAAACAGTCTCAGAAACTGTCACAGCTGAGCAGTTTAAGGAGGAAAACCACCATGTGCAGACCCTAACTTTGTCCTCACTTTTACTTTGCCCATATTCTTGCCAAAGGGGCTGAAGGTGTGGCACTAACAAGGGTGGAAGTAGAGGAATTGAGAATGAAAGAGTGAAGATGAGACTTGGAAATGGGGAAAGAAAGTTGTTGTTTATCTGGTTTTTTGTTTCTCACTGCCAGGTTAATAATATTTAGTTTAGTTAGCAACAAGGTAAGTTAATTTTCCCTGAGTCAAGAGTGTTTTTCCCACACTGGCATTTGGTAAGCAATATTACAGTCTTAAGCTTGACCTGTGATCCTTCTCATGCCTGTTCTTCCTGTTTTCTTTCCTTGTCTCCCTGCAGGTGAGCAAGCAATTTGGTGGGTGTGTGTTTGACTGTCAGCTAGGTTAAATCCACCACATTCAGAAAGGACAGCTTTTATACTTGTAGAATAAGTACTGAAACTCACAGAAGTTTTCATGGCACCCAGCTTTCACACAAATCATCTATCAAAATCATTCTACTTAATTCTGTTAATTTTTTTAATGTAACATATTCTCAGTCTCAGATGGTTAAGGAGAAATATTAATATGTGCATTTGGCAAAAGAGTGAGAGTGTTAGGTAGACTCTGAGACAGGAATGAGTAAGTTAAACTTCCCATCTGGTATATTTGAATATTTAACAATATGCTTTTTCTCATCCTAGTCACTGAATTATGGGGCACTTATTATGATGAAGTGTTTTATTTCTTGCACCTAGACTAATCTATCTTCTTTTAAGGGACATCATGAAGGACAGTGCTTTGACAAGTACACTTGTGCCAGCGATTTTTCTGAATTAAAATTGAAGGTACTAGGCAGAGCCTGCTGTAGAGCCTTACCCTGGTCCCTGGTATTGAAGAGTTCAGAYAGCACAGTTGAAAAATATTTGTTGTTTCAATATTCTTACAGGTTTGTTTTAGTAAGCAGGGGCATTCAGCTATTAAGAACTCTTGGTAGCTCTCAGTTATAAAGAATTCATGGTTTTTCAAGCAGGAAAATAAAAAAATATATACTCCACACTTGATTTTCTTTTCACTTTGCTTTGCAAAGCACTTAATTGGCGTAGGAAATGTCAGTCATTGCAATGACAGGGAGATACAGCTTGTGCACTGGCCATTATTCTGTACTGTGTTATATCTTTTCTGCCTCTATACAAAAAATTTCAAATGTAAAAAAAAAATTCCTATATACCAACTTTGCCAATTTTTGACAAACATTTACCACAACATTTCACAACAACCTGAGTCATGGAAATGTAAGTGTAAAGTTTGCCTTACTAGCCTGTCAGTGCTCTCTTTTTTCAAAGGCTCACACAGAATTACAGACCAGCGCTAACGACATTCAGAATGGTTCTCTCCAAATGTTCCACATCCTCATTTTAAACAGCAAAAGACTGCTCTGTGGCAACTTTCCCTTGGCTGATGCTTTATGAAATGAATGTACTAGAAGATCAAGGGAGACAGTTCACACTTCAGGACTGGTTCCTTGTTCCTGCATTTCTAACTATTTAAGTTTTGAGCTAGTGGCTGCACAGGTTAAGCAGCCAAGGAAGCTCTGTTATCTGGGGAGTTTTAACTGTTGGCAGACAAAACAGGCCTTATTGAATTTAAATTCTGGGTTTGTAGTGTATTTTTATGTATAGAGTTTGTGCATTTTGAAGGTCTTTCACATCTGGGAGGAGGTGTTGTTTTGTCCCTTTTCGCATCAGATGTGGATCTGAAGCCCATTTTCCTCATAATATATAATTAAATGCTGACTTGAAGCATCAAAATGTCCATAAGGCATAAAACATTCTTCCTTTGAAATTTTGCCCAAAGAATAATAAAGTTGTCAAATAGCTTTATGCTGTGAAAAAATGTATGTAGAATATGGAAGCACAGGTGATTCTAGCACCATGCATGTGTAGAATTCTAGTGAAATAAATGAATATGGCATAAGCAAATATCAATTTTGATCCTTAAAAATTCATCCTATATACTAAGATAACAAATGCACAATTTTTGATATTTTTGACCACAGGCAGAGAAGGAAGTCAGGATAATCACCTATTAATTCAAAGAAGATAATGCAGAGATGAATACAAAATCTATGAGCAGTAAATTTTAATATGGGGCAATAGAAATCTAATGTATGAATACAAAAATAATGTAAATGTGCACTCTTGTAAAAATGAAATTTGATGGAAAGCAATAATGCATTTACAGCAGCTAGGAAAACTGAAGAACATCCTCTCTACTTTAGGAAAGGAAAAAGTGAGGCACTGAGGATTTTCAAGGTATCAGAATGATTGATTTCACTCCAAATGAAATCAGTTGAAATTGCTCTATTTCATTACAACATTAGATTGACTGCTTGTAGAAGCATTTTTATCTGCAGTCTCATATATTTAAATTTTCTGGCAAATAAAAAATAATAAGAGATTATGAAATGTATTCTTTAGAGAGATAGAAAACAAAGCAAGGAAGAAAAAGAAAGAAAATTTTACAAGAAATAGAGAAGCAGTCAACTCATTGAGTAAATAAAAGCTGACAGAAAATCAGCAAGAACTAAATATCTCTACAGTTAAGCTGTAGCCAATTTGAAGGAAAAAAAAACCCCAACAACCAGGATTAAATCAGATTTAATTATTTAAATGCAAAAAGAAAACAGCAAGACCATTTCATATCAGCTTGCTTCTCCCACATCTTGACTTCTTCTTTAGTTCTTGCTGAAGGTAGTTTATGTCTTGTATCTTCTAGAGAAGAAATGAAGAACTGTAAAATCACGTGATAAAAATTCATCCATTCTGATGGATGTATTATGTGCTGAGAGAATGCGATGACTTCTGCTTGTACCTGTGATTATCTTGATGTATTACATCTTCAGTAGTGAGAAAAATGTTCTTTACTATGAAATCAAATAGTTTTCCAGAAAAATAATGAACTCAGAGAGGCATAAATTGTAAATAGGGTCTAACTTGCACATATTATGTAAAACATGTAGTAGCTAAGCTATACTGAAATAAATACGTTTTCAGCAGCTGTGATTTTCAGATCTTTAAGGTGCATGCTCAGAAGGAAGTTTAGACTTCCGCCTTTGTCTTAGGCCAATAGAATAATTTTCCAATTATAAACTGATTTTAAGTCTACTCAAAAAATCTAATATTGTCTTCATATGCATCTGTATAGAATATTAAGGTTTTTAAAAAATGTAATTATATTTAAAAGACCAAAGAACACTTTACGCTGTCAAGCATCGTCTCTCATTTTCATAGAATTCATTTTGGTAGAAGTTCATTACCAAATTAAACTGTACCTGTCACAGTAAATCTTGAGGAGTTTGAATCTATGCCACTCCACAATTACGTGATTAGACCTCCAACTGCAGCCTGACTTCAACATTTAGGACTTGATGGCTAAAAGTTAAGTCTTCTTCTAGTCTTTCTTTTAACGTATAATGAACCCCAACAACTAATAAACCCAAGAGTTTCATGAAAGGAACAAAAAAAAAGAAACAAAAAAAACCAACAAACCAAAACCAACCCTACTCTGTGTATTATTGGAAAAATACTCACTTTCTTAAGTATCTGCAAATGGCTATAAGCACACTGAAGATAAGATACCTGATTATAACTCAGAAGACATGACTAGACACTTAATACTCTGTACAACTCAGCAAGAAGTCCTTCTGTCACCACTGAATTGAAAATTTATTTCCAGAGTAGGTCTGTTCTTCAAAATTATGTTTGTATATATTCAGTGGGGGTTTTATTTAGATATTCTTAATTTCCTGCTAGGTAGAGTAGGTATTGGCATACTCCATGGTGGGGTACATATGGCTTTTGCAGGGCATTGAGTGAAGGGTGCCATATCCCAAAACACAAGTGATGGTAAGCAGAGAGAATAATTGATCATGTTAGAGTATACTGAGATGCTTTCATGATGTTTTAGAGATAATGGTTACAGAAAGTTTGTCATTTAGACAGAGAAGGTTTCTCCACTGCTTATGGTTAATTGTCAAAATGCCAGCAAAATATATAATGAAGCCAGCTGCAGAACAGCTTCTGGTGAATCTGGGGCTTTTTTTCCCCCCAATTATTGTACTCCCCAGTTGTTCCCCCACTTGTACAAGTTAGAAATGACTCAGAGAAGCAATAAATATTAATCCAACCAATCAAAATGTGCAATAAAATAAAGAATTAAATGATAATCGGAGATTTACCAAAAGCTAAACTATGGCATCTTGGTAGTACAATATGGTAACGGCCATTTCATTTGAGAAGAACAGAGGTTTAAATGAAAATGGCWTGTTTTTGTCCATGGCAACTGTTGCCACAATCCACAGAAGTATTGTTGCATTTCTGATGTTTGCTTACTGCTGAACTTCTGGAAAAAGGAATTGATTATTTCCCACTTGATTGTTTTATGGACAGAAGTTAAATTCCATTAAGAATTTTTAACAACAACAACAGCAAAAATAAATGCCAGATTCAGGTTATTTGGATCTTGGAACTTTATCTAATAATAATTTGAAGTTCCTTTTCATAGGGGTCTGTAATGAACACCTGAAAAGGGAAATCAACCATTTACTTCCAGCTATCTCTTTTTTAGGTGAAAAATTAGGTAAATAAACTCCAGACAAGTTAGCATTCAGGGATTTGTGCAACGATCACTGGAAAGAATTGGAAGTTGAGGGTTTTTCTGTTATTTCTTTTCTTCCACCAAATTCTAAATGTATTTTTAAAATTTCTGGAAATCCTGCTGTCATCTGCCTGATGACAATGGCATCTTGAAACACATCCCCTACCAGACTGTTATCTCAATACAGTGACATCAAAAGGTTTTTGAAATAGTTTCCAATTCCTGAAGCTAGTTTTATATAATAAGCAAAACACAACAAATCCAACTACAAGTTCTACATATTGCATATTGTACAGGTTATGAGAAAAGGATATTGTTAGCAAGTAAAAATGTGGCTATGTCTTCAAATTTCCAATGGTTTTTCACATTCCAGTTTTAAAAACCAACCCAATGCGTTTTCATATTGAAGTTTATGATGCAATACATTAATAGTGCAAACTTTGCAGCTAATTTTTTCAAAGCAGTTTGGAACAGTGGGTAGGGGGAAAACATCCTCAACAGCAAAGATTTTTATTACCAGAAGCAATATTGAGACTGAAATATCCGAATCTTTAGCCCAGTGCAGTTGCTTCCTCTGGGCGAAGGGGCTGACCTTTCAGGAAAACACAACTCTAGTTTAAAGTTTTCACTTCAGCAACAAAAGTGTACAAAAAAATCACTAGAGAATGACAAGGAATGGCTTATATATTAGTGGTTTAAATTATTTACTATTTTTGAGGTTTAAACCTGGCTTGTTGCTGCTAGAAATTATCATCAGTTCTGATCCTGTATAGAGAAATATTTAATCTCAACAATAGAATTGTTTAGATAGATAGGATGTTTTAGGAGATTCCTAGAATAATAAAAACGAAATAAATTATTGTCTTTGCTATTGACTATCCATTTAAATAGAAAGATTGGAAAGATACAGCAGTAACAAAAATTGATCTCAAGGGTTACTTGTTTGAAATTGGTGCCTAATACACTGTGATCTATTCAAAGGAAATAACATGCTGAGTATCTTTGAAATGACCAAAACCAGTCTTAAATAAAAGGAAATGAAAATACTCCAGTTTCCTCCTATTAAAAAAAAAAGACAGAATCTATATTATTCTTGTTTTGAGAGTAATAAAATCAGGGAACAACTCTGAAAAACTACTAAGACCTGTTTTTTTTGAGGATGTTTTTTTGGTCTTGAAAACTATCTTAAAATATCTCTGAATCTGGATTACAAATGTTGGACGCTAAATGCTCGAGTAGTACAAGACAGTCCTAAGACATGAATTTAAAACAAGTTATTTAACGATGATCTGGGTGCAGCACAACACGGAATTTTCACACAGGCTGAGAAAAAAGAGAAAAATCTAGAAGAATTTCAAACACATTTGTTTTAAATGGACCTTTAGAAGGTCCACTCAGTCTGTCTCATATGAAGGAAAATAATACTTGAAAAGTATTTGGTTACCTACCTCTCCCAAAAATCTGCAGTGAAAAGAATTTTATAAACTCACCAATAAAACCCTTTTTCCTGTTTAGCCTTGTGGGTTATACACAGGTCGCCTGGGGATCTTGTGGATGCCCCATCCCTGGAAGTCTTCAAGGACCTGTTGGATAAGGCCTTGATCAACCTCAAGTTGGGAGATGGCCTAGTGGGAGATGCCCCTGCCCATGGCAGGCGGGTTGGAACTCGAGGGTCCTAAAGGTCCCTTCCAGCCCTTAACATTCTAGGATTCTATGAAAACTTCTCTTAATAACTGATCMCCTTTGATTAATATCTATTACCAGCCCTCTCTCTAAACAAAACAACAAACCAACAACAGAGAAAAACTGACTGATCATTTTCAGCAATCTTTTATTTTCTTTTTCTTTATGTAGTAGACCTTGATCTTTTGACTCAGTCTTTAAAAAACAGTGTAGGAAATATTTTACATTGCTGCTTATGCTCTTTTTTTATTCTCTTTGCTGTCAGCCTCTATATTCTTACCAACCTAGACATGGTATTTTGGCAAGTTGTCAGCATTTACAAGCAGAGGAAAAAAATTATTCCATGCTGTAACAATGATTCTGTTAAAACTTTTTGAAAGTGCAGGTGTATTTTTTTCCTCATCTTCTCATTAATCTAATACTTGAGTATATGGAGCATTAGTATGAACATTCCCCAGTTTCAACCTGCTGAGTCTCAAGTGTCTAAGAACATGAAGAAGATGTGGAAAAGAATAAATAATATGTGCATGGATAAAATATGTTTAAAATTGCCAGTTACTTTTCTGCTTTGAATGCTTGTCTGTGTATGGATTCACATGGTAGGGTTTTTTCTCTTTCTTCTTTTTCTTTTTCTTTTTCTTTTTCTTTTTCTTTTTCTTTTTCTTTTTCTTTTTCTTTTTCTTTTTCTTTTTCTTTTTCTTTTTCTTTTTCTT
>JACDOX010000335.1:81472-112075 GCA_014549065.1 Cardinalis cardinalis
TCTTTCTCTTTCTCTTTCTCTTTCTCTTTCTCTTTCTCTTTCTCTTTCTCTTTCTCTTTCTCTTTCTCTTTCTCTTCTATGGAAAATATGCTAATAGAGATATCACTCATCAAGGCACTTGCAATAATATTGGCTCTGTCAGAATATACTTTGATCAGTGAAGGCAGATCTACTTGAGTCTTAGATAATTTAACAAATTCCCTGATCCAGATTCTCTTTGTGTAGAGATCTGTAACTATTGATCCAAACAACCAGGTTTTTCAGAACAGTCAACACCTTTGCAATAGGGGATAATTCCTACCTTTAATACCTGTAATCAGGCAGATATTTCTTTTTTGGCAATGGAAGAGTAGACTACAGACTTGCAAAGGTTTTATTTAAAAAATAATACAGGAACTCTGTGCTGTCAACAGGCTGTAGCTCATTGACCAGCTGATGCTTACATCAGATAGCTTACCCATCTTTGGAGGTCTGGGCTTTTTGGCATTCTTCTCTTAAAGCCTCTTCTTGCTGCATTTCAGGCAAATTTTTTTTGCCATGCTTCTTAATTAAAATTTTTTTTACCTGGCAGGTAAATACATTGATTCTCCTTAGCAAGATATGGTCTGCCCTATTGACCTTTACTATTAAATTAATGAAAGATATTATTAGACATTGGGTGTACTCTATTCACTCAGTCCAAACAGCATGAAAAAAAATCTCTGTCTTATTTCAGTCTTTTTTTTTTTTAATTTGCTTGTTGATTTCTACTTCTCACAAGTACAATTTTGGTACAACCTTTTTCACTATCAGCCACTCACGAAAAAGGGTGGAAATTTGTTGGATTGACAAAGAAGACTGAGTCTATGCAGGAAAAAAAAACCAACACATGAGCTCATAAATATAAAAATAGGAAAAAAAACCCCACCTGGTTTAATCATGTTAGTACCAAGTCACTTTTTCACCTTAGATAGCACCTCAGATAAGTTGTGACAGAGGCCTCATTCATCAAAGAAATAATGTAAGATGGATTACCACCACACAGATCTCCTGCTTCCCAGCAGAGCAAACATCCTCAAGAAAAAGTGTCCTCACAGACAGAAAAAGAGCAATTTCCGACTGTATAAACTGTATAACTGTATTCTGTGCAGAAATAAGATTTCTGGTTAGCAGAATTAAATTCACAAATCTCTAAGAATCCAGTGAGAATAATATTGGAATGAAATGAGGGAAGCAAAGAAAAGGAAATGGCTGAATTTGTACTTCTACTTCTTACCTGAACTCAATTTCAGCACTTGAAGGCAGATGTCTGTGTCAATTAGAAGGCTATTCCAGTTATCAGGCACCAATAAAATCAGTGGTGATGATCTTCCCCCTAGCTGGTCCGGGGGATAGCTATTGTGCTTGGGATTTAGAAGATCTGAATTGGCATTGTGGCCCCTTTTATGGTACCACAGGCAGAACCTCTGGACATGGTTGCAGTGTGTTATCAATAACAGAGGGAGGAACTGAATCAAATCTGCAATTACACTGCTCTACTCCTGAGCCAAACCGACCCTTTTCTCTAGCAACTAAGATCCTCACAATGAAAAAATCCCCAACATTTTTTCAGAGAGACACAGACAACTCACAGCTACCTTACGGTGTGTTCTTCCTTCAGTGAGAGCAGATATTAAAATCAAATAGGAGCATGCATAGAATTATTTCACTACAACATTTATAACCACTGATTTGGACCTAACTTTGCAGTGGTTAAGAAGAGATTGGTTGCATACTCAGAAAACTTTGTGCCTTCTGGGGCCTTTTTCTAACCTCTTGCTGCCCTGTGGATATTTCATTCACCCATGCTATTAAGAAAGTGGTAAAGGTCAGGCATAAAAAGAAACCAGATTGTGCCTGCAAAAGGAGTAAAACCTTCTTATTGTTCTTCCTGCTGTTCCAGGAATCTGGATGTGCTAGATTCTAAACCTCTTTTTCAAGTAAGAGAAAAGATTATTTTATCTCCAGTAAAAAACTGAAGGATGGCCGTGTGAGTGGTTTGGCTTTGTAACTTACTCTCTATTCTAAGGTTGGAGTCGTCTTCAAGTAATTTTGCAAAACTTGGAAGGATTTTTTTTTCCAGACAAGAGGGACTGAAATTGCAACCCTGAGCAACATGTGTGGTATAAAGAAAACAAACAGTTTCTTTCTAGGGAAAATATATAAAACCCAACAAAAACTAAAAAATAGTGTCCATGTGTTTCTAGTTTCCATTCAGCAGTTGGACTTAGATGCCCACATGCTTCTGTTGAGACAGTGTAAGATTATTTTTTGACATCTCAGCTAAACAATGTTTTGCCTTGAAATCTGCCTTCTTCAAAGTTTCAAGCAATAAGAACAAATAAAACTTGCCTTTTCAGAGGAGGAGAAACTCTAATAGAATCTAAAACAGATTTTTTGCTAGATCCAGCCCTGGAAAAGGAGAGTGAGGTTTTGCAAATCAGAAAGACATAGGAAACAATTAACTTAGTGTACTGTAGTGGAGATGGGAGCCTCTGATACTTCATTAACAAGAATCAGGGAAGATTTTCATTTAGACTTCCTCTCTTTGACTTTTCTGAGCAAGTCACCCTCACTGCACTTGGGCTTGGCAGCAGGGTCATTGAAGGGTTGTCCCCCTCACTTACAGGAAAGTGTTCCTGCTCTTTGCATTCATAGGGGTCTCCATCAGAAGAAATCCACAAAGCTCAGTGCCTGCTGGAGATCAGACTCTTGTCTCAGATAGATTGTCTGATGTCTCCTTTTTAGCAAAGTATTGGTTGCTTTTATTTTATTTAGACCTTGTGAATATCAGATGCATTTTGAATTATCATTTTGTTCTTTGAACTAGAAATTCCTCTTAGACTGGCACTTTGTGCAAGTCTTACAAACACAGCCTTGATTATTTCTTTMTTTGAAGCCATTAATAAAAATATAATTTAGAACTTGGCCCAAGCCGGAACCCTACAGGCATCCATCTAAAAAATCTCCTCAGCTCATCAGTGAACCATCACTATCCACTGTAAGAGCATGCACTGACTTGGGGATTTGGCTTTTGCCCACAGTATATAACCTGGCTGGCATTCTTTTCAAAATGCCATGTGACTAGTGCCAGAAAGATTACTAAGGTAATAATATATCTCAATATTACATCGTCCTTATCTTCTATGCCAGTTATATTGCTAAAAAGTAATGGCAGCAATCAGAAAGAGTACATGTTTTTTGCTGCTGCTTACAAATTGATAACTCAATGAATTCAGAAGGCAAGTTGAAGCAATAAATCTATAATTTATCAATTATACCTTTTTTCCATTGATACACTTTCCTTTGGAGGGTAAAGTTCCTGATGTAGCAAACCTAGCTATTTCTTCAAGAATAACTGTGATATGGTCTCTATTACTTTTGAGGTACTCCAGAAGGAATTTTATCATTCTCTGAACATTTGAACCTCTCTAACATATCCTATGCAAAGTTCCCTTCCACACATTTTGTAGGACTGTGCCCTACATACTCTTTTCCAATAAATAATTAAGTACTCAATCCCACATTGCTTTCTTCCTTTGGTTTCTGTTGTTGCCTGATCAAAAATTTAATCTGCAGCTTCTTTTTGATAGGAGCTTTTGTTTTTTTCTTTCTCCTTTTATCTTCACCTAGAGAAATGCAACAAATTTGCTTCTCACCTTATTCTCAGCTTCAGAGAGTGACTTCAAAGCATTCTTGATCTACAGTATAATATTGGTCTCCTTTTTTCCTGTTCATGCTTCCTGAATAAACTGTTTCTGTTTTACTAGACTTCCAATTCTACTAATTTGTTTTACCAGCTTACTGTGATGTTGATTAACCAAGGTTTTTTTGTTATAAAGCAATAATTCAGATCTTTTCTCTACAGTTCCTCTGCTGTTTCGAGTTTCTGCTGATAGTCATACAGACATCTCCTAGGTCACCACATCATGGAGGAGTGTGCTTCAAAATAAATGCCACATGTGAAATGTTCTGTAGTGAAAGTAGTTTTGATGCTTTCATTGACTGTAGCTGATTATAATCATGGATCCCCATCTGTTGTCTGTACCTGTATGTAAAAGCCATACCTTAAAGATACAAATGAAATCCACATCTATGGCATGTCCCTGGAAGCATTATGAAATAGTGTGTGTCCTTAAACCTCTCATTAAATGAGCGCTAGGGATGCCAAACATTTTATTATATCAGATATTTAATCCTCTGTCTTGTTGATTTCACAGGGAATGATTTCTGTGAGAGGTTTTACTACATCTTCTAGCTTTTATAAAATGTGAGTTTGAAAGTTTTACTTAGTAGGATAGTGATCAAGAGTCCTGATAGATATCAGAGAAAAGTAATGTCCCTCAGGAGTCCATACTGAGACCTGTGATATTTAACATAATCATTAATGGCATAGAGGGATCAAGTGCACTCTCAGCCTATTTGTAGATGACACCAAGCTGAGAGATGCAGTTGACACACTTGAAGAAGGGATGGCATCCAGAGGGACCTGGACAAACTCTAGAAGTGGCCCATGGGAATCTCATGAGGTATAACAAGAACAAGTGAAAGGTGCTGCTGATCAGTATCAATACAGGGTGGGATATAAAATTATGGGTAGCAGCCCTGCCAAGAAGGACTTGGGGGTGCTGGAGAGGCTGGACATGACCCAGCCACGGGCACTCACAGCCCAGAGAACCAAATGTGTCCTGGGCTGCATCCAAAGCAGTGTGGCCAGCAGAGCCACGGAGGGGATTCTGCCCCTCTGCTCTGCTCTGCTGAGACCCCATCTGCAGTGCTGCATCAGCTCTGGGGTGCCCAGCACAGGGAGGACATGGAACTGTTGGAGTGAGTCCAGAGGAGGCCACCAGGGTGATTAGAGGGATGGAGCRCCTCTCCTATGAGGAAAGGCTGAGACAATTGGGATTGGTCCCAGGTGGAAAAGAGAAGGCTTTGGGTGACCTAATTGTGGCCTTCCAGTAGCTGAAGGGAACCTACAAGAAAAATGGAGAGGGACTTTTTCAAAAAGCATGTAGTAATGGGACTGGTGATTGGCTTCAAACAGAAAGAAAATAGGTTTAGGTTAGATATTAGGAAAAAAATTCTTTACTCTGAGGATGGTGAGGCATGGGAACAGCTGCCTAGCGAAGCTGTGGTTACCCCTTATTTTGAAGTGATCAAGGCCAGGCTGGATTTGTCCCTGAGCAAGCTGGTCCAGTGAAAGGTATCCCTGCCAATGGCAGGGGTTTAGAACTAGATGCTCCTTAAGATGCCTTCCAACCCAAACCGTTCTGTGATTTTGATGTAGAATTGAGATACATGTCTGTGGTCACAACTCCATGGAAACTCGAAATATGATTTACAACTACCTGACTTCTGAAGATTTGGCACCAGAATTTCAGCTACCACAGGGGAAGCTTTGGTTTTAAATGCCTAAACCTGCAACTGTGATGCCAATGTTGCACTTGTTTCAAGTTTATTATAGATCAGGGAGTTGTGCCATCATTGTGAAAACCTGGACCCTAATTTGGAATTCTTTGTACTGCACTGAGCAGTTTTAAGACATATTTTGACATCTAAAATTTTTGTAACGTATTTCATGCCCTAAATCTAAATGAAGTGATATAAATTTTAGGCCTAAATTCAATGCAGCTTAAAACATTTCAGTGGCAATCTTTGGTGCCAGAATAGAAACAGAAAACCTAGCATGCCACAAACAGATGGAGATATCCATCAAGTTGTTTAAATATTTATACTAAAATACATATAAAATCTATGTGTATGTTAGAAAACAGTAGTTAGGGAATGCAGTTTCATTTAAGAGCTGTGTAAGACAGAGTTTCAATTTTATGATAGCTCTCTGACTAATGAGTTGTTTTCATATTATTCGGCTTTTCTAACTTATATACTTTAAAAAAAAAACCTTATAAGATGAATTTATGGCTAAAATTACCTCATTAATTTCAAGCTGATTATTTTCAGGTGCCACTTTCTGTCTAAATGGCACTTAAGATTTTGTGTAACAATCTGCAAGGTCAAGAATTGATAAAACTATATGTAAATCCTAGTCTATCCGATGTACAGACATGCATTTCTTTTTGTCTGCAACATGAGGAATTTAAAAAAAATTCTTGGTTTGAGCTAATAAATTCAGATATAATCTATAGTTTGGATATTATACCCAATACCACCACTTCACGCCTCTTCTTGCATTGAACTTTTGCTTTATTGATGTCTTTTATTCTAAAAGCTGCCTAATTAAAATTGTTTGCCACATCCTCTTCTTTTCTCAGGCACACAGGAAAGCAAATAGAGATGCACCAAAGCCCTGGACCACTTGTAGAGCCAAAGGAGCTTTTGTGAGCTCACAAGCAGGTTTTCCACTAAATATAACAACTCTTTAAATTGCTGGGGAAAAAAACATAGCAAACCAAGCACTGTGACTTTAGCATTTGCCCTAGGGCTTATGCTCACCTGAGCTGGAACAAGTTTGAGCTCACACTTCTGAAGACAAATTCCACTGTTTCTGGAAAGCTCAGAATGTCCAGGCTGCTTCTCAGTGGCAGCTACTACTACTGGGAACAGGGAGTTTTCCAAATTCATGGGATCAGACAGAATAATGGCCAGGAGAGTCTGCATCTCTAATCTAGTAATGAAGCAACTTGCTATTGCCATTTGCATTAAGTAGTTACTGAATAAAAATAAAATTAAAACAGAGAAAGCTCCTAAGTTACAGCTGCTTCTAATTCTTGGTGAGAGGAGAGGTTGTTTCCAACATGGTACAAAGGATAGGCAGAGGTAATTAGGTCTTTTTTTCATACTCTTTAAGAAGAAAAAATGTTAATACCATTCAGATATATTTTCCAGGTTTGAAGTAGAACATGATTATGGTTTAAATTCTTCCCTAGGATTTGAGAAGGTATTGTGACTCCTAACTTGAAAGCATGTGGAAGTCATTCTCTCTCAATGATGCTATGTTCCATACCAAGTGCTAACGCACAGTTCTGTACATTATTCGTAAATTATCTTATTATGGAAAAATGATGCAATACCTTATCCTTATTCCTACTGAATATATGTGTGTGTAAGTATTAGTTTATATATATATATGTATCAGCTAGAGAACCATCATGATGTAACTACAAGAGTAGCAAATCAAACCAGCTCTAGAGTTTGTTCATTAGTAGATTTGTTAATGGTCAGATTTTAATAGTCATCATCAACAATATATACACAAAACTCTTCATCTTCTGAGGATCCCACTCTAAATTCGCTGTCAGTACATACTACCATGAAGCACATGCCATGAAGTTACTATCAATGGGTGGAGACCTTGGTGGATTTGAATTGCAGAGATCCCACTCATCAGGCTTGGAAGTTATTCAACAAGAGAAGTCAGAAATGAAATGAGCTTGTCTTCCTTCACTTTCTCCCGYTCTCCAGTTCTACTTACTTGCGTTCTATGTGCTTGTGCTAGTGTTGTCCTATCATATGAGGAAASGCAGTTTTATCCCACAACTTTTATCTTGCCAGTCATCTGTGAGTATTTGGAAGGATGTCCCTTATCCTGATCTTGTTCTCGCTCTGGCAGCTTTAGTTGTTAGGATGCTTTTTATATGCAACCAGACCTAGCTTTGTTTGACTATTTGGTGAATGTATTACTTAAATATTTAGACAAAGTTCTGTCGGGCTATGCTGTCACAGTGTTATAAATACATACTACTCTTAATTATAACATTTAATTTTTTCATATTTTATAGTGTAGTTAATGTTGATTATATCTTCATTAGTCCATTTATAGTTTATTGGTGACACAGGTCTCTGTATTGGCTAAAATCTTACTTGTCTTGATTTATTTATWGTCAGGTTTTTTTTTCATTCTACTGTGAAAAGTGTGTGGCACAAACCTTTCAGACCAAGAGAGAAAAACCCATCTACCTTCTGACTGTCTGCAGAGATGACTCAGCCGCTTTTACACAGTGAGCTTACCATGGCAGAACAGCTTTTCTTTTCCTGTCGTTACTTACAGTGTGGCACCTGAAGACAAAATGCCATTTCCCATCTACTAAATGATTGTATCATTGTCTGTAGAGAAGGAAGTATTAAGTTCCCACCAGGATCAGCACGTTCAATATTAATGCCTCTAATGCTGAAGTGGTTTACTTAGTTCTTTAATCAAACAGCCAAGAGAAAACATCATTGTAATTGTACAAGCGTGAATGGTAAATTAATCAAACCTCTTTAAAGTTCTGATTTTGCASCTGGAATTTTGCCTGCTGTAGCTTACAAACCTTTTGCCAAGTACTTAAGGTGCTCAAAATTTACAAACCAGGAAGGATGTGAATTTTTTTGGCAAATATCCTCTGGATCTACTTCAGTTATATTTCTCTTAACTGTCACTCCAGAGTAACAGTGCTTTGCTAGTTCTCAAAGTATGTGTTTTACTACCAGAAGAGAAGAAATGMAGTTAGTAATTTCTCAGTCTAGATGTATTTCCTCCTGATCTGTTCTGGGTTGTTAAATTGAAGTGAATAATGAAGGCTATCCTAAGCAAGGACTCAATAAAACCTGCAAAGTAAATGAAACTTTGGTTCTGTTTAATAAATGGTTACTCAGCAAGAACAAGGAAACAAGTCCCTTCTGTAAATACTACTCATTTGTCCAAGTGCCGCTTTCTCACTGCTGCCCCCCACCCCTTGATCCTGACACACAGACTGCCCAAAGAACAAGCTGCTGTGGAGCCATTGATCGTGTGTGTGTATTTTATCATAACACAAAAGCATTTATTTGGACTTTACCCAGTTCATCTCTACAGAAATTTTACCTTGGGAGAAAATTAATGTCTCTGAGGAGACTCTTTTTAAAACCAGTCCCAAGTGACATTTTTAAAAAATCAAACCAAGGGAATGTCAACAAAGTAGTCAGTCTGGGATCAATTCACCAATCCTGACTCACCTCCTGTGTTAAGGTGGGAAAGTGAATGTGTCTGCCCCAGAAAGCAGAATTAATCTTCACTGAGGTTGTTGCAGACACCATTTTAAGTTCCAGCTGGTTAGGAACTGGCTTGGAAATCTGCACACTGGTGCCTGCAGGGTGAGACTGCAAGTGACTATTCACTCATCCTCTCCTCTCATCTCTCTCTGGTCCTCATCGCTTTAAGTATTTAGACTTAAATAGAGAACTTGTCTACAATGCCTTCCAGGTGCCTTGCTACAAGCAACTCAGTCTTCATTGTGGTATTACTTTTTTTCCTGTTTTGTCTGTCTCTATGCAAAGAGAGCCAGAAGAAATTAATAGCAAATCCAAACTGAATTAGCATTAATCTGAATGAAATAAATGCTATTCTTGCTTTCACCATCCTGTAAGAAAATAATATAAATTGATAATTTGGAATCTGGGGGTAGTCAGGCATTACAGAGTTACCTCAGGGTTCTTTTTCTACTTTTAGGTCTCTCTGTACAGGAAAAATTATGGAAATGGCAGGGAAAGGATACATTAGTAATTTTATTTGTGTAGAACATATATCATTTAGCAGGGGTCAGCAACTTCCAAAGGTTAACACCAAAGTACTGAAAAACCTGAGCGATTAGTAGGATAATGCTTTAAAAATGAAAATCTGGACCAAAAATATCCTTAGCATTCATCTGTAAAACAAGATTTGGACAATATAATTTCTATTGGTCTCCAGCAAAAATTTTCTTGAAATGAGTATTTCAGATAAAGAACCTTCATACAAATGAGGTCAGGTTGAAGTCAACAAGTACCTTATTGCATTACAAATCTCATATCTCATGCTGAGTWGGCAAGAAAAGATGGGACAAGGGCAACACACACTGACTTTTTTCCAAAAACCAGAACATTCCCCAGTTATTTCAGGGGAAAAGAGTCAACGAGGAGAAACATCCATGAAATTCTCAATAACCAGATGCTCCATAGTTACACACCATAGAGCTCGAGTGTGAAAGCAGTCGTGGAGTGGGTAGAATGAAAGGATGGTTGTATCATATCAGGGCCCAGAAATGGTATTCATACCTGCTGGAATATGCTAAGAATGGAAAGAAACCCAGGTTCACCTCTGCAGTCATGTGAACTGTGGAGACTTCCTTCCACAGTGCTCAGGGGACCTATCCTATTTTATCAGGGATAAGAAACAGAATTTAAAGCTGTGAGACTCAGCAAAAGATCCAAATTTCTTTTTAGATGTGTTGTGCCGTATCCTACTGCGATAGGTAAAATACAAGATTGAGATGTGAGAAGAGTTCTGCAAAAAAAGTCCCTTAACCTTTCCTCAAGTTGTGATCCCCTTTCAGAAAACCCCAAAAGGAAATGATGACACAGACCCAGTACACTTTCTCTGCTAATCTGCTTAATTTTATACTCACTCATTTCAGTGAGACTGATATGCTCCTCAGGCTTGCTGCAGTTCTACGACAAATCAAACAAATAACTTTAAACTTTCCTCTTTAATATCCTCTTTTTTCCTACTCAACTATAACATATAGTGTTTGGCAAGAATAATTTTGCCCAGAGTGAAAACTGATGGAACAGGACTACAAATTTTTTGTGCAGTGCTTGCAAATCTGGCACAATACCCAGCTTTGCTTTTTGCACTACATTTGTCACTGCAAAGGCACTACTGAGGTGAAACAAAACTAGATCTTCATATTACCTTTTGCAGGCTCATTGAAATAAACATATTGTGCTTTCTTCCACAAAAATGTGATTAATTCTTTCCATCAGGCAGCACAATGTAATATTCATGTGATGAAAGCTATCTTAGTCTACTCATCAGAAGTATAACTACAACAGGGAAAGAGACTTTTCATTATTTACATAACACTGAAGACATTATTTTGTGTCTTTCATTTATCTATTATACTCTACTAATGAATAAATTACTAAATTGAATACCTCATTCTCTAATTGCAATTAAAAAAGGAAGTCATCACTCAGGGATACTACCAGAATTAACCTTCTTCTGCGGTTAATTTAAACATATACAGTACAAATAATCTTACTTGAAGCAGATGGACAGCTCAGAAACATTCATTCTGTTTACCAAAAAAGATTTTCAGTTGCATATATACAAATATATTTATCTCAGGTTCTACTGCAGCTAAATTGGGAACTTTTACTTCTTGCACATTTTAAAATTACATTTCTTTTCTATTTCTGCAATCAATTACAAAGGCTAAATAAATGCATTGATCTCAAACAAGTAAAGACTAACAAAAATTGTTTAATATGAAAAAGAAATTTATTTTAAAATAAAAAATAATATTTTTGGGATAAAGTGTTAATGAAATAGCAGAAGAAAATGTAATTTTTGGTTTTTTCCTAGAAATATCGTGTTGCAGATCAAAGTCYAAGCCCTGCACAGTTCACATCGTTCTTAGTCTGGGTCACTCCACAGCAAAGGTCCCGGACCTCACAGTTTGAATTTACATTGGAAGTAAAATTCCAATGGCTCAAGTGATGATAAAACCAAGTGACCAGTACTGTTCTTCTTCTATAGCAAATCAGTTTGTGAAAAGAACTCACTTAGGCCCAAGTAATATCACAGGAAGGCCCATGGCAAGTACTAATTTAAATCACTCACTGGATCAATTACCAAATGTGCTTGGAACTAGGGAGCAAGGCTAGGCTGTCTCTCCAGGTGAGGAGTTTAATAAGGAAATATGGTAATGTTGGGTTTTAGATGTCATGAGCACAAACTTTGTGTCTCTGTCTGACCTGCTGGGTGAGATTCTTTGTTGTGGAAGAGCAGAGCTTTAGCAGGAGCAGAGGGATTCCCTGACACCTGTTGCACCCCAGACACTCCCTCCACCAGCAAAAGAGAGAGGGGTAAGGCAGGCTGTCGGAACGGAATGAAAGRGAGGAGAGAAGGGACCACAGCGAGCTCACTTCTGTTAGTTCAGCACTGACATGTTCTGACTTCAAGTGCACACAACYGTTGTGCAGTACGTCAACATGGATTTAAGGGTTTGAGCCCTTGTCATCAAGTCAGCTAAAGTTTTCACATTCCTACCCTAGTCAAAATGCAGTTTTCCACGAAACGCATATTTCTTGCTGTTTTTCTTTTTTTTTTTTTTTACAAGTGGAGTGGTTTTGTTTGCTTGCCTTTCAGTTTTGACATATATTTAATTTGTTTCTTTTTAACTTCCAAAGAACTAATAGATTATTTCTTATTTCATATAAAACACAATATACATAACAAATTTCACCTAGCTGGCAATGTATTTCCCTTTACCCGCTGCTGTATCTTTCAAATTCAAGGATGAACAATGAGGGTAGTATTGGAGACTAATAGAGTATCCTAAAGCAAGACAGCATCTCTTTTATTATTTTCCTTCCAGCAAAGGTCTTCAATTCTGTCATCGGCTCTTTATATCAGAATGTCCATGTGGTGTATGTTGAATTGGCATTCAGGTCATGTTTCAAGTTGGAATATAGACTGGTATCAAGTAAGTATAAAAAAAATTAGTTTCAGCTGACCCAGTATTTCTCCAAGTGAAAGAAAAGATCAGTGCTAACACACAGTAATCTAGTATTTCCCCTTCTTACAGATTAGATCTTTATAAGGTGTAATGCTCACTGACATCCAAATGAACAAGTTTTCTCTCAGTGAAGTTTTTTAAGTTTTCATTCAAGATCAAGACCAAATATTTTTTTATTTCTGGGCTCTGATTCTGGAGTTTTTGATTTTGGACTTTGTAAAAGTATTTGAAATTAACAAATTGGATTGCACACGTATAATAATCTTACAGACAGTAAGGAAAATAAAGGTATTTATGATCCACCAAAGATAAAGCACAACTCATCAATTAATGAAGACAGAAAGATCTCTAATCTTTCTATTAAGTGTTTCTGTATCACCCGCAATCTTGCACAGAAAATTCCATACATGACATGTAACATTAACAGAAATATGTCAGTAACTTAAAGGAAAAAAATTCCTGGGATAATCTCAATTTTAATATTGGAATATGAGATTTTTTTTAAAAAACACAGTGACACAAGCATTGTAATATACTTTTCAGTAATGAATTTAATCATATTTGAATATACACTCTTACTCTGATGATAAAATCTAATCTAATATCTGTAACCTGCAAAGAGGCATTTTCATCAGCAAAAATATAAAAAAATCTTTAAAAGCCTATAGCTTACATGAATATTACAACTTGTAGGGTATAGGTTATATGATGAGGGAAAAATTTCTTTGAACAGATTTCTCATTCTTAGTTACCTAGAGCCTGAATTTTTCATCTGGAAAAAACTTATGGTTATGTAACATTTTAGAATCTCTGTGTATGTCACAATATTTTTTAATCATGTGGAAAATGTGGTGCAAATCTGCAATGTCTAAAGCTGTGCAAGAACAGAGAAGGCTGCAGACTGTGCTGCACTGAATAGTGAAATGAGATGTACTGAATGGCCAGAGTGATATATTTCACACAMAGCTCTAATTTTCGTAATACCTTTAGATTGACACGATCTGTAGCTTAGAATAAGGACATTCCTTTGGTTTTTGGAATGGGTATAGTAGGGATCAAAGAAGAATAAGATCTCTCAAAGCAAAACATTGTTTTAAAGCTAAGTCAATGAATTTACTTCCTCTATGGAGATGCAGTAACTGGGCCTTTTCTTACAGAAGCAGTCTGATGAAGCCTTGTGTCTTCTTAAGAATTAATCTATCTGAGACTAAGAAATTGCTTTTCTTAGTTTACTTTTTTTGTGGGTTTTTGTTTGGTTGGTTGGTAAATTTTAGTTTTTAATTCAATGGTTTTAGTGGTTTTTTTTTTTTTTTTTTTTTTTTTTTTTTTTTTCACTGTCCGTTTGTTCTTTAAGGATCTATGCAGGAGCCTTGGGAAGGGAGAAATTATGGCAGTCAGGGCAGATGTTTGTACTTCTAAACAGCTAAAAAAGCATTTCATATGACCAAGGGCTGCTACGACATGCTCTGTTGGACTGCAAAATCACCTGAAATGTATGCACAATCTCCTGAGCAAAAGCCTGACAGAGAGGCCTTTCCAATTCCCTGTTGTAAGTGTTCAAAGCTAAGCTTTCAAGAAAGCTATTACAATACGCTTAAAAGAAGTCCTTTGCTTGAAAATCATCCCTAAAACATACAATTCATAGGACTTTATACAGTTTGCTGTGACTTAAAACACACCTAAAGGTAAAAAGCACATTTAAGAATATTCAGTTTTTCTAATATGTATTACAAAGGACCACACCTGATCAATATGTCCTAAAAAGATATTGTTGCTGGTTCTGTAGTCAAAGTGGAAGTTTGCATTTCATCTTGGAACTCCCTGACAAAATATTTTCTCTAAAATAAAATTATATATAAATTATATATATAAATTATATATAAAACACTTACAGTATTGAGATTAATTCTAATTTCTCAGTGACTATCAAAGTTATTTAATTAGATGCTTTAAGAAATATAGCCTGTTGTTGGAATGCTTTTTTGTGAATGAGAGTAATCGACTGACAAAGACATGTAAACTTGATACAGAGCACAGTGCAATTAAGCAAATAAAAAAAAAAAGGAAAATAAGGAGGACAAAAATATTTTGGGGTAAACTAATATTTTGAAAAATATTTTTTTTTCTGCTAAGAAAGGATTCTGAAAATGATTGGGGGTTTTTGACCATTTTTTGTTAAATTTTTCTAATAGCTATGATAACTTTGAATAAAGACATAGGTTAATACATCATGATATGCTAAAATGCAGTGAAAGGCTAGTAGCTGTTCTAAACACCTTAGCTAATTTGGATGGCATAATAAGCAGTTCAGGATGAAATTTTTAAATTTTATATAATTTCTGAACAGGCTTTTACTTTTTTAAAATTGACTTTCCTGCCAAATCCATTCAAAAAAGACCTGTGACAAGTTTGGCGGACTTGAATCTTTATTTTTCAGTGACAGTTTTTTTGACTAAAAGAAAATTTTTCTCTCCTGTCTGCAAAATTTCAATTAACTTCTTATGAGCTAGCTACAAATAATATCTTGCTTTTTATTAGAGGGGTTTTTTTGCTGCTTTTCCCCCTTTTTCCTTTTTATGAAAGGAGTAGAGCATATAAATTTGTTGCTTTTAAAACCTGAAASATCAAAAATAATTAAAAACTAAATTCTTATGGAATACTTTACACAGTAAAACACAGAAATATTTTTCTTAGCAATTCCTTGTTGTGTTTTACTTTTATAATTTCTTATAACAGGAATACCCAGATAATACTAGTAAAGTATCCACTCACCAATAAAAAAATCTCATGTTGTCAGAATCTGAAAATAACTTATTATCTAGTGAAAATAAACATAGGAACAATGTTTTTTTGTTGTTGGATTTTACACTCAAATTTTTAATGAAAAAATAAATCAATTAGAAAACCAAACAAATTATTTTATCATATATGTCATTAAGAAGTACAAAAAAGTTAAAAACCTGAATAATAATAACAATAATAATAAATTATATTTCATCACTGTTGGAATTTGTTCTTCATTTTTCTTTTTAAATTCAATTACAAGAAATTTAATCTGAAGGGAACATGTAGGATAGATTGAGCAGTATCTGACAGGTCTTTATCAAAGTATCATCTTCACCCATCTTCTGTACTTATTTTGGCACAGTTTGGTTGGATTACTCACCTCCTCCCGAATTCCCCACGTAAGGTAACAAGTTAATTCTTGGCTAACCTTTCTGCTTGACATGTTTAGAATGTTTTCCATGCTTTTGACTTTATTGCCTTTTTACAGTCCTTTCACAYCAGAATAAACAGGACTGTGCATAACCATGAGACAAGATGGTACTCATCTTCTTTATTCCATAGTTCGTTTATTAATTTAATATTCAAAGCGCGAAATTAATTAAATAGAGACTCTGATAAAGAAAGTGCATCCAGGAAACCAGTCTTCAGACTTTGTTACTGTCATTTGCCTAATAAATTTTTACCCCCTCTAAAAACTAGTAGCATATCTGGTGTCTCAGACTGGCATGTCTAATAACATTATAAGATGTCTGTCTTTCCCAGTAACATCAGCTGAGCTAATAGAAGTTATAAYTTTCCTCCACGAATTTTGTTGTGTCCAACTATGCTGAGGAGAACACATTGCTGCAGAAGAAGAAACTCACATTTAATTTTTTATTTTAAAGCATGTACTTGTATGCACATGTATTTATTACACTCTTCTGATTACTATACTTAAAATAAAATATTCTGTGCAGTAACACTTCCAGGATTCAAATGATCAGGCTCCTAAACAACCACAATCTGAGATCTCAAATATTATGGAAATCCATGCAATTAATGATTTTAAAGGCGCATTGAGTTTAAAATTACCTTCTTTAACGGAACAGTTTCATACCTTTTATGTTTTGTAAGTGTGATTAATATTTCTACCCACTAAGAAAACTTCTTATAGCCATTCCATGAAACGAATTTAAAGTGTAAAGATTCAATTATACAGGAAGAAAGGATGAAAAATTTCACCGAAATGGTAAATACTCACAAATCATTGATTTTGAATATTAGAGTTTCTGTATTATGTTTTTTTCCCCTGAATAACTGGTTATTCACTTATTATGACTCCTACTTCTTGCAATAAAACACGTTGATAGAATGTGTTCATGATGGAAATACAAAAAGCCATCTACTGCAACATCAATGGCTATAGGGAGAAACCTGGGGGGTGCTGAGACAATGGCCTGTAGTGTTGTAGGTGGCTTTATTGGATTTCAGAACTGTAAAACTTACTAGGAAAACTGTCCTCATTTGATAGATGATCTTATGGCTGTTCTTCTGACAAAGACTCTTTAGTTCAGAAGTAGTAAGTTTTGGTAAAAGCAAATAAGGGGTGTGAAAAATTCAGAATTTCTGGCACTTAAAGAATCTTTCTTGCTTCAAAATTTAAAAAAATTAAAAAAACACCATTAAACAACAGAAGACATCTTTCTTCCTTTTCATTGGTTTATGTACTAAATCGTTGCGCTTTTGTCCTACACGCGTCTATTTTGTTATTTGAAAGGAAACACAGATTTTACAGGAATTTGCCCGAAACATTTCCACTTAAGTGTTAAGATATTCTTGATTTTACAGCATTTCCACTGTTACTTATGTTAGAAGAGTTTTCTGAAGTCTACTGTCATCCTTCTGATACAAAAACATCTACTATGCCACCAAAACTACAATCCTCTTAGCTTTAACTGTAGGTATTGTGAGATAAGACAGCCACTTGCCAACCATGTCAGATTATGTCTCTATTTTTCCAGAAACTTCAAAGAAGATATTTGCTACTGGCAATGTCCTAGGTTTGTCTCATAACAAATATTCAGGGCCTTACATCAAGTACAGCTGAGTACCATAATAGGTAATTCTGCCGCTGTGTTTTACTGATAACCCAGCCGCCACGGTTTCTGGATGAGTTTCAAAACTCTGAAATTCTGCATTGTTTTGTCATTGTTTTGGCTTGACAGCTGGGATAGTGTCTGAACCAGGTTGATATAGCCCCCTTTCCAGGATTTCAAATACATTTGGTCTCTTATCTAAAAGAAAGCTGCATCTTTGCCTTATGTATATGAAGTGGTTCAGATGGGAGTGCTCAGGGAATGTGGGAGACTCAGGGGAGTCGTGAGTCCTTGAAGAGGCACTTCTTCACACATTGACATGGACAGAAAGCCAGCAGAAGGCTGAAAATCATCAAAACAGGTACTGCCAAATCTTCTTGATGCCACTGCCAGAGCCTCCTGCCAGCACTAGCATTTTCAGTATATCTCTCTGCTCTGACCTGTTCAGAGCAAGGTTTAAAAACAGCTCCAATATTTCCTTTTTCTGAACAGTTTTGAAACACCTTGGCTTAGAAGGTGTGATAGCTTCAAACAGCTTCTTGAGTTTTATATAGTAGCTGGCCCCTTGTAAAAACTGTCATTACCAAGGGCTCTGTTCAGATAAATAAAAATAGCAAAAAAATTTTTTTAATTTTTTTTTTATTTATTGTTTTTAAGCCATTTCAGCCCTATCACTTCTGTATGTTGTATAAGCCCCAAGAACATGCCCAGCTTGCAACTCTTTCAAGGGTTATCGTTTTGTGTGACACCATTGGACATTGGCTGTGAGTTTGGTTTCAGGGAGACATCATACATCACCCAGTCAAATTTAAACTCACTGTCTGTCACACATCAGTGTCTCCACTGTGTTGTCCAATTACCTGTCTCATTGAAAAGTTACAGAAAAGCTACACCCCACCATGCTGTCTCCACAGACTGCTGAGTGAGTCAGTCTTTGAAACAGATAGTTTAATATCAGTGACTGTGSCTAAATCTCTTAAGCGTAGATCTTGGTTAATGCTTTTCTTCTCCATATGCAATTTTGTCTAGATAATCCTTTCAGCAAATTGTGCTTCCTCATTTTACTATTTTATAAAACGCCAAATATTATTTCTGTATGTCATGGTACAAGAAAACTTTAATTCACCATATTTGCAGGACCAAATGGCTCGTTCTCCACCAGGGAAGTTTCAACTTTTATTGCAATAATTCTTTAAAATTTTTGAGAAATCCTAATGGCTCCTACTTTGAAATCTATTTTTTTCTTGGATACAAATCTTTGAGATTCATATCCAAGGAATGTATCTTCATTTATTAAAATTATCTGCTTCAGAATTTGTTTCATTTTTTATGTATTTATTTCATATATTTGATTTCTCTGTGTCCTTTGTGTGATTTTAAAATCTCATTTATATGGATTAACATTTTGCAACTTCATCTGGAACATTAGGAGCTATTCTGAACAAAGGTACTTCGGCTACTTAGAGTAAAGCAAACTACTATCACCTATTATCTGTATTGCATGAATCACATGCTAGGGAAGAAAGTTTCTAGTCACATTTCTAGTCACAACCCCAAAAATCATGTAGGAGAGGAAAAGCTGGTTTATCTAGAGTATAATGGACCAACAACCTGCAAACTTCAGTCTTCCTTTCCTGCCTGAGCCCTACAACACTTTCTTCCAAAAGTCCCTATGACCTAGGGATCCCAGAACTTCAAAAAAGCTGTAAAAACACGTGTCTCTCATGCTGGCAAACAACAGACTCCGGCTGAGCRTTTTGTTACTTCTTCCAGATGTTACAGAAGAGAAAGAGGATGTTGTAATCCCAGTCCTAGGACCACAGAAGGATAACCTGGGGACTGGAATAAATTGAATTTTTGGTCTGATTATGCTGGAAGAAGACATGCTGTCTGGAGAATTTCCCAGTAGGAACACCTGGAGAAACATGGTTGAATAACTTTTGACAGAAACATAGATTAGTGCTGTTTCAGGGAAAGAAAAGCTGATGGAATGAAGGTCAAGGACAAAAACCACTAGCCAGGAAATATTTGTACTGAAATAATGTACTCACATTGTAGTGTTATTCAAACTTCATCTGAAAAGACATCGATGTACAGCAATGTTCACAAATACACTGGGTGTTGTGAGACAAATTAAGAGAGTCTGCACTCTGGGTCAACAGCGAAATCTGCATGGAACACAATGAAGTGGACAGAGAACCCCATTCCAGGGCTTTAATTTTTTTCACCTCCATTCTCTGGCTTCTTGATAGTTTGTCAAAGCAAACTACTATCACCACTTGTCTTTAGCAGCTCAGAGGAAACCTGGCAAAAATAGTCTRTGACTGCTTCTGGAGAAAATTAATAGTAAGTGGCCCTTAAAAGAAATATGTGCCCAGTCTGTATGTGGAAACACATGTACAGCACTCTTACCCTTGCCAGTATCTTTCAGACATTGTGGTACTACATCCAAAAAAAGCCATGTAAAGTGCAAGGGGCTGCCACAGAGACTGAGGAAGTGACATGCCGAACTGACAGATCCTACATCTCTCACACATTACAGAGAGCMATGATATTGTCAAAACTAATCTCTCAGGTGCAGAAATTCCATTTCAACATGCAGTGATGTGTCTCAGGCACAATCCAAACCATGGATCTAAAACTGTGTAGAGCATACCAGCTGCCCACCTAGATAACATCCTATAGGCCAGCAAACATCTGACAGCCATGATTACCGTGAGATGTTCATTCCCAGGCTTCTCTGGTGCCCTCTCAGAGGAGACCCTTACAGTTTACACAGCAAGAACAGAAGTAATGACATAAGATGCAATAGAGCAAATTATCTCAGAAGATACAGCAGCAGGACTAAGATTACGTTTCCAGAGTACCAATTTGATGTATATATAATTCTGTTATGACATAACAAGGTATGTAAGCTGGAAATTGTAGAACAGTGTAAAGAAAATTCCATTATGTGATTGCAAGGGCCAACCTAATTAACGTGTTTGGAAATGTAAGCAATTTAGCAATGATCAGTTGTAGGGGTTTGTCACTGGCTGGACACCAGGTACTTACCGGTACTCCTCTATCACTCCCTTTCTCAGCCAGACAAAGAAGAGAAAAAATATCAGAAGATTCGTGGGTTGAGATAAGGACTGGGACAGATCACTCACCAGATACCATCATGGGCATAACAGACTCAACCTGAGGATATTAACTGAATTTATTCCTAACAAGATCAGAGCAGGATAATGAGAAGTAAAATAAATATTATAAACAACTTTCCCCATCACTCCTTCTTCCTGAACTCTATTTCCTCTGCTGCAGTGGCACAAGGAGATGGGAAATTGAGGTTATCGTCAGTTCATGAAATGTTTTTCCTGACACTTCTCAGGGAGAAGAGTCCTTTCCCTGCTCCAACATGGGATCCCTCTCATGAGAGACAGCCCTCCATGAACTTCTCCAGTGTGAGTCCATCCCAAGGGTAACAGTTCTCCACGAACTGTTGTAACGTGGGTCACTCTTCCATGGGGTCAGTACTTCAAGAACAATCTGCTTCAGAGTGGATGCTACACAGGGCTACAAGTCCTACCAGGATATCTGCTCCAGTTTGGGCCCCCCTCTCCATGGGCCTGCAGGTCCCTGCCAGGACTCTGTTCCAGCACAGGCCTCTCATGGGGTCACAGCCTCCACCTGCTGTGGCTTGAGGTCCTTCATGGGCTGCAGGTGGATCTCTGCATTCTCATGGGCTTCCATGGGCTGCAGAGATACAGCTTCTTCACCATGGTCTGCACTAGAGCCTGCAGGGAATTCTCCACTCCAGCATCTGGAGCACCTCCTCTTCCTCCTTCTACACTGACCTTGGTGTTTGCAGAGTGGTTTCTCTGACACATTCACACTCTACTGTTCTCTGGCTAAAATTAGCTTTGCGCAATATATCTTTGTTTTCCTTTTTGAATATTTTATCACAAAGACAATGTTATCATTCCTGATTGACTCAGCCATGGCCAGTGGTGGGTCCATCCTGGAAACAGCTGGCAATAGCCCTTCCAGGCATGGAGATAGCAAAGCTTCTGGCAGCTTCTCACAGAAGCCACCTGGTTAGTTCCTCTGCTATTAAAGTATGGCCTCACACCCAATCCACCAATTCAACTCACTGTGTTGCTTAAAACATGAAGAAAAAAAGGAGGTGTAAACAGAGTAGTCTATTTCTCATCCTAATTTCCAGCAACACTCAACAACTTCAAAAGGACTTAAAAGCAACTTTGTGCCCAAGGCAAAGGTCAGGGAAAAAATTGTTTAGAATTTCAGTTGTTAATTTCTTCAATTTTGTGCATTTATTGAAATACTCCCTATAAGAATGCATTTCACACAATTCACACAATTCACACTCTATATTCCTCTTTCAAAATTTTTCAAAAAAGAAACGAATAAATAAAGAAGTCACCCAGGATGCACTTATCTTTCAAATATATTCCCATTTGGAATTCCAAAAAGGGATTTTCTCTTGGTTCTATAGGAACGTACTCCTATTATGCGTACCATTGGAGACCCAGCAAGTACTTCAGTTTAGCTCAGGATGGAGTGGGGAGAAACACTTCAAGCCAAAATGTTTCTTGCTAAAAGCCAAAATGTTTCTTACTAATTATTATATTGCACTGGGAAAGGAATATTTTTCTGCTAATCACCACTACACTACATGTTTAATCTATCTGGGCCTTGCCTTGCCCCTGACCTGCTGTCCTTGTGTCAACCTTTCTCCATCTCTGGCTTTCCATGGGTCTAGACATATCACAGGAACAGAAGCAGAGTCCTTGGGGAGTGAGAACATTACAGATCTGGAGTGGGGTTAGAGACACAGCCATTCCCTGTGGTTCACTGAAAATCCTTGAAAAAGTAAAGCATTTTAAAAAGCGTGGTCTCTGCCATCCACCAGAGCACTACTGGATTTTGTTGGACAGTAATTAATAGGAAAATAAAACCTTTATTTCATGGTGCTATAAGTTGTGTGGTGGAGTCAAAAACAACCATCATGGAAGAACCAATTAATCTTTAAGTAGATGCCTAAATCACTGCTTCTCTATAACACAGCTAGAAATGTTAAGGTTTAGTGGAATAGAGAAACACTAGTGAATTAAAATAGAGAAACTCTCTGCTGAATTAGAAGTGGAAATGCTTTTGTCTTCCCAAAAGAAGAGCAGCAGTGCAAAGTTTTACTGGTTTGCTACATTGCTCTGTGTCAGTGCACCACTGAGCTCTGAGAAGTGTTCTGCTGCCATGTATCGTTGCTGCAAATCAATGTGCTTTGCAGGGAGCTTCAGTGTGACTAAAATCATAGGGAGCCTAAGGCTGTGCAAGTCCACTGTTTGGTCACTAATATTCTCATTGCTCAAGGCTCCATTTCCACAATACCTCTTTAGCCATCCTGCAATTTAATACAAAAAAAAAAAAAATGTCCCATAGTTCATCAATCCTATTTTTTTTCTTGCTGTCATTCTGCTGTCAAACCCACGATCCATCAAACGCTTATCTCAGCCTTTACAGAGATGCTCCACAGAGAATACAATAGAAGAGTTATCAAAATAGGTTAGATCTGAGATTCTTAATTATCTTCTCTTCTATGCTTTCAATCTTCTATGCTTTCAATCCCTGCTTTAAGTAAATTCTTGCCTGTTCCCACTGTCTCCCTCTGGAAGCTTTCCAGTATTTAACCTGACAATGTATCCTTTCTCATGAGAGTTAGGAGATCTTTTAACTTTTGTAGTTTAGGCACTTTAATGACATTTAGCTTTTTAAATTTGCTTTCTTTTTTTCCCCAGAAGYTCTTAGTGATCCTGCTGGACTTTAGGATGAACAAAGAGGGAAGGAAGAGAAAAAAGTTCAAAATAGGGCCATTGAGTCTCCAACTCCTCGCCCTGCACAGGACACCCCAAGGGTCACACCATGTGCCTGAGGGTGTTGTCCAAATGCTTCTAGAACTCTGTCAGGTTTTGTGCTGTGACCACTTGCCTTGGGAGACTGTTCCAGTGCTCAATCACCCTCCAATTTCCAACATAATCCTACTCTGGCACAACCTCAGGCTCTGTCACTGGTCACCAGAAAGAAAAGGTAAGTACTTGCCCCTTTGCTTCCTTTCGTGAGAAAGCTGTAGACTGCTATGGCATCTTCCCTCAGTCTCCTCTTCTCCAGGCTGGGTAAGTCAGGTGACTTCAGCAATTCTTTGTATGGCTTCCCCATAGATATTTAGTTTTCATTCTTATTCTATGATTTAATGAGCGGTGGGTGGAAGCATATACGACCTGAAGTCCTTTCCAGATTGCATTATTCTGTGTTTTCAAATCTTCACCTTTGAGAAAAAGATGCTGATTCAGAAAAGTTTGGATGTTCTAGATCCAGCTGGAGACCCCATATGCTAAAAGAATAAACACATAACTATGACTGAACTGAATTAACAAAAATATCTTAGAAAAACTCAAGCATTTCTGATACAGAAACTCTATCCGAGTTAAAATATAAGTTAGAGAGCTTGAAGTTACACAGTTCGTAGCTGCATTTTTGTTAAACTATTGTAGAAGTAACAGAAAATAGTAGAACTTTGACAGAACTTGAGGATGAAGCAGATATAGGAGTCTCAAAACTTTTTCTTCTCAAAATTGTTGAAGAGGCACAAAAGTTAGGGCAGTGAAAAAGAGACAACTATTCATTGTTATCACTTCAAGGAAAAGTTGAAGAAATCAAGAATGATCACATAGGAAAAAGTCAGTCCTTCCTATGTAACAAATGTTGGCATCTGTGAGGTAGATAAAAGCAGTTGTCTTATGGTATGCTCTTTTCAGATAGAAAATCTGTATCTTTACCAGATAGCTTCTGTGAATGTCATTTTCTTGCCATGTAGGTGTAACACAAGTTTCTAAGTTTATCTTCCCTTTATTTACCTGATCTTTCTTTTGGACCTCTAAATTGTCTCAGTTCAAGCACATAGTGAATATAAAATATTACTTTAATTTGAGCAAGAAATTTGTTGAATTAAAACTGCCAACAAAGGAAACTTGAGAAAATAAAAAAGAGGATGTGCTGTGTGCTGCACATTATGGTAAAACAAGAAATCATAGCATGTTTTTTTTATGTTGTTCTTTCCTGGGATAGGATAAATAAAAGGCTCACTTAGTACTGGCAAGATGCAAGAAAAGCTCATACTGGGCTGTTCCTCATCATCTAGCCGCCTAAGACTCTGAGAAGGAAAACACTAAGGGCACAACTAAAAACCTCCTCTAATTTACATCAGTATTGGAGTTCAAATTTATATTTTCAGCAAGGGTTCTTTAATTCAGTGTTGCAAAACATAAAGAAGATGTTGACTTTCCATCAAACAGATCTTGATCAGGCTGTTCACTGTCGTAATTTACTAGCTATGGTTGTTACTGGAGAGCTTCATGTAACTGATGGTGGTATTTGATCTAAAAGATTATTGATGTACAATGAGTGATCTTTAAAMAATTTCTCTGACTGCAGCAAGCAAGCTCTTCAAAGACAGCAATGTTTTCTCTTTTTTCCTAATACATTATTCATTAATAATCTGAGTGCATTAATTGGCTTATAACTTTGAAATAACCAGAGACTTTATATGAATTATAGGCCACTGTGATCTTCATACCACTGACATTTATAATTAGCAAAAGGGCTTAGATTTTGTTCTGAATTGTGACTAGTCCTTGAGTATGTAGTCAGTCTTCAGACATATCTGCTCTGAAAGAATGAAGAAGACATTGAAGAGAAGAAAGGCCAATGAAGTCCTCTGTGTGAATATATATTTTTATAATATTTTTAAGCTCAGAAAAAATTGAGTGCCATTTTCATAGATAAAAATTATGACTTAAGAGAAGACTGTAGAAAAAGAATCATGAATTCAGCATAAACAAGCACTCTGGCACTTTTGAAATTGAAAAAAATTGTAAATATTTAATGCATTTTACAGTGTCAGGTAAAGAATATAATGTACTTAGGAAAAAGGTTGAAAAATTATATCTGAATGTCTTTTAGCTACTTAATTCGGCGCCATTATTACTCCATGACATAACTGCTCAATAAAACATGTGATTTTACTTCATCATACTGATGGGAGGGAATATTTGAAAAGAATGTTCCATGTTCCCAAAAAGCTAGAAGTTTTGTGCTAACACAATTACAAAGAAATGAAGCAAAAAAGTTTAAGAAGGCAGGTACAGCCAAAGGGAGGAGAGAGCAGTACAATGATATGTAGTATTTTTTAGGAGGCATGAATTAGTTATGGCTTGCAAAAAGCAAGCTAGTAGATTTCTATATTGACTTACAATATTTGAAACTTGTGAGATAAGAACTTTTCAGTCATATAATCCAATGCATAGGGTGTGAAGTATGTTTTTAAACAGTTTTGACCTCAGGTACTTGGAAAACAAATAATTTTATTGAGTGCAGGTGTCAATGTTTTGGTAGCAGAGAGTGGCTTCAGGGTTAGTATCAGTGGTGGGGGACAGGGAGGGGTGAGAGAAAAAGTGTGATAAGTGGTCCTTTGAGACCTGAGGGGAATGCAGTAGGAGCAGAGGAGGTGCTCTGGGAGCCTCAGCAGATATGTCCCTGTGGTTCCTGCAGTSTCTGGTGGAGGAGATGGTGTCCTGCAGCTCCTGGAGAGGCCTCATGATGAACTGGATATCCACACTGCAGTGCCTGGAGAACTCCACTGTATGAGTGGATATTCCCTGAAAGAACATGGCTCATGAAGTCCATGCTGGAGGACTTACTAAACTTTCCATGGGTCTTACTAGARGACTTAATAAACTTTCAGGTGTATCCTTAAAGATTGCAGCTGATGAAAAGTATCTTGATTCYCACATCAAAGGTCTAAATAGCATATTATAGTGTTATTGGTGTTTAAGAAAGGAAGACTATAACTCAGTCATCCTTTTGGTATGACTGCAGTAGCTTTAAGCAGAAAATGAAAAATCATTCCTTACACACTTTCGCTATATTCATGATTTCATTGTGGCCATCTGTTTTCAGCTTTTTAAAGAGAAGTTGGTTTCTTGTCTTCTGCAGAAAGCACTTCTGACCCACCTTGTTGTCTTCTCTGTAGCCCTGGTCAAAGGGGAAAATAGGTAATCAAGAAGTGCAAGCAGTACACAAGTTGTGGTAGCAATGAAGTTACTTAGTGGGACATCATTTTTCTGTTATTTTTCCTGCAATTATTTGAGCATTCTTTGAAGAGAGATGTGATAACTACAATGATTAAAATCTCTCTCAAGCAGTGGCAGCTACTTCTGAGCTACAATAGTCTGTGTATGGTGTTGTCTATGCTCCCATGTTTTATTTTTCTGTGGATATGAAATTTAATTTTCAGGTTTTTTTTCAGCATTATAAGATCCTGATGCAGTTCTCCGGAGAGTTTTAGTTTGGACTTACATAAGGTTGATTTTTCTTCACTTCAAATTCCATAACTTTTCTATCTATCCTCTTTTTCAAGCACTTGTGAGTGTATTGAATGCACAATTTCCTTCTTTTCCCTCACCATCTTTGCGCCTCCATGAGTCAACATTTCCAGCTTAACTGGTGCAACATAGGGCCTAAAGAAAAGAGTAAAAATTTACTGAGGGTGCATTGGATTATTTCCGGAAAAGTGTGAATTACTTGCTCCAATGCACTCTCATAAGACAGTGAAATATCACTAATATCACTGATTTTTTTCACTGCCAGTGATATTTCACAGATAGTGAGAAGACTATGAATGTATCCCTGCACTTTAAGCCTGCAAGAAGTTCTGCACACATCAGTATTCCAAATATGCAAGGTATAACATTTTTATGAAACAATTAAACATTTTAAGAATCTGTTCTTTATTCACACAGAAAAGTATAGATAACATTTCACTGTTTGGATACAGTGATGATACAGATAACCATCAAGAGAAATACAGCAGCATTTTTTACTCATATCTTAGAGGGATCCTTAAGTCAAGTACCACTAGAATAAAAGCTAATAGAATTAAAATGCATAACTTTAACACATGTTGTAATGAAGGAAATACTTTAGAGATAGCACTGGAAAACTAAACCTGACAGACGAAATACAGTTGCAATATATGAAATATCTAAAGTAAAAACATTCAATTACTCTTCTGTTGGACTATGCCTCATGCAGGGAAAGGATGAGACTTAGCATCTCTTCTTCTTATGAGATTGTCTCTGTCAGTTTAAACCCTGCACTCTGAAATTCACTAAATGCCAGCCAGTCTCCAGGAAATCCTCTTCAAAGGAAAACTTAAGGCTTTCTTTAAATCCAAAGAAAACCCCAGGAGATTGCTACATTTCTTTTCCAGGTATAACCAAAGAGTTGCAAGAAGAATCTGTTTATACTGCAGGATCTCTATACAGAAGAAGAGCTCCATGTTAATTTAAAAAACTAAACATTAATGGTATAACCTGAGCTACCTAATAAGCTCATTAATATGTCATGCAATTCCAAATAACATTGTGCTCTATCCCTAGCTTCAATATAGTAGCATTCAGTTAATTTCACTTTCTTTCCCTACTCTCCTTCATCCCAGAGATAAATTTGACCACAAAATGAAATGTTTGTCCTACAGCGAGGCAGAATTAATTTGAAGAAAATGAGGCTTTCCAAAAATTAAGGAATCTTTCACATCCAGGGCAATTCTGAATCATGACATTTACCTATGTTGCACATAATTTCCATCAGTGATTTATGCAAGGAGAAGATTTCCATTGTCATTGCCAATCCTAAACTCAGATATTCTTTTTATCTTCCCTGGTATGCCCTTTTTCTGAATTTCTGTTGAAAAATTACTGTATTAATAATTTATCTAATATTACTCAATGACTAAAAAATTTAAAAGACTGAGGGAACACCTAGGGAGAATTTGAATTATTTCAAATTTGAATGGTTGACAGAGTAATTTGGACTCCACATGAATGGCACATGCTTTGGTGACTCAGGCTACAAGGGGATAATGCAGATGTGAAAATTTGGTTCCTGGTGAGAATCCATGGGTTTGAGCTGTTAATCAAAACAAGGAGATTTCTGTAATTTTAAAGAGCAAGTAATTAAAAGAGAGATTACAAAGACAAGCTTTAGACTTTTAATAAATAAGAAAATAAAAAAATAAGAGAAGACTAACAGAATAAATAGTTTTTGTTATAATATACAAAAAATGACAGAAGACTACTATATGAGCTATCTAGGTAGATTAAAAAAACCCACCTTGTCAGTTACAATGTCTTTAAAGCCAGTAATTTAAGGATYAAATGAAAAAAAATCCCCTGTGATATTTTACAATAGATTATTCATCTCAGGGGCCTTTCTGTGTGTCAGAGAAAGGCAAATATAAGGGCTTACTGTTCTAAATCTAAATTGTTTTTATCATTCCTGATTTAGGACCTAGCTGTCAGACTAAATTTTATTTTCCAGAAGAAATCCTATAATATATTCTTAGCTTTAAAGATACTTTTTCCCTATCAAAAGATATTCATTCACATCTAACAGAAGACTGGGACTAACAAGCATAACTGAATAGGTATATGATTTATTGAAATATGTTCAGGGATATTTTTTCAGGGAGCTTTATTGAATCACAGTCTGAAGTCCAAGCTGTTAAATTACCCTCTCATATTAGTCTCCTGTTAAAAAAAATGCAGTGTATATCCCACCCTTGGGGCAGAATACTAGCATGAAAGTTAAAAACAAATTCTGAATTGTCATCTCAATGCATCAGTTTTAAAATACTGATGTAGAAATTTTAAAAAATCCCATAATAAAATACATATTCTCTTTGAAATCTCCAAGAATGCTTCAATTTTGTTCCACTTGTAAATCACCTGAGCTGATCACCCTCTAAAATTCAGTAGGGACGTTAAACCATTCTTTTTGGTTGTTTGAATTCTGGTCAGTTAGTCATATGATCTCAGGTTCTGTAGCACTGTCATATGACAAGATGATGAAATCAGTCAATCTGCTCTTTTTACCTACAAGAAAATATGCCCATCATGCAAGTGACTCTCAGTTTTAATTGTCATTAGTGAGAAAAGACTTACAGATWTATTCACCTGTATACTGAAAGAATAAAGGGGAAAAGTTCAGACTCTTAAACTGGAATAGACTTTTTTAAAATCATGAAAAATGAGCAATTTTTTTAATATAAACTGAAAATGTTGCATGAAGATCTGTTATTTCTATCTCCACTAGACTTACAAGACATAAGAATTTTCTTAGAAAAGTTTGATCATTTGACAAGCTAATTGCTTCAAAAGAAATCTGAGGGTTTTCTGATTTTCTCCTCAATGCAATAATGCCTGGTGACACATTTAATTTTCTTGTTTCTTAAACCTGCTCTTCTCCAGGAGGAAATTTTTTCTTCCTTCGCATAAACAGGATTCTGAGTCCTGGATGTACCACAGTCACCTCAGAGATACCAGTACCTTTCATTTAATCTCTTTTGGATAAAAGTTCTTGACAATTCATCAAAGCCTACCTGGAAGAAAGAACAATGCTATTTCAATGAAAAAAAAAAGGAACAATGACATTGTATGACATCTGTAAATGCGGTTCTGAAGGTAATAACTGGAAACTTCTGGTGATAAAATAAACAGTAAATTTGGGGAATGACATCTATGACAGCATTCAATTGGGGTAATCACTCTAGTTTTGATGATCTGCTTTCAGTAAATTCAAACTTTCATCCAAAGAAGTCTACATTGCTTAAGCCAAGGTCATTAGCAAATGCTAAATAAATTACTACATAGAGTGTGTAAGGATTTCTCAGTGCCTATGATTTCCAGTGAAGCAATTCATAGCTCTAGTTTAAGCACTCCAGTACAAACTTGGTCAATAAAATGCTCTCCTGTTTGTACTGGTGAGCAAAGCAATACTTTCCTAAAATCTCATCAGGTCTCTTTGTCTGTACAGGTTAACTATTTCCTATTAGCATTTTTCTCCACTGGAATGAAAACAGACATGCTTTTTCCAAGACATTCAATGGCCTTCCAGATGAGCCATCCAAACACAACCAATATAATTTGACAAATTTGTTAATCCTAAGGATTAGTGATTTAAGTTTATTTAACACTCAATTTAGCAACTTATAAAATTGGGGTAGTTAAAGCCTACAAATAGGGAGAGACTTGTCATTCTCTCTTTCCCAGTACTCCTGAAAACACAAAATTAAAATAGCAATGATAGGACTTAATAGACCAGAACTGTTGACGCAGATTCATTAAAAAAAA
>JACDOX010000335.1:112086-466485 GCA_014549065.1 Cardinalis cardinalis
CCTGCAGAATAGCAGAAAATAACATTTTCTGCTCTTGCAGAAAATGAGGTGCAACTCCCTCATTCAGTGCCATGCTGCAACACACCAAACTCTTTTCTTTAGGGATCTTCAGCCTCCTGCCTTTGGGAATTAAAAGACTGCAGAAACACTGGTTCACTTTACCTGCAAATACACCCAAGTTCTGAGCCTGGCTTGTGCCATGTTACTGTTGGCAGAGGAACATGCTGTAGTAAGGAGAAAATAAAAAAAAAAAAAAAAAACCCAAACAAATAAAAAAGCAAACAAAAAAAAACCAACCCAAAATACCCCAGGTAAAAAGTAAAAGACAAATAATAAATATGTTCGTTTATGGCACCAATGTTTGCATGGATTTCTCGTATGTAACATGTTCAGAGAAATATATTTCAGCTGTTAATGTCTAAGATTTGGAATAATTCAATCACAAATACTGGCAAAAAATCACAGCACCCTAAACTGACATGTCCAAAAGCAACTAAAATATTTTTTGAAATGCAATAATTCAGTCCCTTAATATTTTCTTTCTGGCTCCAAAATAAAAGAAATGTAGATTTCATAGTTTCAATAATTTGAATGCCACCAAAGCTTCAGTATCTGCTTCCACAGCTGCTGAATTAACTTAAAACAGAAAACATTTATTCTAAATATAGAGAATGACTGCTAAACTTCTACTCTTTATTACCCATAGCAATCACTTGTAACTCCTGTGTACCACTTTGAGACCTAAATCAGCATGCATTTAAGCATAGGTTAATAGTTTTTTTCACAGCATCTAATCCTGATGGGCTTATTTTCTGCTGATTTTACTTAGTCAGAAAATACTGTTGATTAAATCCTGAAGTACCACAAAATAAGGGTGAGTCTTATTCAACATAACTTTGACTTTTAAATTGTTTGCAGTTCTGTTGATGGCTTTATTTTGAACGCACTGTTGCTGTGGGGGTAGGCTCAAGAAACTGAACATTTCCAGTAAAAGCTTGAAAGTTTTGCAGGGATTTATGAGTTTCCTAGCAGAACTACCTTTGCAGTTCCCAGTTTAAGGTGACCAGAAAGGTCAGAGCGGAATGGCACTTACACAATGCACTGGTAACAGCACTGAAATGGGCATTAGGCACTTGCAGGCTCATTGGAAAGCAGTGGCTTGTTAGCAGAGAGCCAGTCCTGCTCTCAACAACAGAAATGTCTGGAGAAGGATGCAACAGGATGCTCAGAAGCCTAAGCTAAAAGGTAGTAAATGAGTGAAGAAACTGAAGAAAATGGAAGGGAGTTGCACATCTATGACCATTTAGCAAAGGAAATACCATGCCACTGATTTAACACATGGGAGTTAGAAGTTCATCCCATTATAAAGGGATCATTCCCACTCAGATGGGGGAGTGTGCCGGGGGAAGAGGGTGGTGAGACAGGGAGAGGAGAGAAGGAAGGGAGAAAGCTGTCTAATAAGCCTTACCATTTAGCTTCCTAACTCCCAGCTCTTGGATAAGTCTGAAAATGCAATGTGGAAAATGATGACAAACAAGGGGCTGAGGGGAAATCCCACAACTAAGTCTCCAGCAGTGGCACAGTCACAATTGTAGTAGATTTTATCATCTGTATCAAAGCCAAACAGCAAGCAAGGGAGAGTGGGAAGTGTTGGGCACAATATATTTGAGCAGTGGGTTTTTTCTACACATGGTACCCCGATGCCTATCCTGGAATGTCAAATTATTGTAGAGCTTGCTCAACACAGCTTTTTTGTTTTTGACTCTGAGCTTTTCTTCTTCAAAGCAGAATGCATCTTTCTTTCCAGGCTAATCCATTTGTTTCACACCAATTCATAGCCTTTCTCAAAGGCTCATAATCAAGGAACAAATCATAAATTAACTGAAGCAAAAGAGCAGCTTATGGCATACAAAATTGGAAAACAGGTAACTTATGTTCTGCTTTATCCTTGAAAGAACAGAAGTCATGGTGATTTACATATTTAATTTTTGACCAATTAGCATTAAAACCCTTTCTGTTCCACTGGTTCTCACCTGTTGCATCCATATTGTCTCTGTAAAGTGAAGAAGTGATAGTAATGATGAAAAATGTGGCTGCAGAGGAAAAAATAGAGGTGGTAAATATTATTAAAGGCTCAGTAAAATTGCACATATTGTGAAACTGCTGCGTAGCTCATGTTCTCTCTCCCTGGCCATTTTCTTGCAATCCTGACTCGCTTAAATGTTTTATGACTATATGTACCTTGTGTTCAATGATTATTTGCCTTAATTTCTTGAAAACCTTGCATTATTTCCCTGATCTTCTTATGAAGGTAAGAGTAGCTACTGGAATTTAAATTTTTAGTGGTTTGTTTGTTTGGGTTTTTTTCTGAATTGTAGAATACAAGTAAGAAACAAAGTAAAAGAATATTACAGTGTGAAGTTTAACTAATTATTTTTTTGTGTTGCAGGTGTCCTGATCTCAAAACTGTGTTGTTGACTGTTTGTGCTGCCACATTCTGAATGGTTACATTGTAGGAGAAAATAACATCTCTGATTTCCTCTATTAATAATTTCTTTAATTGACTAATGTGAACTGAGAGTTTGCATGGATTCAACTACATGCCTTAAATATTTTGAGGCACAAAGATTATTATGAGAACATATTGCATAATAACCTAGATGATAATTTTAAAATATAAATGTATTTGGTATTCAAGACAATATCTTGTCTCCAGTCCTATGTAGATATGAGATTACTTTAGAAATTGCTGTAATAATGATTATCTGATAGACTGGACACTTTCATTTCAATTTTACAGGTAACACTAATTAACCAGAAACAAATTTCTCTCAAGGGTTTATCAACAAAAATACATGATAATTTCTTGAATTTTGCTAATCATACGATTACTTTAAAAATGTTTTAAGTAAAAAGTTCTAATTTACAGGACTCTCATATTTAAACATAAGGACGGAAAATATATGTGTTTGTATAAACAGATAAATCCTATCCATAGTGTATAAATGAGATGTATACTGTTCCTTTGCACATATATATTACATGAATACATAATTATGACATATATTACACATAATACATGCAGTATTCATAAAGTGTTACTTGTAAAAATGCTTTTCATATTAATTTAAAAAAGCAGAATTTCAAGTTCTTTATGCAATGAAAATTACAGATATTTGACAACATGTATATGTTTTGTATGTTTTCCAATCTTGTTTCTTTCCCTTAGTTACTCATAAAATTGCATGGTTAATTTTTTTCTCCTAAAAGACATCTGTATCAGTTAATGTACAATTATTCATGACTAGAACTTGAGCTTTTACCCAGCGCTTATTTTGGTAATCAGAAAAGCAGCTATTAAAACAAATTTAAACATTAATTGAAAGTTAATATTACAATTTATGCTCTCATTCCCACGCTCTCTGGTAGCTTGTTTTCTTGTTATTTATTCTAACTGACCATTTCTGGTAGCTATGTTAAAAGGATGTAAATCAAAGGGCAATCCTAAGCAATTTTCCATGCTACATAAATATTGCATTTTATATTTTTATATATATATATATTTATATACATGTAAAGTATTGGATATGTGTATATAAATACTTAGAATTATTTCCTTTTCTACGTGTGGAATAAGTGAATAGTTGCCTAAAGGGATGTAACCTCACTAATTATTCAGACTTCCTGCACAGAAAATTTCAGTGAAATGTTTGGAAAAACTATTAGACAAATGTTCTGACCTACTAGGTGTGATGAGACTCTCCCTCATCAGAGACTCTGAATGCTGGACTGCTCATTTCAGGAGAATGCCAAACCAGGCAGGTCACAGCCCTCCAATGCCTTTGGGCACGGGGTCCAAGCTGTCCTCTGAGTGATGAGAAGGACCAGATGATGTCCAGATGTTCCAGGCAACCCAAGCTCACCCAGGTCTCTATTCTGTGGTTCTCTAAAGATGAAGCAGAATTAGCTGCTGAGCTGGAGACTGAGAAAAGCCAAGCAAATTCAGAACATCTTCACAATTACTGATATAAACTACTCAGAATGGTGAGAGACAAGTCTTCAGAAGGGAAACAACTTTGTCAGTGCTGGACTGGCAAAACACAAGCGGCTGCTCTTCAGCAAATAGGTGTAGGCCCAATTAATGATTCTGCTATGTAGTAATAAAGCAACATCAACTCTTTTGTCTTTAGTATTTGACATAGCATCAGACTCTCACAAAGTCATATTTTTCTGAACAGGAAGCCATCACACACAATCTATATATACTAAAAACAAACGTTTAGTGGTGGACTAGCAAGGGCTAGGTTAATAGTTGAACTTAATGATCTGGATTTTTTTCCAGCCTAAAMAATTTTATGATTCACTGGGACACAAAAATGCAAGATAAAGAGTGGAATCCAAACCTCTTCATACACAGACTGTGAACTTTGACTTTGCAATGCAAGGAACTGAGGTAAAGGCAGATAAGAGAGTAGACTTCTGCACTCTATTTGCGCTCTTCTGTTTCCAGCTATTACTCAGGGAGAACAAACCCCTTTTATGTCCCACTCCAGATAGACTCCAGGAAAAGCCACCAGGGTCATCCCCTTTCAGATTAAAAATATCTGAACTTGTGTAATATCCTGTGGGCTGGAAAGGAGGAAGGAGGAGACACTTTTACAGGAGAGTGGAGTTCATTTACTGGGACAAAGTCCATTGTGAGGAGCCTATGCAGGAATGGATTAGAAGGGTAGGATTTTTCTAGTGTAACTCTTCTTGAAGCAAGAAGGAATTTGGGACTGACATCTTTTGTGGAAGGTGTTTGTCCCATGATCTTTTGCAGAAACTTCTGCATTTGCCACCCTTGTGGTGGTAATGTGCCCACAATCATCAAAAACCTCCTCCTGCATGACTAGCGATAAAGGTTACTATCCTGGAATTCTGACAAGGCTGTACTGGATCTTATCTCARTCCTACAGTGCTACAATTGCTTTGACCAAGATCAGAAATATGGCCAGGGTATGGAAAATCAGTGGTTGTGCTTTTGTTGTTGATAAATGCTTTTTTTTTTGATTATTTAAATAATTTTAYAAGAGAAAGCTGTTGTCTTGTCCCTGAGCCTTTTATTTTACCAAGTAGAATCTGAAATGTGTGAATATTCCATCAAACTCAGCATATGTTTGTGCAGTTCATCAGTCCCAGTGCTAATTTTTTTGAGTTGAGAATGCAGTCAGGGCTGAATCCCAACTACAAAATTATATGTGAAAAGATGTATGTGCAGCAGCTTTGACACTTCTAGTTAGGAAAAGAATTCATGGCTTTTCCCAAGCTCCCAGCCTCTGCAGAGCACACACACTGAGATAAAGGACAAAATTCAGAAAATAGCATGACACTGAGAGGAGCGCTTTTAAAAAGTAAACAGTAGGTGTGAAGACAAAGGCATGTGCTCTGTCAGAAGCCTGGAGGGAGGAGACAAAGTAGTAGTGTAATATTCTTTCCAAGCCAGGAGAGAAAAGTTGGAAGTAAAGCAGATTTATTTGTTGATTGGATTTTTTGTTGTTGTTTGGGATGTGTTTCTTGTTCATTGGTTTGGGGTTTTCTTACCAGACAGCTCAGCTATTACACTGATTGAGGTGTCTGTGCTGAGCTGGGCGTGGTGCATGCTGTGAGCTGTGGGTGGATGTGAGAGGGGTGCCTTGTCCAGGGAACTAACTCCTGCAGGGAAAACTGAAGTAGCGCCTTGCACAAGTTCTTAAAGGATAAAACTCTTTTTCAGGATATTGGCATGGGCCAAGTCTGGCAGGCTTCTCCACCTTGTAGCCATCTGGCTTAGAGCAGTCATGACACTGTGAGATGTTAGGGCTGAGGACACGTGACAGGCCAACAACCAGTGCGTTGTCCCCGGCAGTGCTGAGCTACAGCTGGCCCCATCCGTGCCACCAAACCCCAGTTACAGAAAGTGAAGCATATCTTTATTTCCTCTGCATACTCATCCTTACAGAATCACAGAATCACAGAGTCATCTAGGTTGAAAATGGCCTCCAAGATCACTGAGTCCAACCATTAACACAGCACTTCCAAGGCCGCAACACCATGTCTCCAAGTACCACATCTGCATGTCTTTTAGATAACTCCAGGGATGATGACTCAACCACTTCCCTAGGCAGCCTGTTCCAAGGGATGAACAGTCTGTGGAGTAAAAGTTTTCCAACCAGTGGAAAATTGACTTGGATTAAACATAGCTCCCAGAAGCACAACTCAGATGGTAATAGCAATTCTCAATTGAAGAACCAGCAAAAGCAGCAGCTCCTTGTCATCCCAACAAGAGCTAAACAGGGATTGCAGTCAGAAAATGACATGACAAAGAGTATTCTCTTATTCTATTTGATCATGGTAACATATTAATGATCTTAGTAACAGCTCACTCTTTAAATTCTTCCTATATAGGTTAAAAAAATGTAGGCTGAGGAAAAGAATGGATTAATGCTTCACTTCAAGAGTGATGAACTTCAATACTTTCATTCCAGTAAAAACACGTCAGTCTGTCAGCTCTTATCCACCCTTCCACATTTTTCAGCCTATGAGGAAAAATTTATATATGCTTTTAAATTAGGGCAGTTGTATACTACAGAGCTGAACTGAAATGTAAGTCTGAGCTGAAAAAATACATCTGTCATGATACCTGCATCAGCTGGAGTGCAAATACAAAGCAGATGAATGTCACTGAAATTTCATCTTTGTGTGGTCTTTGACAGTGCGGCTGAGAGGTCAGTTGTGATTTTTTAAGAAGTATGGACCATTGCCCCTCTTGACCAGATGGCAAGGCTTGATCACTATATAGAAAAGAATATCCAGGTACCTAATGGGGTAGCAGATTTCCATTTTCTACAAGATTAAGAAAAAAAAAATAAGGTAATATATCAAAGGAGTCAGTTTCTGGATTTATGGTTGAATCAATTTCATAGTGATAGGAAGGGGTTTACTTCTCTTGGGAATATCCAGAGGAAAGCATCTCTGAAAACATGCCTAGGAAAAGAAAATCATAAAGAAAATAGAATTAAAAAATAAATAAAATTAAAATTCCTGTACATTCTGGATGGCTTCTTAGCATGTTCTAAGTTAGAGATTCTGACTTTAATTTAAAAAAATGCTTAAAATTGATAGCATTTTTCTCTGATTGAGCAGTTGGTGCTTCCAATTTTTCAGTAAATAGCATGATGTACTGCGATTCTTACATAGCACAAGTACTATGAAGTGAGCACTGGAAAGTTGTAAAAAACTATTTGACTTCAGTAATAGCTAAATCAGAACATTTCTTTCTGTAATAAGACCACACATAAAGTTTTGGTGTACTATTGCAGCAGGGACTTATTTTTAATTGATTATCATGCAACTCAGACTTCAGTCCCGTGCAATTTCTTGGAGAAAGGTCGAAGACTTGGAAAGTTAGGTAGGAAGAGATGTCTTTGTTAAGGTGCTAACAGACAATGCAGATAATTTTCAGGTTTAGCAATTGTAATGAAATTGTGTTAGAAAAAATATTCCATTATTGAATGATTAGGATGCTTAAGATTTTGAAGGTGTATTAAGATTTGTGCTTTTTCATATACTAAAAAATTTTTAATTGGACCTTAGCATTACTTCATACAAATATTTTAAGACAGAGAAATGTCAGCTCTGAATGAACTTAATTCTTAAGCTATTAAAGTGAGTTGAACTTTGCCATTGACCTTTGTATGTGTTATTCTTTCCGAGAGAGTGAGTCACAAAGATTGTTAAGGAATCTCACTTAAAAAACTATGGAGAAAAAAGGTTTATAATTTTCTACACTGTTTAAAAAAGACCCCTCTTATTTATTAGGAAATCAACCTACTGCATCTCACCTGTATTTCAAATTTAGCCTGCCTTTTTTAAAGTTTTACCTTTTTCAGATAATATTTTCTTTCAAAGACCTCGGATCTTTCCTGATACCTTTTATCAAGATACTTGCCAGGTATTTCAGTTTTTGAGAATCTTTTAGATACAGAATTGTTTTTAAGGCCCAGATCTAGTTTCCATCTTACATCGCAGGTGTCCAGCATGCTGAGAGGAGAGAAGTGGCATTTTCATTTAGCTTAAAGGAAAAAATATTCTTACTTCAAGAAGTCCAGCTTTCTAAGAGTTCACACAGTAAGAATAATTTGTCATGTGAGACATAGGATGATATTAAAAAACATAGATGTTTAACATCAGTTGGCATTGCTGAACAGCTATTTTGTAGAGAAATAATCTGTAATACAACTCCCTGCAAGAAGCCACACAAAATTTTCTAGCAATGTTTTCCTTATGTCTTTAACAGAATTAAAATCAGTAGACCACTAACAATTTTTGTTCCTATGAAAGTTTATTGCATAATAATTTTCAGTGAAATTTCCAGATGTTCCTATGAAGCAGTGATGTAGATAAGGTGCTGGACTGGACAGCTGCCTGGTAACATTTGGACTCACCGCACACATCTGTGAGAGAACAGCCAACTTCCTTAGGAAAAGATCAGGATCAAACCCACAACATTACACCATCCCCTCCACTCATTTTTCATGTTGCATAAAGAAGCAAGTTGTCACTAAGATCTGTGGCAAACATCTTTTGAGTGGGGGTGATGCAAGGAAGATTTTGAAAAAGTTAAAATTGGAGTGACTTAGCTGCAATATAATTTTGAAAGTAATTTCAACTGTCTTCAGATTATGTTCAAATAGTGAAATATCCTGAAGTCTGATCTTATGTGATCTTTTTAGATGTGGCTTTACATTATATCTGTAACTATGCTCTCTTTTCTGTTCTGATGCATCATTTTGATTCATCTAAAAATTACACCCCACTAAATAGGCAAACTTCCCCTCTCCTCCCTCCAATAAAGCTATGATATATATGTGAAGTTTTATTTTGAAGCCTTACTGCTAACTGAGAATATTGAAGAGAGATTAACTGAAAAAATAGAGGGATTTTACAGGAACACATACAGATTTATAGCTCTCTTAAATCTGTCTAGGGCACAAGTATAGCTTTTTAAATTTGCATTTAGATGTACATTAAAGTTCTTTGATTTAAAAAACTTTCACCTTAAGTAATCAATTTCTTTTTCGTCCAGAAGCATAAATTCAGGAGACATAGGAAAGAATTCTTGAGAGAAGAATTAAGAAGATAATATCTGTGAGAAGAAAAGAAAGGTTATTAGCAGGATGAAGAGGCTGGGAAAGCAACTGGCTTGATAAAATGGGAATCTATAAAAGAGAAATGAAATGTCACAGATAGAAGTGTGATCTGAGGTAGGATGATCTGAGGTGGGTGAAAGAGGCAAAAGTATCAGCAATGAATGGCAAGATGTGGATAGTAGAAATACCAAGTTTAAAAAAAGGTAGGAAAAACAACCTGTAAGAATTTTCACCTGAAACAGAGAGGGATAAGACAGGAGTGATTATGATATTCTATAATTTATTCCTGAACTCTACAAATCTACTCTGCCCATGGAAAACTGATTTCACTCTCATATTTTTGTCAACAAACATTCAAACACGTTTGACAAAATATTCCAAACAATACAAACAATAGCTGACATATATTCCAATCAATAGTTGACAAAATAAAATTTTTATTTAAATATTACAACTTTTTTGTTTCTTCTGAAAGAGTTCATGAACCTCCATCCACGTTTTTATGATATGACAGGCTACACTATGCAAGTATGTATTACTGCTTTAAGCACTACTCTGCTTTACCAGCCAGGGTCAGCATTTCAGAAATTAATATCTCCAGAGAACATTCTGAGCTAATTTATCCTGAAAGTTTTCAAAAAAATACTGAGTCCCTGGTAGTTGCTTTCAAGAAGCAGCTCCCTGCAAAGCCAAAAAAAGTGCCAAAAAAATAAAATTCAGAAAGTCAGTGGCACCATTCCAAAGGAACTATAATTATACAATTTTTAGAACTGCTGTTTGAAACTCACATTTTATATGCATATATATAGATACACATCTATACATGTCTGCATGTCATGTTTTCAGTTAGCGTGCTTGATAATTSTTACAAATGTGCAAGTTTTGATTGCAAACTTAAATCTCAGCTATGATATATGACAGACAGGTACCAATTATTTAATAATCTTATTTGTCTTAATGAGAATATAATTTTTTTCACCCATGTTTTAGGCATTCATCACAAGTGTTGCTATAACATCTGTGTGACTGCTGCACATAAAGTTAATGAACTAGTTTTAAGGCATGGTGCTTTATAGACATAAATTAGAAACATTTAAATAGGACAGACAGAAATCATTCTGTTGTGAGAAATAAACTACCTGACAGAAACCTAAGGGTCCAGGCTGCAATGAGTCAGCCAATACTGTCAAGTAACCCTTGCCAAAGCACTACTGGTGGTTCAGAAATTCAGAGCAGCTCAGAGGTTGCAATGCATTAGAGATATTATTTTTAAATAAAATAAAATTTAAAGAAATTAAGCAGTGCTGGAAGATCTAATGGCAGCTAGAGTAGCTCAGAGCAGCAGATTCCTGTAGTGTGGCATATGTTCACTCTGTCTTCTGTCCACTCAGAACTGGTACTGTAAAAAAGGCAGTTTCCTGGAAGTATTTTTATTGTATACTCTTGGTTGGGGAACTTTCAAAGGGGTCTTACCTCACCTATCCTGTGCCTTTGCACTTCTCAGAAGATGTTCACTGTATTGCATTTCAGTCAGTTTTCTGCATTCCCTCTGTTGAAGTATCAGAACTTGCCTCAACTATTTTACAGAAGAAAGATCCTGAGAGATGAAACTTTCCTATGACATTTGACTGAGTTCAGGCACTGAGCTCTATGGAACAGCTGAAAATATATCTGGTAGATTTTGTCTTGATATCTGACGTGTACATCAACAGGATGTTTGGTGTCTTGAATACCTGTTTCCTTCGTATCCTTCAGCATACTGAACAGCAAGAAAGACATCTGGAAGCTGACCTTCTGTTCTGGTGACCTGTATGTGAAAGATCCAGGATACTCAATTTAAACAACATACATTCAGTGTATTTGTTAATCCAACTCTCTAAACAATTCGGAAGATAATCAAAGTGTGGATTGTTATTTTCTCTTCAAACCTGAGTGAATTTACCTGTGTTTCTTTTMCAAAAGTGGTTTTGATTAGTCGTTGAACAAAGAGTACTGGAAATTAATAAAAAACCAAAAATATTAATGTTATTTGCTAAACATGTGGATCCTTCCCAGTTATTTATATGTCATTTTGATGACAATTTGATTAGGCAATTGAAAATTATTGGCAGTAGAGAAAACTGTGCAAGTACATATCAAACTGCATGTGGTTTGTCCTTTAGCATGTAGAATTAAAATATCAGCCACTCACTATAAAATGTAATGATTTCAGTGTAAAGTAATATTTACTTGTCACTATCAGAAATGTATTAATTTTTAATAATCCTGCCCTTTGGTTGCTATTTACTTATACATCTTCTGGATTTCCCTATGTAATGGATTTGAGATGAAAATCAATCAGAGCATTGTTTTTCAAAAGTGGTGTCTCCACTTGAGAAAGTTGCACAACTTTTCTGAAATTTTATATTCTTTCCCTTAGTTCAGAGTGTGGGCAGAAGGGAACAAAAACCTTTAGGAAAAAGTGGTGGCAAACTAGCATATAATATAAAGTACAAGTGAAGAGAGAGTTAAAAAATGTTGACCATTGAAARCAAGTTAAATGCATTAAATTTATTCAGAATCAAAGCAGCACAAATATATGAGTTGTAAATAAAAAAGAGCCATTACAAATCAGAGCAACTACAAAGAATCACTCAAAACATAACAAGGAAACTGAGCATTATTCTGACATTTTGGTTTTTTGTGTGATAGTGAGGGGAATCTGGAAACCTATTTGGCAAAAATTTGGACCAAGATTTTGACCCTGTTTTTCTGATTTGAGCGTTTTTTCAGAACTTTGTTATTTTGATAGTCAGGCATTTTGCAATATGTGTGCTCAGTTTAATTATAACCAGTTCTCTCCCATTTGTGTTTTTGCCATCATTGATATTTAGCTTTAACAGCTACTTAGCTTCCCTGATAACATATTCCAAGACAGAATCATACCCCTTTTGAATCTTTGTTTTGCTCATACAAACAAGCTGTTCTACCAGAACTATGAACTCCTCATTCTCCTGATGTTCCTTGTGCTCTTATATGTAGCTCTTCTCGTTTCAGTTTCTTTTTTTGAGTATGGCTGACTAGAACAGTTTTCCAGATGAGTTTGGTGTGGGACCTTGTACAATGGCACAAAAACTTCCTTACTTCTCTTGGAAATGTTTGCCCTGGAGCATCTTCGAATTGGATTTGCCTTCTTCACAGATGCATCACATTATCTCAGGAATTTGATTCCACTGAAAAGAACAATTAAATTAAAATGACATTGAAATAAGCTCATTCTCACCCTGTTGCTATATTGACTCAGTAAACAAAGTACAATTTTTGCAGACATCTTTCCCTCATTATATATCAGATTCCATCTTTTTGTCATAAAACCAGAATTTCTGGTTTAACAGTTTTATTTTCCCCAATAGATCTAACACGATGATCCTCCATATGTGAAATTCAAATGTGGTTTAAACAAAAACGTTTAGAAAGCATAGAATGAATTTTTATGGAGCCAATTCAGTCTGTTCCAAAACATTGTGTTGGATAYGCTGCCTCTTTGGAAAGTACAGTTTTCAGAAATATACTGCAAATTAATTTAAGTTGATAAGAATATATTGAAAAATCAAAAGAGGTTTCAGTTGATCAATTTTATTATAAGAAACCATAAGAATAGAAGGTATCTCCTTTGAAAGTACATAAATAAATACACTATATATATATTTTAAAATCTATTAAAATATTAAAATACTTATTGAACTACATAAAAATTTTAAAGTACATACATATCCATTAAAATCCAGGGAAATTTCACTAATGTGGACGAGAAAGTACTGAAATGACTCATCTTAATAAAATGGACAAAAAAGACACAAACTCAAATTGCATGATGATAGAAAAACATAACTACATGCAAATTGCAGAAGAAATTCCTAGAAACCAATAATATTAAAATTGGRCAAGGATTATGATTTTATTAAAATGACAAATAAATATATTGGGCTATATAACAATATTGGTGACAGAGGAAACAAAGAATACCTGGACTGGAGACAAATTGAGAGGGGAAAGCAACTGCCACATCAGTTCTTTAACGAAAGAAAGACTACTTTCAATGGTTAATGTCTCCTTCTGAAGTATTCAGATTTGTGATAATTTTATTATGATATTGTGTTTTAAAAGCTTCTTATGAAAATGATCATCATAATAAATTTAAGAATAGCTAATTTGAAAGAATCAGGACAGAAGTAAGAAATTCAACTCAAAGTAGGTAAATCTACAGTTTTATAAATTATTTGTGGGCAAAGAATTTCTCCTTCAAAACACTACAGAAAACAGTATTGATTCAAGGAAATGCATCAGACTACTCAAGTTTTATTGAAATATTAGGGAATATCACCTCACCATTTTGACTGTCATTTGKGTCATTGCATCAATGTATCCTTACATTATGAAAAAACACAAATCTTGTTAACAGTTCAATATGAAGTGTAATGCTATAAAACAGTGGACAGAAATGCAAGAACTTCTAACAGAGCCTGAACAGCTTAGTTTTTTATTATTGATTTATACAAAATATAAAAGATAATAGGTTCCAGAAAGGTTTGCATTATGCTTAAAATTAATAAACCAAGAGAACTAATCACAAAGAGAAAAAAAAGGAAATATGCTTTTTATGGGACATAGTAACTGGAAAAAACAAGAAGAGGGAAACAATGACCAGGGAGTGTAGTACAACGTATATTTAAACTGAAATCTGTCAGCAATTTACCGTCAATAGTAGGAGGGATGAAGAAAATGTAAAAAAGAGAAAATGGAAATCAACAGGTAATATCCAAATTTGTGTTTATATATGTTTATTTTGGGACAATTAATTGCACAGTGACTGATGCAAAATCTCTAGCACCATGAAAGCTGGATTGAAATCTGCTCATCCTTCCTGTACATAGTAAGAAGAATAAATCCACACTTGATTGTGGTGCAAAGTTCGAATACGTATTGAGTGCTTTTAGATTTAGAACATAAAGGGTCATTTAATTCTACTTTTGAATTCTAKTTTAAACTCTTCCAGCTACTCTCTCTGCACTGTGCTGCTTGACAACAAATATAAATCTGGTGCTTGAAACAAAGCTGAAGGCTCAGTGGTTCCAACAGTAGAGAATCAAGAGCCCAGGTCTCTCATCTGTAATTGCTGCTTTCAACCTTGCTTATGAGCTTGTTCAAGTGGGCTGATTTTACCTTATCTGCAATTCCCTTCAAGATGGAGACTAATAAAAATAAAATAGAATGAAGTATTGTGTTTTTAAATATTGTTGTGACTTTAAAAAATATTGTGAACTATATAATTTCTGAATTGCCTAGTCCAAATGCTAACTATTATTAACTAGATTTTGAGACTAAAAAAAATCCTTAGAAAAGCTTTTTCTGTCAGACTGTAGGATGATACTTGGARATACCCAAGCAAGGCTTATACTTTGGAAAATATTGTACAGTGTAATCCTACGATGGGGAAAAAAGACAAGACAAAGGTATTACTGAATAAAAACCAGGTTGCAGGGAGTCAGTGACAAAGTGTTCTCTGTGACATTTTCATGAACAGTTTTCAGAAAATTTCCAATAATCTATAAGCAAGTGTTTAAATCTGCCAAGAACCCCAACAAAGCAAACTAAACCCACCAAAGCAAATTCTTCTTGCTAGATATGCATAAAAACTGGGCCAACAGCAGAGTTTTACGAGATTGTTTAAATATAATTTTTCCATCAATTTTGTTTAAAATTTCCAGACAAAAATTTTAGTATGACTACTAAGTCTGTTTTTTTGAGAAATATGTGAGTTGAGGCTTTGCTCTGCACACCTTATYATTGCACAATAATTTGTTTCAGAGCAGTTCTTTAGAAAACCTTACAATTCTACAATCCCATGTTCATTTGATCCCAATGTAAAAATAATGTGAAGATCAATATCAACAACAAGAAGAAGTTTAATTACTCGCTTTTAACTAACTGGATGGCCTATTTCACTTGAATCACAGAACAATGGTGTTTGGACCCTGATTCTGAACTAGATATGATATCCTAGCATTTACACCTCCATATAAGCGGCAGCATGTTCCTGTGTAACTGTGAGTAGGTTTGGGGTTTTTGTGGCTGACAATACAGTAAACAGAAATTAAGAAAATTAATAAAATTACTACTTAAAATAAATTGTTTGAAGATCTTGTACAACAAAACCTTCCAACTATACTAGTAAAGCAACTAAGCTTTCAATGCTTTCAATCCTAAGTGTGTCATTATTACAGTCTATTGCAAATCTTAAGCTTTCTTGTTTGAATCAAGAAAGAAAAAAAAATGGAAAATGGGACACCAGGAAAAGTAATGTTAAATAGAATACATCTCATTCAGGACAAATTCATTATTGCATGCCTGTTCAGCAAGTAAGAAAGTCCATAAGAGTATTTTTACTATCTGAATAMCATTAAAAAAGTGTCATCTTAAAAAAAGGCAGTTTGTAGTGATCTAATGATATTCTAGGATCAAGAATATCAATATTGTAAATTAAAGTGAGGCTTATTAACACCAGTGGAATACCGAGATACATCTTTTTTACTATCTTGGCTCTTTCACACATTTTCCATAGAAGTACATTAAAGTGAACTGACCTCTATGAGTCACTGAACAATTTTTTCTTACTGGTCTGAAAAAAACCCAATCAATCAAAAAAGGCCTGAAGATATGTGGGTAGACATATCAACCACTTGTAACAGGTACCTGCATAACCAGGGAATACATTTACACATCTGCCTTACTTAGCTTAAGAGTTCTGCTCTTTATTCTCTTTTCTTAGACAGAAGATCCTATTTTGRTGCAGACAACTAAAATCACCTTTCTCATCACAGCTCATTCAGCCTGCAGGCCCACTGTCGAATGYGTCAACACACACACTTTTGCCAATGTAAGTGCTCTCCCACTTGGAACTATTCTGAGTTGTACACAGAAAACAGACAGTGCYCAACAGTATAAACTCATAAGGCACTTTAGCAAGTTACACAGGAATGGGTCAGACCAAGGATTCCTCCCCCTCAGAATCTTCCTTCCAGCTACGTCCATCAGCCAGSTCCTCAGACTACTTCCAGGGAGTGGAGGTGCTGCTGCAGGTGTCCCTGTTTTTCAGGTGATTATCTKGGTTCCTAATTTCTCCACTTCTGAGCCTTTGACTTTCAGTTCATTCTGTTGCCCACTCTCACCAAATTTGTGGTCTTGAACCCTTCGTCCCCCCCCCCTTCCAAAATCTTTTAGTAACCTCATTTTCAGGGAGGGCTTCAAGTGTGTATTAGAGATTTAGGTACTTTCAATGTGCTAAAGAAAACTAATAAGCAGAGTAGGTATGTGCTAGTGATTCAGAAAGAATAAAAACTGGGCAAGAGTACAAGATGTTTCCTCTTAATACCTTCCAGCCTTCAAGTGTCATGATCTCAGTGCCTTGATAGGATTTTTCTTCCTGCAAATGACTCTTTAGAACTAATGTAATCTTCTTACTTTCACAGCAACCTTTGGAAAGGTTGCTAAATGTTGCATGAAGCCTCACCTCCTTGTTTGCTTTGACTTGACTCCTAATGGCTTTATTAATTGGATTTGGAAGGAYAAGTAACAGCAGAAAGCATTGTTATGCTATTACTTTCAGCTTTTCTCTACAAGTGAAATCTTTATCACAGGCTTCTTTCCCAGCAAGATTAGTTTTAGTTTGCACTAGTTTAATAATCATAATGTCTTGCCTTATCTCCTGAACTTGATTCTTGCTTTTCAATGAACAGCGTTTCAATTCTGAGTAATGTGTCACATTGCCTGGTTACACCTCTGTTTCATGGTGCTAGACTGGCATAAAAGAAAAGCCAATTTAGAGTTAATCAGAAATACCAAAAATCAATCAAGGAAAAGCTATATTTGTTCTGTTCAGAATTATTTCTAGACCAATTATCAGTAAGAGTGATATGGGTTAGTGCACTGCTTCTTTTGTCTTGCATACTTGTACAATGCTCATCTATTATGCACTTTCAGGGTAATGTCTTTGAAAGAGGTTTTGTTATCTTGAACTGCAAAAGAAAGCATGTGTTAACTTCTCTATTGAAAAGTGTTACTGGTACTTTAAAATGTGGAAACTATTAGAGTATAATAGCAATGATATTTTTAATTTATTACTAAACTTCCTTTTTTAATTTGTGGTACCTAGATTTGGTTATTGTGGRAGCTGTGGTGCTACTGTTTAAAATTCATAATACTTTATGAATTATGTTTAAAATACATAATTCATTATGTACTTCATAATACAGAATGTAAGTAATTACCATTAAAGAAGTAAAAACTTTTTCGTTTCAGAAAGGAATAACAATTTACATTGTTTTACTGCAATTGTTTTCTGTCTAGAAAAAAATCAGATCATTAATATATTGTGGGAACAACAGTGAGAGAAAATTCATGGTGCTTTAGCTGGATCAGTGAGATTCCTTGAAGTGTTTAACTCCTATCCACTCTGGCCAACAATTCTGTGAGACTTCTCAACATGCATTACTTATTGCTAATAATTTACTTAAATACTGTACAGACTATTTCCTAACTACTTAGCTGCACAGAGAACATTTATTTGCACTTCTAGAGCAATTTTTATGACTCTTTAGAAGTCTTTGACCCGTGTATGGTGCAAATAGCCACATCAGAAACTGTGAATCTCTGGGTGGGATGTGTACCTCTGGGATGGCCAGATTCCCCACCTGGGATGTTAATTTACTCACTGAAATATGCATATTGGTTTAGGTGCAGCAGGAGCTGCATGAGATGGATCTCCAGAGCAGCYAGAGAGATCGTAGCAACTGCTCAAGTACATAATTATGGAGGTGGGTAGGGATTCAATCACTTGGTCTGATTTTAGTCCACTGGGCAAATTACTCCATTGCCTCATTTCTGCATATGAATAACTGGGAAGTTACTACCTGAAGAAGTTAATTACTTTAGTGCACTATAGGTGAAGATAAGCGCAACACTGACATAGCTATGTCATTGTCAGAATAAAAAGCCAGATTTTAATTTCATCCTTAAAACTAATTTCCAGCTGAAGTTCCTGTTCCCACAGGACTAAACCACAATGTGTGACTGAATCCCTCAGTGCATGTGTGCCTACTGTATATGGCACCTGATCTCCCAGCTTGATTACAGAYGTAATTTACATAGACCATTATGAACCTTCACACACTGCAGCAATGCAGATGTACCTATTGAAGTAGCAGGTCTTTTGAGTCCTATAACTGATGAGCTGTATAAATAAGAAGTTGGAGAAATAGAAAAGCTCAGAATATTTTTTCCACAATTAATAGATCTTCATAATCCAACTGAGTTTAAGCCTGGTCTAATACCATAGGAAGTAAGAACATTAGGAGATTTATTTGTAACTTTAGTTTCCATCAAACTGCTTCTAAATGAGTAATGAAAATTGGGCAACCTAACATGACTGGCAGTTTCACCACCCTCTTCATAGCTCAACAAAAGGCCTTAATTGCRTATTGAACCAAGCAGTCCATCACAAAATTTGGCTGAAATTGTTTAAGAAATAAGGTTTATGCATAAATAAGAAATAAGGTTACCTTAAATGAGGTTTACTACGTTCTCTTGAAAACTGTTTTATATCAGCCACTGAACTTTCCTAACTAAATCTATTAATTCACATAAAATGCAGAAGTGGAAACTAAGATGTGCTTGGCAYGTATTAAATGCTTTCTTCAGTCACACCTCCCTATCTTCATGCACGAACACATTGTAGTCTGCTTTGACTGATACTGTTCATGTTATCTTCTGCCAACAGCCAACAAAAACTCTTCCAATTTTAGAACAGACACTTAAATGTGGAGCTTGTGGAGCTTAAGAACAGCACAGAATGAAAACATAGATGAAAGAGATTCTGAGCAAGGACTTGATTTTTAACTCCCTCTACCCATACATTTTAAATTTCTCTCATCTCTCATTTTAAATTTAATCAGACAAAAGATCATGTCCGAAAACAAGTGAATATTTCACACTTTAATGTTTTTCAATAAATGCATCGCAACTACACTGTAATTCTCAGGCTGTTTTTTTTTTCACCTGAGCAGTCCATTTTGTATCAATATCTTACACCATCAGTTTCCATGTTGCTTTAAAAATAGATACAGAAAATTATCCAGACAGTGATTTATCTCAAAACCAGTATGGCCAATGTATAACTTTTTCTCTGTAAAACTATACATGATCGTCATTATGGTCATTCCCATTTCCATCTCTCCCATGGCATTTTGTCTTTTCACAGACTTTGAGTTCCAATCAACAAACTGAAGTAATTTGCCAGTGCATTCTCTCTAGTTTAAAGAACAAAAAACCAGGAAAAATCTCTCAGAGATTTGCATTTTTGCCATCATAAAATTATTCTGATAATAGTTAGTTACTAGCACAGTCACAATTAAGTGAGTCACATTTGCAGCTGATATGAGTGAAGGATGGGAGTTAAAGATCAAATCATCCTCAATGCTTTCATAGGCAAGCTTTTGTTTAAGTTCTTGTTCCTCCTTTAAGGTTTATGTGTTTTCTACCACATGAATAGGGATCAGGTCAGAGAATCATAGATTCAYAGAATGGTTTGGCCTTGAAGGCATCTTAATGATCACTTATTTTCACTCCCAGAGCCATGGATAGGGACACATCAAATGACCCACTCAGACTGGCATTGAATGCTTCTAGGAATAGGGCAGCCAAAGTTTCTCTGGGCAGTCTGTTCCAGTGCCTCTCCATGCTCACAGTAACGAATTTCTTCCTAATATTTAACCTAAACCTACTATCTTTCAGTTTAAAGCCATTCCCACTTGTCCCATCACTACATGACCTTGTAAACAGTTATTTCTTTAGGTCCCCRTTAGGTATTGAAAGGTCTTATTAGGTCTCTTAAGAGCTTTCTCTTCTCCAGGCTGAGCAACSCCAACACCTAGCCTTTCTTCATCATAGAAGTGCTCTAGCACTCTGRTCTTTGAGTAAATTCATTTTACAGCCATTTTATGACAGCTACAGCACAGGTATGGTGTTCAGAATTTGAGAATGTGGAAGGTGGATTATCAGGGAGGTGATTTTCTAATGCATGCTCCATTATTCCTGCTGCAGGAATGGATTTGGATATTTGAAAGAAGGTAGTTCAGGCAGGGATTTTGACTTGCAGTTGTCTACACTAGTTTTCAGCTTCACTTCAGCTCCCAGTAATTTCTTTTGCCAGATTTTASAGCTGGAAATAATCTTTAAAATCCTGAATAGCTTAACAGAAGCAGCAAGTTTGTCATTTCCCTTTTCCAGAATGCATGTGAGTATGATGAGCTCCAAGGAACACAGAATAGATACCTATGGACATTCTGCACTGAATTGTCTTTCACTGCAAATGTAGTTATTTATTTATTCCTGCCCTATGTTTCCTAAGTTTTTATTAGCCTTTACCCTTAAGAGCACTTCTGTTTAGTTTTCTGGAAAACTTTTGGTGAGGTATATAAATGAAATAACCATACAAATCCACAGGAATGATAGTCAGACCTCCTTTATCTAAATGCCTATTAATATTTTCAAAGAACCCTACCAGTTTTGTGACTTCTCATAGGCATCCATATGTTCCTTAATTCCAGTTTTTATCCATCTGTGGCTCCACTGGAGTATTTTTTCAAAAACTGGCATTGTTTGAGCCACTTTCCTGTCCTTTAACAAGGACTCAGTTTTTTACACACCACRTTTTTTAGTTTGGCTATTTCACACTTGAATTCCTTTACAGCTCTGGGGCAGAGGCCACCTGCTCCTGGTGATTTCTTATTGCTCACGTCGTCTCCTTGATCCATTCACCTTTTCTGCCAATACTTCAATTTTAAACAAAACCTCTGACTCACACTCTGTAAAGAAGGGTCCCTGTCTCTATACTTCAAACTCCTCCRTAGTTAACATAGATGGGGGGAAAAAAAAAATTGATGTTATAACCATTGTTTACTTAGGGTAATTTTTCTATGTTTTAGTTATTCTATTACCTCTTAAGATTCTCTGGAAAGCTTCCAATTTCTGTTGTGTGCAAAAAAAATATTCTTTTTAAATACCTTCCTAATTTCTTAGCTTCCTCTCCATTACCTATTTCTCTATATCACTTCTCAACTCTTTACTGGTATGTGTTATGCTTTTGCTCTGTGGCTCCAATATGATTCCTATGCTGCCTCTGAACATTTTTTGTCTGCTCGTGTTAGCTTTCTGTTATTCCTGTAGATCCCCTTTGAAAAACTGTGTACAGCTCTGCCATATTTCTCTTTTTGTTAACTTGAAGAAGTCGTGATGTGCATCTACAACTTCAGCCTTATCATCATGCTTCAGCCTCACTGTCCTCTAATTTGTAGCGAGGTAAGTTAACTCCTCAACTGATACTGTGCTTCCTGTTTTCAGTTGCCTCTGACTTTCTCAGCATGTTATTGGCACTGCCACCAGGTTATAAAGAAATGCCTCACATTCCTTTTCTCAAATTTTTGGGTGTGTCTGAGGTAGCAAAGGGTAGAACTGAAAAATCAAGAAACAGAATAGTCTGTTCAGCTCAGCCGAAGCTTTTTGCATATACATCATGCTGTTTCTTAAATACACTCACATTTTCACATGTGGACTCATTACTAAACAGAACCTTGGCAAGATTCTTGTATCTTCTCTGCCTATACAGCAAATGTAAGCTTTTCTTTTCTGTCTCCTTATATCAGCACCCACCCCTTTTCCTCTACCACACCCCTTCTCACATATGGTTCCTCCTTCTCAGTCTCATTTTCTTCCCAGCTTTATTGCAGATGTTGTAAAACTATAAATTCAACATAAAGGAGTACTTAGATGCCATAGTTGTAATTTGTTTTTCTAACTAATGTGCATAGATGTAAATGCTTAAATATTTGCAAAACCCTTGAGCTGAAATAAATCAGAACACTTTATAATTCTGYGGCAATGAGTTAATATTTATCACTGCAATATTATATTTCAATATTGTAGTGATAGTCATACTGCAGCTTTCTTCCATTTTTAATGCTCTTCTTCAGAGACTTTCATATAATCTCTTTGAATTAATGTAGTAACTGTGAATATATGACCCTCAATATATGTGAATATATGACCCTCAATAACTGCAAGATGTGATATGCAAAATAAAATAATTTTTTGCACATCCCTCTCCCATTTTTCCAAAATAAATGCAAGGTCCAAAATAAAGCAATCTGAATATTTTCCTCTCCTCTTTTGTTTATATTTGCTTCTTGCTCATCATACTTCTCAAACAGTGTTTCCAAATGTGTCCTTTCAAATTGATTACTGTACACAAAATATACCTTCAGCCTGTAATGCCCAGGTAAATATTGCCCATCAACAAGAATGATACCTTATGCTCCAAACGTAAACAAACTCCTAGTGTGAATGACAGCTGCTGTCCAYCTGTCCTAGGAAGACTATCACTTACAAACCTCAGCTATAATAATTTAATTTTAGGAATGGAATGAAACTCCTGGATTGCTTAATCCACTGTCAATATTTGCAAGCAATAATGGTGTAGAAGTTATTTCACATAAAGCYTCAACCACCAAGATGAAGGAAAAATCAGAGATGCTGCTCCAGCAGAGATGCTGGAGCTGGATTACAGGGATTGCCAGCGTGTTGCTGAAAGATTATGTGAAACTCTAGTCTCTGTCAGCAGAAGAAGCCAATGAAGGGTCTTGCTGGTTGTTGGAATCTGTTTTGAAGGTGAAACACAAAATTTGAGTAGACCCTCTGGTGACCTTGAAAAGAACCCAAGAGCAGTTTGTAAAATCAGCATGCTTCAGCAATGAATGTAATTATCTCAGGTGCACAGCCTGCAGTGCCAGGCATTTGTGAAAACCTTTGTGAATCAAAACACAGAYATCCGAAGCATAATTTTGTCTTAAAGGGAATAGCAAGGTGTTTCATGGTTGTTTTTTTTTTTTCTTCTTTACCTCATTTTTTTCTTAATGTAGATTTTTGAATTTGATTATTATTGTGGAGGTTGTAAATTAATACCTACACTTGTATTTTACCTTATTTCATTTGACTTAAAGAGGATTTTCTGGTTAATATTAGCTATTTSTCACAAATGGATATGCTAATTAAACATGGGAAATTTGAACAGCCTTAGAAATGCTCTAATTCCAGCATGAATTTCCATGAACATGAAGGAAAACTATGGTCTAGGATGATTTGATATTGTAGAAATCAGGTGTATCTTCTGGTGATCATCAACCTTCCATGTAGGAAGGTAACGTGGAAGAGACATTAAAAAATACTTGAGAGACATTCATCTAAGGTCCTAGGCCGTCATACAATTGTCCAATTTATGCCACATTTCTAGCACTTCAAATCATGAGATAGAAATGCAAAAATCAAGAAAGGCATMAAGACAGAGAAATAACTCACATGTAATCTCGAAAGACAAGTCAGTGCCTCTGGTTGGAATATTTATTAATTTTTAAATAATTTTATGACTTGTGTGCTTTTTTCCATAAGTCCTCAATCAKCTTTGCTGGTTTTAATACTTTAAGTTCTGGGAATTCAGGTTTTCTTACAATAACTTTGAAATCCTTAGAGATRGCATACCACCTCTTCGTAAGAAGCAAGTGCAAGTCTCTTCTGACAAACAGCCAATGATTAGCACGATGTGGATATGCCTCCACAATGGCCACGTTAACTGTCTCTTCTAATATGGCAAACTACCTGTTCTTATTTTTTCATCCTTTCAGTTTAAGGGTTAATTTCATACTGAGCTTCCATTAATTCATACAATTCTCTTTCCTCCAAGCAATGSTTTTATTAAAAATGGCTCCTCCAACTAAATTTCTTTTTCCTTATGAACACATTTTAATAGCTAGCTTTCAGAATTTACTTGCCCTTTATTATTGCTTCCAAGCATCCCAAAGTCCCTTTTCAGTATATCMACCTCATGACTGCTACTAAATTTAAAATACATTTCCCCAAGATCTGACCTTAAGATAATGCATTTGCAATGTCTAGCTTCTGATAGCAAAAGGCAGAAGGTAAGCAGGATTAGAAATGGCTGTAGCAGAACTGGCCTACATCTCTACTCTTCTACAGTCTTCTCAATTGTGGAGGGCAGTACTCAAGAGTGAAAAATACTGAGAAAAACAGCTGACAGTCCAGTAGTTTAACAGACAACATTTCCTTGTCTGCCTTAGGGATCCATTCTTATGTAATATGACTGAATATTTAAACAGATTTATAAGAGTGATGCAGCCAGCACCAAATATTAAAGCCAAAGTTGTACTTACTTGCTGTGATTTTGTATCTTAATAGACAACTGGTATTGACTTTAAATACCACTCTCTTAGGATAAAACATTCTGTGAAAGTATTTATCWCCTAGAAAAACAGTGCAGTTCTCGCTTATGTCTCATATAAGTTACCTTCTGCTAATGCGAACAAATTTTGAAAAGAGAATCTGCATTTCTTTGGAGACTCTGAATAAATCTTTAATAACTGCTGGGAAGGAGAAAGGCTACTTCTTAGGTTCCCTTTCCATCCCAATTTACTGCCTCTTGAGGTGAAGGAATCTGATTAGGCTTTTTGGCAAGCAGAATAAACTTCAGCTTAGTAGCCTAGGGCAGCTCTTATAAGCTGAAGGAACAGGACTGTGATGAGTCCAGCAGCTCTCCTGATCTATCAATTTGCTTTCACTCTGAGGAGATGTCTCCCCTGCTCTCCCTGCAGTGMACAGTCTTGGGGGAAGAGCATTCCTTCTGGTGCCTCCAGAAGTGCGTGGAGAATATTATTAGAGGAAAAGAAGTCAGGAGAGGCAGAACATATCAAGCCAGGATTCTGGGACAGATGCAGAATGAAACCCAGGGGGTGAGTATGAGGCAACAGAAGCGATTCATCATCAGAGAATATTTTTGTGGGAGTGAGCAGTCGTAGAACTGATGTTTCAACTCCTTTAGTCAAGATGGAAATAATAATGATTATGAAACACATTATATCTGAGAATGGAGAGTACAGAAAGAAAAATGAGGAAGACTGAAACCCAGAATATAATCTGCCAAAGAATTTTTAGTATTTCAATCTAGTGATCAAGAGATTAATTTTTCATCAATTAAGAAGGGGCTTCTTCTGTCATGCATACTGAATTATTGAAACTTATAAAGGTGTGATTAATGAAAATAATTCATGAAGTTGTAATGGAAAGAGTAAGGATTTGTGAATGAAACAAACCAACACTAAAAGAAATATGAAAAGAGTGATGTAAAAGACTGTAAAGATGCAACATTATCCATTTAGAGCATAACTAGATCTTCAGAAAGTGCTAACATGAACACAGCAGATGCAAAATACAAATCTAACATACATTTTAGGTAGGAAATAGTTGCTCCCTTTTCTTCTTCCATATAAACCTCTGATCAGTTAACCTTCGTTGTCTGCCAGACGCTCACCAAGCTGCTGCCTCACCTCCTTCCTCAGCCGAAAACTGAAAGAAAATAAATGAAGAAGATTGTATTTTAAGATAAGGACATAGAAATCATTCAACAATTACTCTCATGGGCAAAACATATTGGTTGGACTTGGGGAAGATTAATTYATTTCTAATTAAAAATCGAGTCCTTTCCATGTGCTACAGTCCTCCCAGAATGGCTGCAGTGCTGGTCCCCCACATGCCACAGATTGTGCCAGAAAACCTGTGTGTGGGCGCTGCTCCATTGACTGCAGTTCCTGACAGAAATTTGCTCCTGCATGAGATCTCCACGGCCTGCAGCTTCCTTCAGGGCATATCCACCTGCTYCAGCATGRTCTCTCCAATGGCTGCAGCATGGTATTTCCTCCAGTGGGTCTCTCTGTGAACTTGTGGAGGAGAAGGGAAACACCTTCTCCTCCACAACTTCAGGAGTTATCAGGAAATCTCTGCTCAGGTGCCTGGAGCACTCCCTCTCCCTCTTCCTTCTCTCACTTTGATGTCTGCAGGGCTGCTTCATTTTCCTTATTCCTCTCTCTGTCACAGCAGCTTTGTAGAATTTTTTTCCCTTTTCTAAATACACTATCACAGAGGCTATGCTGGAGTTGCTGGTGAGCTCAGATTTTGGCCAGTGATGGGTCTGGTTTGGAACCAGATGGAATTAGCTGTTTCTGACAAGAGGTCAGCTCCTGTTCTCTTCTAATAAGAAACTGCACACCCCTATCCCACACTGAATCCTTTCAATATAAACCCAATACAAAATCTAGTGCTAGTTTATTTATTTTAGTCTGAGTGACATGCAACTAATTCAGATACCAGCCACTCACTCTTAATTTGATTTTCTCTCTCAGAAACCCACAAAACTTGTATTTACCTAGACTGTACAATAATACAATTCTATAGAAGCCCATGCATGCAAACATGGAAGGTACAGGAGGCTAAATAGAGGTTCCTGTAATAAACCTCAACCAAGAAAACAAAAAGTTGAAAACAATAAATCCTGAAATCCTGTGTCTTCCAGTAATCATTCATTGTACATTTTAGGGAATACATTTYTTTATCTATAGCAGCCAGTGTTTACAAGGGATGTAAAAAAGTTCGCATTTATTGGAATTTCTCTGTCTCTTGTACTCAAGCTTCACTGGAAAAAAATTAATGTCATAAAATAATAAAATSCTAGAATGGTTTGAGTTGGAAAAGATATTTAAAGATCTTCTAGTAGAACTTCTCTGTCATGATTAGGGTCATCTTCTCTAAGATCAGGTAGCTCAAGGCCCTGTCCAATCTGACCTTGAACACTTCCAGAGGTGATGCCTGCAACCTCTTCCACAGTTTCATCACTCTCATTGTAAATTCTTTCAGAAGTCCAATCTAAATCTACCCTCTTTCAGTTTAAAACCACTGCCTTTATCCTGTCACTACCTGCTGTGGTGAAGTCTCTCTACACCTTTCTTATAGACCTGCTCTTTGAAAATATGTTGAAAGGCCACAATAAGGTCTCATGGTAGCCTACTCTTTTCCACATTGAAGAATCCATAACTCTCTCAGCCTGCCTTCAAAGAAGAGTTTCTCCAGCACTCTTGATCATTTTTGTGGCCATAATGAGGGAAAAAACCACAGCCAAGTATGTTTAGCTTGTGGATTAAGAAAGATAATTATAGTAAATCTTAAACACATTAAAAGTTTAGATTGTGTTTAGAGGGTTTTGAGGGTTCATTTTGCATGTGTGTATGTTTTTTTTTTTTTTTTGGGTTGTCCTCCTCCGACCCTTAAATTTTCAAATTTCTTTCTAAAAGACTTTAAAAACAACTGATATAATTTTATGATTCCAAGTTTACAGAATGTTAGAATATAGGTACCTGGAAATCTTTACGGCCCAAGTTTTTATCTGTTTACTTTTGCTTAATTGTGGAATTTTCTATTATTCCTCTCCCTATCCTAAATTATTGTAGTTAGGATTCTAAGCTCGCTCCTTAATTTGTTTGGGGGTATTTTTATTCTTATAGYCCATCTGAAAAAGAAGCTAGGGAAAATTGTCATATATCAAAAGCAGAGAGCTCTTCCATTGSACCATTTCTTGATCATATTTGCTTTATCTCTTAGACTGCTTTTATTTCTATTTGTTAGTGGGAGAGCTTAGGCCAAATACAGAGGCTGGAACAGTCTTGTTTTGCTTTGCTTTTTGTTTGAAAGAGATAACCACTAAAGAGAAATTTTAGTATTGTAACAGGAGTGTGGACCTGAAAGAGATAACAGAGAAATTCAACTCTCTTGTTTTAACTTCGTTTTTCAGTCATGGTATGGATTTCAAGAACCCAGTGTTCCTAACTGTCCCTCATGCCTAAATCGTATATTCTTAGCAAGGCATGAGGACCCAAGAACAGAAGTCATCTGACTGCTCATAGCTTTCATGAATTAATTTAATCACACAATGAAATATTTTATTTCATGCACTTTTTACTCAAAACATACTATTTAACTAGTTATTTCAACTTTAAAAAAACTATTTTCCTTAAATAAAGGCTTTCTATTACCAAATTCCAAGTATCTATGTAAAATCATTCCAGAACAAAATATTCTGTCAATATGAATTTTAATTGATTACTTTTTCATTTAAAAAAATKGTATGAAAATATCCTAGTCACATTAAGACAATTAATTTGCTTCACATTTTTGCCTTACTCTCATAAAGCTGGCTGACTCTTTTTTTAGCTTCAGGAAAACAGTCTGTTTTCTAACATGCATCTGAAATATATRTTTGCATTAGGATCTAAAGTTGCCTAATACCTGATGTTAGAGTAACTACATAAAGTATTAAACAAACATATGCATTCTACTGATAAAAACCATACCATTCCTTCCTTAATGACATAATAAACAAGAGAAAAACCCCTTCATTTTCTTGACACTTTTACAGCAGAGAGGAAACTACTGAACAGATTTCAAAACAAGAAGAGAGAGCTAGAACTGTTTGCTATCTGGATATCAGTGTAACTTGCAGTGTTTTTTCATAGAGTCACTGGAATTACTTTGACAAACATGAGAAACAGAAAGCTGAAAGGGGCCCTGAAGTCCAAGTACAGATAGAAGATCCTGCTATTGTAACCAAATTTATTTATGATGCATCATAATTGCCRTTTTGCATGAGATATGTTTGATGTGTGTCTTCAGGATATACTATTTCTATAACTCTGGAATACATTWAAAAGCCCGAGGGAAAAAATGGTATGATATCTGAATAATATTTTTATTTATTTTACCTCTGTCAATTTAGCCAAGATTATAGTATATTTCATTACTTCTTTGTAGGGGGAATGTTTATTCACAGCCAGCTATCTGAGTTATAGGAAAGACAGGTGTTTTAGACAGAACAAGAAAACTAGAAAGAAGAMAATGCAAAATACAAACCAAAAAAGCAATGCAAAAAGTTTTAGATACAAGAATGAACTTAACAAATTAAATAGCAGCCTCCCCTCACCCCCAAGTAAAATATAAAAATATGCTGAAACAGTATACCTTGTTCTTCAGGAGAAAATTTTAATACTTTAGTAAAAAATTTAGTATCACTTGAGGCACCTAGTTATGGTATACAGGTGTCTGAGGAAATCCCAAGTGTGCCCTATAATAGTAAGTTCCATGAAGWGAGCCATTTGCATTAAACATCCTCATTTGAAAGAGATAAAGCACCATTATAAGAGGAACAGATGATACATTTCAAATGTTTCTCTCCTGTGGATTCAGCTAGCTCTGACATGGAATGAAAAAACTTTTAAGTCTTCAGCATAATATCTTCCCCTCCCAAAAGCAAGTAGCTGGTATGTTAATAATGTTTAGAAGCTTTAAGGATGCTATAATATAGGCAGCAGACCATCAGCAAGTCTGTAGTTAAATTTAATAGAGACTAGGAGCRCTGCAATGTGTACCTAATAAAATGCTTCACACCAAGAGAGAGCAGTACTCTTCCTCAAGCAGAGTACAAAGAGCAAAACTGACTTGTCACAGCTATTACTGAGRCAGCCTCAATTTTAACAATAGCTATGTATTGGTTTGTTTATCCTATTTGAGAAGATTTCTGTTTAACCGCAAAATATTTATTATTGTTTGCTTATTGATTATGATAATAGGGTACAGAAATTTGATCCTCACTGAGAACTCCAGCTAATCACCACCACATCACACATGGTAAATTTCCTTGATGCTCCTATGCCAGTGCAGGATCAATTTCTTGGAAGGATATTAAACAAAATGAAGAAAAAGAGCACATGCTTAAYGAATGCCTTCTCTGCTTTTTTGTGCACACTTGTACCAGTACAGGTTCATGATCATCATCAGGTGTTTATCTGGGGCAAATGGTCAGACTTGCTACAGTCAGAGCCTTAAATCTGAGGTTTCAGTCAGAGAAGAATTGATGAGGCTCTTTGAGAAAAACATTAACTGGGTCCCTCATCCTGTACCTGCCTCAAGCAGAACCTAATGATTGAAAAATGTTTGCAATGAAACAGGGGACTCATGGCCTGATGTTGTTTCAGCAAGAGACAAAAGCCTTTARTCTCAGTCCCCCTTTACCGTGCATACCAAACCTTGCTGTAAATCTGGTGCATTAAGGAGATAAGGATAAGTGCTCAAAGACCCTCTAGGGTCAGRCAGTCTTTACTGCCACCAATACAGGTAGAGGCAGAGCTAAGCCTTTAATTTATCTTTTGAATCAACTGTAAAATCTGACTAAAGGTAATCTAGGCCCTCACGATCCCCATTGCTTTGTTTACTTTCTTACCGACAAGAATGGAAATGAAGAGGAAGAGAATATGCCTTACATACATGACCACAGTTTCCAAAACCCAACCTACAAGACACACAATTGTTCCACTCCTTTGAGAAGGGCCAAAAATCATAGTATTAAAAGAAAGGGAGCTCCAGAAAAAATAAGAGAAAAATGGGAAACACCTCTGTTTGCTTGAGATCAGCAGACAGACTGTGTATTTATATGTATATAGTACTAATAATCTCTATTACTATGTCTTCTGTAGCGGCATATATTAACAGTCACTAATTAGTGAATTTGCCACYGGCAATTCTGAACCTGTTGCCCTGTTGTTTCAATAAAGTCTATTTTTAGTGAATTTGGATTGCAAAAGTTCTTACAGAACTCAGCCAGGCTCATGGTGTTGGATTGGTAAACTGTGCTATTTGTGAACCTGCCCTCGTGAAAATTATTGTTGAACATGACTTATAGTGTTGAATTGATTCTAATCAGAAATCAATCCAGACACACTCAGTCCCTTTAATCCCTGAGGCCCATCTGGAAAGCAAGGAGTTTTGTTTTCTTCCAAATTTCTATACCCTTTGTGCACTACTACCCCCTCCTCACATCAGTGACCCAAGTAAAGAGACGTTACCCCATCCTTGGAAGCTCCATGTAATATCAGCCTACACTCAGAAAATTAGTATTTTGAACTAACTACTCTTGGTTCCTAAGTGCAATGATCTGTTGCAGAAATAGGTGGAATTTGACATGCAGTGAAATCAAAAAAGCAATTTATTCCTGTACCTGAGGGAGAAAGCCCAGGACAGCAGATCCAGGCTCCGGCAGTGCCAGCTCTGCCTGCATGGAGCAGTGACAGAAGTTGAATACCTTTAGCTTACACAACACATTCTTCTTAAAAACTGGGTCAGACACACAGGATTTGGTAAATAACAACAGACATCAAAGTCTTTCAGATACTAAGGCTCCATGCAGGGCATTCTTTTACAAATAATTCACTCCTTTGATAGATTGTGCAGACTGACAGACCATTGGCTGCAAATGTTTATTGGCTAGCAAAGCCTACAAAGGTCTAACTAACAAATATCTGACTAACAAAGCTAGCTAACTGATAACTGATTCATTAACACTAACTGCTTTGCATCCACAGGACACATGGTGGAAATTACAAGGAGAAGCACAAACCAAAGATATATCTTCAGTTAAAGGAAGTGGGCTAATTTACATCCATATCTGGGTTTTKGTATAGTCTCATTTCTTTGATCGAATGCCAGACAGGAAAATAATCAGTGATGGTTCTATGATTTCATTCYATTGTATAATTAATTGTTGTATTAGGGCATCAACATTCTTAGATACATGACCAGTTGCAATTTTATGTCAAAATCCCAAATGAATTCATGACTAGCACTCATCCACAAAAGCTTTTGTTCTTTCCATATGCAGGCACATGATTCACATTGATATGCTCTCAAGACTCMGGAGAAATAGAAATTTAGAAGAAAGAGGACTGTTCACCAYAGAATATGTAAGGATATTCTTCAGTCTTCCTTCCTAATTTCTAGCCTTAGAAAAGCAACAGAGAAGACAAGACGGAAGTGAATGACTGAAAGTCTTTGCCTGCAGTCCAGGAGCAGATAACATTTGTCCATGCCCTGAAGTATAAGGAATTAGTGGAAAGAAGCAAGCCAGTCCACCTTCCCTATCAAAGAAGAATAAAACCAAAAAATAAAATTGAAAAATTAATGTATTTTCTGTATTACAAAATTATTTGCAAATTTCTAATTTTTGTAGTAGTTCATCTCTTTGCAGTCAAGGTGCAAAAGACAGAAGAAGAAAATGAAAGCCAGTGGTTAATTTAGGAATTACTGATACAGATAYAGATATAGCTATAGATGATATAAATATAGATGATATAGATATAAATATAGATAGATAGATACATAGATAGATATATAAATTCCCCTCCATTACAGAATTGAAAATGTACAATGATCTCAAAGTAAAGTATTTTCTCAAAAATATAAAGGTATAGAAAGGTGTCCTGGCTTAYCAAAGAGTATTTTTGATTCCAGCAAAGGAGAGAAAAATTTCTTCCTCTTGCCACTGATTTTTAAAACAGGAATGCAAACTTGTCCAAATTATTTACATATTTCATTACATATTTACATCCTCTTCTTTTGTTTCTTTGAAGGGAAAAGAACATATAGCAGAACTGTTGGGCTGAGTTGCTTTTTAAAAAAAGAAGGTTTCTTTCCCTAAGGCTTTAAGAGCAAAGAAAAAAATGCAAAGCATTTTCTTTAGTTAGTATTTCAAGATACTATGCTAAAAATGTTTATACAGCATTAAATATATTATTTAAATACATTTTTTTCAAATATACCTAAACTTTGTTTTTGGAAACAAAGAAAATTCCTGAAATATTTGAAGTTTCCTAGGTAGCCTGTAATATAAATATGGAAGAAAAATATATGATGGAGCACAGTTCAAGGCTGTTAAAGTGTTATCCAAAGAATATGAGTGCAAAACACTTTTTGTAAAAAAACTAGAACAACAAACAAACCGGCTTTTCTTTAAAGAAGGGTACCTGCAACAAGTGCAGTAACATCCCTGGGGAGCTTTCAGTTCAGGGTCAAACTACAATTCAGATGTGAAAAACATTTCTGAAGTAAATCACATTGTCCCTGTTTGCTCTACTTTAGTTTCAAGTGAGCAAGCTCCCACTTTTTGCAATATTTGTCTTGCAACAAAAATARGAGCATGCTCCAGGAGCACAACAACACTTTTGCCGTAAGCACCTGTTCTTTCTCACCACATGATTTGTTAAACTAAACATAATTAGAGAGTCCCATGATTCTGAAAGCCAAAAAGCCATGAACAGTCCTTGCCATGACAGTTTCCCAGTCACAGGACTGTGGCTCATCTGCACAGTGCAGCAGAACTCTTCTTCTCACTTGTCTTGCTTCTTCAGTTTTTGTCCAACAGTTTTTATGAAGATTTTTTCTGGTTTGTGGATGGAAAGGAAAATTAAACTATGGGCTTAATGGATGATAAGGAATKGATAGAATATTCATAATATTATTCCCCCTAAATTCCCTAAAGATATTTACAGACAGTAAAATCATCATAAAGTTTGAAGAGGGAGATTTAGGTAAATACTTCTCAAGCAGAACATGTTTGCATTTTTTAATGTGCTTGGAAGGCATTTGGGGACAATTTGACATAAGAATTTTGTAGCCCAATGCAAAAGTGCATCGAGATGTTGGCTAAGCTTATTCATGTTAATAAATTGTGCCTTAGGAACTCACAGCTACATGCTGGAATGCTGTGTCTCAGGCCCTGGTGGGCCACAGGTGTGAGCTCCTGGTGCTCTTCTGGGTTCTCAGTCCAGAGCACGTTCGTACAGTTCCAAGAAAARGAAAAACCACAGTCTAGGGAACCTCACTGCCTCAGCTGGCAAAAATCTAATTAAATCAAAGGAGACCTCTCTCTTCCTCTCCATTCCACAGACAACACAGTCCAGGAGAAGGATGTAGGGGAGCAAGTGCAGTTTCTGATAACAAACTCTGTGCTTCTTCTCTCCCYTTTCACTCTCAGAACCAGTCTTAAAGGCGCGGGATTTAATATCCAGCATAAACAGAACAGATGATTTGGGATACAAGCATCATAAAGTCACTCMWGGACAGTCCTAGTATGGGACATTGGTGGCCGCAAAATTAAGCAGAATGAGATTTTCTGTSCACCTTTCCTCCAGTTGCAAAGTGTAAGTAAATAAACTTAAAAAGAAGTGTTTGCTGCATGCCATATGAGAAYGGCTGAGCTGCGGCTGTCTCTAATAGCTGAATCATAGTTCTTCCATAGGCAGATGTGTCATCAGGAAATTCTCCTTTTTCAGAACATGGATCTGGGTTGAAAATCACATCTCAATATTTGTTCTTAAAAAGAAATGAAATAAAAAATGAGGAGGATTTCTGTGACACTATTGTTAAGGAAAAGCCCCTTGTACAGCAATCTCCTCCTCATTTAACAACTACTCACAACTTACCCCATTCTGGGTCTGCTTGCCTCTAAGTCTTGCAAGAAGAATAAAGTGCTATTGCTGACCAGAATTCAGCCCTTCCATATGCTCTTCTCCACACGTGAAAGGTAGTGCCACTCTAAGGCRTAAATGCCAGTTGAAGAAGTGTGGCWGCAYGTACACAAAAAGGCGCATGGAAAAMCCTTGGGGAMATGTATTTTCTACAGTGATAGGCACTTATATARACACAAAATTGGTTAAGCATGTTAATAACACAACTTGAAATATACTGCAAAACAAAAGCTGTCTCTGTGAAYTGACTGGAAAAACAGTGGAGCAGTGCAGACCTGTAATCATCACAGATCACGCCACTGATTGTCGCCATGGCAACAGATGGTGCTTCATGACGTCACCAAAATCAAGGGGGGGATAAGCAACAAGGGCAGACAGATACTAAACAATCTCTGGAAGGAAAAAATTTGAGAATATGCATTGAACTACCTACAATGTGACACAAACCAAAGGGTAAAGGAAGCAGGAAAAAAGAGCACAAGAAGAGCACACAGAAATTTCCAGTGAAAAAACAGGCTTCATTGTAACCTTACAATTTTACCACRGAAATTGCATTTGTGCTGAACATCTTTAGTCTTCTCTGATATTTTTCAGTAATGTGATATGGGACGATCTGTGAAACAAACTCTCCAGGGAAGTTAAGAAAAGAGCAAACCCTTTTTATATTTGTTTCTCTTTAGGGATGAGAAAAAAGGAGGTATGAGTAACACTCTTACAGGGGGAGACATATCTTCAGTGAATAAGGAGCAAGCAAATAAATGTTKTGGGGAATTGGAACCAAAACACTGCTAATGAGACTGTGAGAGTCAGCTGGCACGACAGCTTGCTGCAATCCAAAGAACGATGTTCTTATGGAACTTAGCATCATTGAAGTCTAAGTATTTTCATGGATTTCTAATTGTTTTGTACCTTCCTAAAAAATGGAGTACTTTGACCTTCAATATATGCAAAAAAACMCAACTTATGAACTGATCCAACCTCAGATTTCTCAGGTTACTGGTATTTTTCTGCTGTTCTCTAGGGCTAAATTATGTGAGTAAGCCTATATAATAATTTAAGTAGATTCTTATTTTCAAATTTGTTTCAGATATTTTGTTGCAGATTACTTCTTGATAGTTTTTTTCATTTATTGATAGAATTTTACATTGCTGTTTGATGTTATATTTTTGCGTGGTCTCGCACAAATTGCATAAAATGACTGACCAATTATCCATAAAAAAAGAGTAGAAAGGAAATGAATAAGTCCATGTAACAAAAAAGGATGATGAATAAGAAAAAATTACCTTCAGTAGCAGGAATTCTGTGGAGAACGAAGCAGTATTAGTTCATAAAGGTGAATACTGTCTCATAGAAATTTACTTGAATTTAGCCATTTATTATTTTCAACGTAATGATTGTTTCTACATCTTCCATAATGCAAAATGCAAAATATAGGAGTGCAATTCAGCCATGGCAGAAATTAATGAAAGAAAAAGAAATATAAAAGAAAACAGGTGAACAAGAAGTTTTAAGAAAAGTGCTTGGAAACTTATATGAATAACAGAATTTATTCATTAGTTGTGGGTATACAAAAATTTCAAAATATGCCAGTTGTGRCACTTAGTGAAGAAACTTTTTCAACAGTTACTCAGATTCAGAACTTTTCTTTAATACCTACTTAGATATATATGATCTAAGTTTACTCTTTCTTTTTTTTTAAATCACTGGTACAAAAAAACTGCTAATCATGATGAAAAAATGCAGAATATATTATTTCCAAGGTGTAAAAATGCAGAACTAATGGTCCACCTTTTAAATTAGGCTTCTATAGGGAAGCAGGATCAGCATTACTGAGGGAGTGGTTTTGTATCAGGCTRACAATATAAGAATGTAAGACGTGGCATGCTAAGATGAGGACATTCTTAGAAAACAGAAGTTTCATAATTTTAGAATAAATTAAACTGTGGAATTGTCMGAATCCACAAAATCAGAGGGTTTTAGGAAAGCTGCAAAAGGCAGGCCCAGAAACAGTAGAACTTTGATTAGAGCTAAGCAGCAGCCATGAGATAGGTCAGCAGAAAACTYATTTAAAAAGTAGAAAAGCAAGGACAAATAGAACAATGGTCTKTGTATTAACCTTGTCTAGAATAACTCCCTAAACTACAGAAAAGTTTATCTAGCAAGACATTAGGAAATTTGAAGCTTAATAATGGAGCTCTGTGCACTGTGTTTTAAGGCTTACCAGTAGGTATAGTATTTGAAATAAGCAAGCATTGTTTCAACCAAAGGTACGTGYGCTTATAGTGGTTGGATAGAACTACTGTCAGTATGCTTTTGCTTTGTGTGATTGGKCAAAAAACTTATAAAGTAAGTTGTAATATTAAGTTCTTTGTCTGCTGCCTGGGATATGAGCTGGTGGCATCTTTCCATTGTCRCAACCGTGTAATGATGCTAAAAAATAAAACAGCTCAAGGTGCGTTYYCCAGCAGTCCCGTCCTGTTCGTGATTTGTACATAGATGCCCGGCCGGCGATATGGAATTAGAGATGGTGTAACTTATCTCCTCTTACAAAATAAAAGAGAAGTTCCAGTTATGCTTAAAATAGTTAGGACATAAATTTTCTTTTGACTATGAATAAAGCTTGAAAATATTTATGTATTATAAATAGTCATAAGCCATAAAATAGAGATTTAATCTCTTTTAATAGTACTTTAATTTAAGACTGATATTGTGCTTCCACTTCAGGGCACTCTTCAAATGAATTAATTAAATACAGTTTAGTTCATGTATCAAACATTTTTATGGAGCTGACAAAGCCTTTTAAATTCAACTGGCATGTGAAAACTCTTCTCCATGTGTCCCCTCTTTAATTTCAGAGATAAGTTCTTTGCAAACTGAAGAAACAATAAAGATGAAAGTACAAAAATATGTTACAAATTATATTCCAAAACCATTTCAAATACCATCATCACAACAGATGCTCATGGAGCCTTATTTTCTTTATTTTAACAGAGAAAAAAAATGTCAAGTTTGCTCCCGAGCAAAATAATTTATTTCCTTGGTTTTTGTTCTGATTATTCCATTACAGTATGYCAGCAGGAAAGATTTTGTTGCTACTTTAGAGCAATTTCTGTCTCTATGMATGTGTTAGTAAGCTATAGGCAACATTTCTAAGAAACCTTAAAAAGGAAACCTTGAATGATTAGTTATGTACAAGTACATAAGTACCGAGTAGACATTAGCAAAATCCATAACAATGGACTTTAATTAGTGCGTCAGCAGTAGCAAACTTCTTATCAAGAAGAAATTATTAATGCTACAGGGGAGAGAAGATTGCTCTTTTMCTGCTGTACTGGTAGACCCTAGAACTACACAGAAGCTCTCTCAAAGTGCTGTGCACTTACTAATCTAGCCACAAATAGCCCTACTGAATAATGTCACAGCTCACATGGTTAGCACTTAGTCAGAAGGAATGCATCCCAGCTCTAGGAAAACCTCAAAAGGGCAGCTTCTGAACATTCAGTCCATACCTCCACAGTGCTCGCARTGATGCCTGCACAGGGAGGAACTTCACTGAAATGAGCACAAACAAAGTTGCTTATCAGGTTGCAGTAGTGCATTATCATTTTGCTGTAGTGTTTAGGTGCTCTGATTTCAAAGAAAAAGAAAAATAAATTGAAATAAATTCATTTAAGTATAAAGAAATTTCATTTTATTTGTTTTGTTTTTATAAAAGGTTGTATTTCCTAACAAAGGAACAAAGTGTGTAAGGAACAAAGTGTGTAAGGAACAAAGCTGTAATTAATAAAGTAAGCAGCTAAAAATCCTTGTCTTTTAAAAGAACCTTACTAGGAAATTACCTTTAGAGAGGATCAATTCTAAGCAACTGCCTGCCCATGGGAAGTGGTGAATTAAATCCTTGGTTTGCTTGTGTGTATTACTTTTGCTTTCCATATTGAACTGTCTTAATCTCATCCCACAAGTTTTCTCACTTTTACTCTCCCAGTTCTCTCTCCCATCATGTTGGTGGGGAGTGAGCAAGCAGCTCCGTGGGGCCTACTTGTCAGTCTTATTTTTTTTATCTTTTTTTTTAATCAATTGATTTAAAAATATTGTGATTTACTGATTGGAGCCCTTAAAAATGGTGTCCTTTTTATAAAAATGGAAAACAGAAAAGTACTAGGTTTTAACTAATGAAACTTGAATACCATATTTTTTCCTTTGAGATTTGTCACACCACAGAGTTTCAGGGAGAACAATAGTCTCCATAAAGTCAGTTGATTCTATTTGGTTATCATGAAAATATTTTTAATTAAAATGCCGAGTAAATAAYAGGATTCCAACCACTCTTAAGCTGACTGGTTTCATTCCTTCACCTGAGAGATGTTTAATTATTAATTAGAATGCAAAACACAGTTAGGTAACTCTGTTGTAAAATGTCTTGATCCTCAGTATTAGTTCCCCATTGTTCAGCTTTTAAAATTGTTTTTCAAATGTTCCATATGTCCTAAAGATTTATAAAATTGTGTTTTGTGGTCCAAACTGAGATACACCAGCCAATCCAATGTACATTTTTTTAATATGRATATGTATGAGGGTTAGGATATTTGGCTCAATCAAGCAGTGAGAAAGCTCCTAAAACTTTTGGGCGAGCTTATCTAGGAAAAAAAAGATGTATTTCTTTGTTTATTTTCTTTAGTTTATTTCATATTAGTTATACTACTCATATTTGAGSTGAATTAATCTTAAATCTTAAGTCAGAACAGTGATTCTCCTAATTCAGAAGAACTGAAACAAATTTAAACATCATTAAACCCATACYGAATCCTAAAAGGATTTTGAAAACAGATCTTTAATCATAAGATTAGACTGGTAAGTAACCAGAGGAGGCTCCTAGAAGACTTATCTTCAAATGTGCTCTTAAAGTTTTATAAAAAGATTTCAAAAGAGACATGGATTTCATTGTTGTTTTATTTATAGAAATAAATTCATCATGARCAAAAAAGAAGCAGAAAATATCTATTTTCTGACTTCTCAGAACTGAAAGCATAGTTTGATGATTGATCTGGCACAGCTAATTTTAGGAGTAAGGTGAATTATCCTAAAGAACAGAGATTACCCAGTAGACTACAATTTAATATACTTACAGAGATAAGATGATGTACTAATTGCATTACAACTGTGCCTTTTTAATTATTTAAGACTAATGCCTGCAACCATTTGACATCAGTTGACATCAGATGTTTTTGGGATGACACTGTAAATCTCCTTGTGTTTAAGTTTTTSCCAGGGTTCAAGCACATATGTCAATGTTTTATCCATATTACAAGGCATAGAGAAAAAAAATATTTCATCTGTTTAAATCAGTAGCAATAACATTCTTATGTAAGAAGCCCTTTTATAGACAAAAAATATTGGGAGCTGGCACTTAATTATGTTAGCTGGCACTTAATTGTGTTTCCAACTGAAATGCTTTAATAAGGCTGTGTGTAAAAAATTATTTGTGGAGTACAAGAGAGATCTAAGTTATCAAAACACTCAGAAGGACAAAGTTCCACCTGACAACTTCATTCAGAACTTTATTTCCATAAGGCAGTTACCTGGAGAGGTGATTATACTATTGCTTTGTTTTCTTCAYGTGAAAAGGATATATTTCACTGGTAACTGGGCTGAGATCACAGACATATTCAGTCATGGTCACTACCCACACAAGAGACTGATCACAAGAAGCGATCAGGACTGACAATGGTCAGGCAATGTTGGTTAAAAGACCTCTGCTTGTTATCAGTACAGTGAAAACTTAACACCTATAAAGTTGAAGCTGTACTTGAAAGAAGAAAAGCTTCCCATAAGGGGCTCCTGGGGTGGGGGGGAACAACAGTATTTTGGTCATAGGTAGATCTTAGAAGTGGTTTTTAAAAGTAGGCTGATTGCTTTTGAGGAATATATGTAGGTGTAGTGCCTCTGGTGTCTCTGCAGAGATTTCTTAGTGGTGTGGATGTAATTATTTTGTAGATAAATGTAGACCTCTTTAAGACTTTAAAGAACCATATTTCCACCTTATGTAGAATTCTTAATATTTCAAATAATGAAAAAATGCTCCAAATAGAAAAAATACTCTCCCTGCCCCACAGAAGCGAACCTATTTTCCTGTTACGTTTATGCTAAAACTAAAAGTTTAATCCTCTTCCAAAGGGTTTCAAAATCTTGTGCCCATTGAGAACAGGGGTGATATTTGTACTTACAAATTTCTCTGCGTAGTAGCGCACAGCAAGGACACGGTGTGCTGCAGACTGACAACATCTAAGCAGTATAAGTGGAGCCTTCAGTAATGGCACAGCAATTTGYTTCTTTTTGCTGCTGCCTCATTTTTGCCAACCCATGCTGTGTTTTCACATTTTGTACTCACTCATTCTAGGAGGGGTTTTCTCCTATGGTAGGTCTGTACAATGGCCAAGAAAATGAGATTCTGACAGGTACCTGTGGATACAATCCCTCTGCAAGTTATAAATAACAATGGCCAGTAATCTGAAAGCACAAGTTTATTTGATTGACATACTAAAAACAGTACTAAATGCTAATTTTCTTATTGGAAGTGTCAGGTRAGAGATATACAATAGCCACATCAAAGCTTTTGGCATGGCATAACAAAGTTTTTCAGGTTCTGTGCATATTCTATGCCGCAGAAAGGGATATTCTTGTGAGGACTGAGCTGAATAAGAAAGGGATATTCTTGTGAGGATACTCTGAGGGATGATTTCAGTTCCATAACCCAACTTCAGAGAGGGTACCACTGTTTTTAAGTACTCCAGAGGGCTTGGATTGCTGAGTAGCTCCATATGATGGTGAGACTTTTCTCCTTTCTCCCTTTTCACAGAAGGAAATGGGGAAAGCAGAAGGACCACAGTATCRGCAAGAATGTTTCTTGCCTGGATGAATCACTGTGACACTGACACCCACTGGATKCTCGCTCACAGGCCAAGGTTTGAYGAGGTCTCTGGTGTTGAGATGACCCYGAGATGTTAGAAAGTCTCCTTTTCCCAGCCCCAAGACTGAAGAAGAAGACAAGATTTCTYGGCTCTCATTCTCAAGGTTGTTTATTTTCTGTTATCTATAACATTCTTTCTCAAACCACCACAGATCTGTTCAGYGGGTCGGGTTGAGGCACACTGACCACCCTCAGGGTGGTGTTATCTTTTTATACTGTAAATAATGTGCACGTGGTTTTTATACTAAAAATTATGTGTACATTATTTACAACAATTTTCCAATACCTATCACCTATGTTAGACACCTTGTTAGACAGCTTAGACTYTAAATCAATCCAAAAGTGCCTCCATCACAGCAGAAGATGGAGGCTAAGAAGAAGAAGAAGGAGAAGGACAGAACACACYGAGATTCCTCCATCTTGCCTCCTGAACCCCCATTCTAAAAACCCCATAATTCTACATTTTCACCCAGTGATAAATTCACTATCATTCTATTCAAACTCTTGTGGCTTGCAACTCCTTGTGCAAAGTTGGCAACCGTTTSCACGGGCTAAGATCGAAGGCACAGGTGTTTTTGACTCTGTGCCAAGGTCTCTGAGCTCCCTGTTAGGTTYTCAAGTCCTCCAGGGCAGTCAGAGGAATTTCCTGGGTTCYGACAAAGGTTAAGCCCTGTCTACAGAATGAGGTGCACCTAACAAACTGAAAGAGCTAAGTTTCTGTGTAACAGCAAACAGCTAGGAGCTGTGTCACTATGGCTGAAGGTTTGCACTTTAAAGAGAGGCAAAAAACCACCGGAGAACTAGAAAATAGCTTCCTATATAAAATGTATTGTGTTTTAACCTACCCTGTGACTCATATCAGCTCACGACTAATTTAACCCCCAGTCTGTTGAAAGTGGATTTTTATTGTAATGAAATGTACCTAGTAAATGGGACCATTAGTTTATCTAATGGAATGTCCACATTCACATCTGCAGGTGTAAGCTGCCTTCATTTTTGTTGCAGGGAAAGACTATAAGAAAACTTAACAGTATGTAGAAGATTGATGTGTTTCACTAGACAAAGAATGGCTTTTCAGGCTTATGAAATCTTTCAAAAACTGATTTAGAATAAGAAAGAAATAACTATTCTCAAACTTGACTGATCAAAACCAGTACCAAATGTTCAGCTGTTAGCTTCAAAATCCTGTTTGATGAGTTATTACAGAGAAAACKGAATCAATTTTTACCATTGTGCATTAATGGCCTCCTACTGATTTTTAACTTAATATTTCCTCATCTGCCTGCCTAAATATCAATTAAGTCAAATGTACATTGATTTCTTTGTGAAAACAAATAGATGTTAATCCACCTTCTGTGACTTTTCCTGCCTTATTTAAGAGCCATATGTTCCATAGAATCCAATACAAAGCAGTCATAAAAACACCTTCCTGCCTCCAATAGTGTGAGTTGTTTTATGTTTGGTGACGATAACCTACTTCTGAAGGAGTGCTTCACTGGARGTGTTAATTAAGCACAACTAGGCAAAGATAGCAACATGCTTCAAAAAATTATGGTTAGTAYATAAAAACACAGATTAGCTATTTAAATGTAAAAAAATCATCCAACAAGACAACACTGTTTTACATGCTATTTTATGAAATTACAAGCCTTTTGTTTCCTCTATTTCTGTCTGGAAACCACAGAATATTATATCAGAGAAGCAAAGCTAAGGAACACAGGAAATATGGATCTARGACTTGACCTTATAATTCCCACTTTTATATCATGTAATTTTTTGCCATGGCCAAACAACAGACAAATCCTTCCAGAGGTCAGCATTTAGGCTTTCCTAATAATGTACCACCATGGGCTGTATTATCCTGSTGTGTGTCCTGGTTCCAGGCAGGACAGAGGTAATTTTTGCAGCRGCCAGAAGGGGCATGGCCAAGACCTAGAGGTTATTCCCTACCACCTCATCTCATTTTGTACATATGGAGGAAGTGGTCTTTATTTTTTATCTTATTGAAATTGAAATTTTAATCCAATAATTATATGAAAACTAATATAAGGACATGCAATTTACACAGGAAACTAAAAATTATGACTAATATTTACTGGCATTTACATGAAAATRAGACTTAAACAATGCTATGTCTTATTTTGAAAGCCAAAGGTTTTTTGTAGGAATCTAATTTTTTGTCAGGGGGTCTGTTATCTACAAAAATAATTTCCTTTAGAGAGAATGCAGTTTCCTAAATTACAGTAAAATTCAGGGGGTATTTAACCACAGGCAGGAGAAAGCTGATAGTTAACAGTGTGGGAAACRTGCAGATCATCTTGGGAAACTGTACCTCCTACTGCAAATGAACATGTTCACACAAAAGATAAAATATACTTCCCTAGGTGCAGGGTAAGGGAGCCCAAGATTGAGTGGTCATCAAGCACTGCATCTGGAGGGCAGCAGGGATGGCTGAGAGAAGCAGACAGTAGAAACAAATCCAAATTATAGAGGTGATCTACAATTATCTGGAGACTTAAAGAAGGATTTAGAGAGTTTGCCGCAACCCAAAACTAAAAAAATTGTAGATGTTCTTAAGTAAGAGCAAGCTTGAAAGAAAAGAACTGGCCTTACTCATGTTCCAATTCATTCTCTTTAGTCTATTTGCAAAACTTCAGGAGGTTTACCTCATGTTGAAATRCAAATTGATTTTACAGGTTTTGGTCTAAATATAAAAGTCTGCTCATACCCATCTGAAACTCAGGTCAGGTCTGGGTCTTGTCACAGATAGACAGYAGTGAAAGTTACTCTGCAACAGAGCCAAGTTTGATCAGTCTGTTTAGGTGGCTGCAAATAAATAACATCAAACAAGTGACCTCTTCCCTTTCCCTCTTCCAAAACAAATGTCAAAACACAAAATCAGTATTCCTGCTAAATCTGTTTTGGCATCCAGTAAGCATGACAAATGATAYCCTATGACCTATAAATGCAATTTGCCAGACAGTCTAGTGGTATAACAAAACTTTCTAATCTTTCTAATTGCTGACATGACAATATGTACTATTAATTTTCAATTTCATTGACAACCTTTAACACTCAAAATGGTCCAAATTAATTTAATCTCCTCCTGCACCCTGATTTAGTTCCAACAAAGATTTTAGTAAATACTTTGACTGAAAGCAGTAAAACAGCTACTACATTGCTGGGTTAGTTAACCCATATTTAATCTCTTTCACTGCTACACTGCAATTAAGAATTGAGTGAATTTCACCAAGAAGAAAAGGCTTCAATCTGGAGACCACAACCATCATGGAGGTTCTAGGTCATCACAGAATTACAGAACATGCTGAGTTGGAAAGGACCCACAAGGACCATCGTGTCCAAGTCCCGAGCCTGCACAGAACACTCCAGGAATCTCATCATGTGCACAAGAGTATTGTCCAAAGGTTTCAGGGTGAAGAAGCTTTTTGTAATATCCAAACTAAACCTTCTTCCCTCAGGTCCTGTCACTGGTAACCACAGAGAAGAGATCGGTGTTTGTTCCTCCTCTTCCCCTCAGGAAGAAGCTGCAACTGCAATGAGATCTCTCCTCAGTYTCTTCTCCTCCAGGCTGAACAGACCAAGTGACCTCAGCTGTTYCTCATACAGCTTCCCCTCAAGGCCCTTCACCACCTTTGCTACCATTCTTTGAATGCTCTCTAATAACTTGATACCTTTTCTTATATGGTGGTGATGCCTTAAGTTTTAGTTTTTATATTTTTCAGATCCTGTACTGCATGAGTGTATAACTYTGATCTCCATATAGAGCATTAGCACATTCCCTTCATGTTTAGTTCTGACAAAATAATCCTTCTAAGCCTGAGAACCAAGGATATTCTCAGCTTTAGGCCCCCAAAAATATAAACAAAAGTGAATCAGGGAGAGGAAGCAAACAGGGGMGTATATGACKTCATTACCTGAAGCTGTAATAGGAAAATTAACCTCTGATATGCAAATAGACCAGACTTATACATGTCTGAMAAGCTTGTGACCATTGTCCATGTTGGTTGTAGCCTAGCCTCTGTGAGGCTTTTGCACTGCCCAAGGAATATCATTTGAAAGCAGTTAATAAATACCCACTTTATTCTCTAACTCTGTCTAGCCTCTGTTCTAAATATCCAGTCCAAGGCATCAGTGAACTCAAAATTGCCCCCAGCATTTGAGGTGAGGCCACTCCAGTGCAGAGCAGGACAATCCCCTCCCTGAYRCTGTGCCTGATGCCCCCCAGGACACTGTTTGCCCCCTGGCTGCCAGGGCACTGCTGGGTCATGTTCARCTTGCCASTGACCAGGACCCCCAGGTCCCTTTCTGTGGCACTGCTTTCCAGCTTCTCATTCCCCAGTCTGTCTACACATCCAGGGACACCCCATTCCAGTTGTAGGATCTGACACCTTCTGTTGGTGAGCTTCATGTGGCTGCTGACTGCCCAGCCCTCTAGTTTGTCTCGGTGTCTCTTCAGGGCCTCTCTGCCCTCAAGGGAGTCAACAGCTYCTTCCAGTTTTTTATCATCTATGAACTTGCTTAMTATCCCTCCCAGCCCTGCATACAAGTMATTTATGAAGATGTTGAAGAGCACAGGGCTGAAGATGGGGCCYTGTGGAAYCGCACTAGTGACAGRTTCCCACTCTGATGTAAGTCACTCCATTCACTGTAACCCTTYGTGCTCCRCCTGTRAGCCAGTTGCTCRCCCATTGCACAATGTGTTTATGCAACTGGATGCTGGGCATTTTGTCCAGAAGGATCTGTTGTGAGACAGTATCAGAAGCTTTACTGAAATCCCAAAATATTACATCAACTGTCTTCCCCTGATCAGCTACGYGAGTTACTGTGTTGTAAAAGGAAATCAGGTTTGATAAGCAGGACTTTCCTCTCATGAAGCTGTGCTGGCTGTGACCAACAACTGTGCTGCCTTTCAGGTAATTTTCAATACCTGCCAAAATAATTTTCTCAAAAACCTTCCCAGGCACTGATATGAGACTATGGGCCATTCTCACAGCAACACCAATTGCTGGCCAGGCCACAGCCCTTACTAGTCAGAGCTCAGTGGTGTTAGTCAGCTGCATTATAGAGAGCTTTGTAAATATAGAGAAATGTTTAAAGAAACATGAATCAGCTCTTTTTGTGGTAAAAAATGAAGAGTAATATTGTTACTATAATGAATTAAACTTTCTTTATAGTACAGGCGCGCAGATCCTCTCACATGGAGCTAGATACTTGGTATTTGCCTATTACAAAAAAATACACAGGCTTCAGACTTCTGCCTGCATATATGGTGAGCAAGAAGCTATTGAAAAATTTTTTGTATGTGGCTAGACAGCAGTATTTGAGCTAATACAGAATGTATGTCTTGAGAATTAGCTATATTATTATTCCTTTGCCAGCAACCAACTCTGCCATTAACTTGCAAGCCAAAGTCTGAGAAATATCCTGCCCTTATTTTCAAAGACTTTAGTGGGAGTTAAAATTCAGTGGGAGCTATAATTCCCCCATGGGAGATGAGGGAATCTGCAAGCYGAGGTAAACAAATCTTCTCCAAGTCATGTGTGCACATATTTATGAATTTCTTATTCATGTCATCCAAACTCAGGATTAGGGCTGAAACAAGAACAAACAGCTAAAAAGGTGGTGGAAATACATTTGCCATCACTGGGCTAGACTCTTTTTATGTGTAAATCAGGTTGGTGCCAAACAGTCAAAGAAGCTGTATCAATTTGCAGCAAATGAGTGTCTCACTTTATTCCAGGTTAGGAGCAAGGTCATTAATATCTTTTCAGTTTTATATTAGAAATCAGGCATATTTTTAAAAAAGCTTATTATCTGTGAAAACCCTGGTGACATCTCTTTTTACATGCTGTATTATTAATGCACAATTCCAACAGGTTGACTGTGCATTAGGATGAGTGATAATCAAAGGCAGATGTCAGTAAGGGACAACTCACCATTTCCAAGTGTAAAAGAYAGACTATAAAACCAAAATGTTCTTTTCTTTCCTGAAAACGTACAGTGCTTGTATGATCACAAGTCTTGCATAGCCATTAAATAGCAAAAGAAAATCAAACTTTTACAGCTGTTTTTCTAAAAAGGAAGAAAAGAAAATCTCATATGTTTCCCTGTGATCTTGAACATGATAGAAGAGAGGGGTACAGAATTTCTGTGTCTTTAGGTGACACAGCATCTTTCCTTGAAGTCTTGTGTTTAAATGTATCTAGTAACCTGACCCCGACTGGTCACCTTTCTCTGCAGAAGACAACGCTGAAAAATCCCAGACTCAGAAACACTGTATTTAATATATCTTACATGAGTATTTAACAGGTCTTCCCTGATGATTAAGACCTAACTACCCTTAAACATCCCTGGTTGAAAAGCTTGAGAAAAATGACCTGAAGTAAGACCCTAAAGTAATCAAATAATGGCAAGACAAAACATAAAGGTATGGCATATTCATGGATATGAATAAATTTCTCCTGCACAATCCAATCCAGATTACATAAATATGTCCCATTTAAGCTTGTACATTGACAAAGAACAGGTGGGTAGCAAACTGAAGAACATGGCATCTGGACTTTGAGCATCTTATTCAGTTATAAATTAAGTTGTTGTTTTATCATAATATAGAAGATGAATAGAAAGATATTGCTCTGAATGCTTCTATTACCTTAGTAACTTTGTATTACAGCTGTCAATAAAAAGATTACTAAAGCTGAAACTCAAAGCAATATATTTAATGTGGTTAACATCAGAATATGTAAGATAATTATATGATTGCAACAGAAAACATATTTTTATCTCAAACAGTACTAAATTATTGACTGTTGCATTGTATACCCTCTTATCAATGAAATTAATGCACTGACTTTTTCACAATAAAAAAATAGTTCATGATACATATGGGAAAGAGTAAATTTTACAAAATATATTTGTTTGGGGCAGATGTAGTATTATTTAGGATGTGAGAAAATAATTTACCTTCTTACTCCTCTGTTAAGTCATGTTATTGCTAGCRTTCAAAAACACATAATCACATAAGCAATTATATGCAGTGCTTTTTATTAAGAGCTCTGGGAATCRGGGTAGTTTTCACCCAAATCTGATTCTGACTATACATCCGAGATGATCATGTTTTTATACTCTATTKTTATATAACTTTCATGTTAATTATTAAACTTATATTGTTCTATTGTATACATAGATTTCAGCTAAATATAGCTTCYGTAATTTCCAACATAGTTTCTCATGATTCTTCTTATGATTATATAATGATTATATTTAATTACTAAACAATCATCACATCTWATAATTATATMATCACATCTAACAATTATATCATTTATCATATTGCTTACGCAGGCGGAGTGATCTGAGAAAATACAAAGCTAACATTTTCAKAATCTATTTTTCCAGTGTTCCACTATCACTATCAGTTATTTACAACAAAATAAATCTTGAAATACTGTACCAAGAGATTTGCAACTTRCCTAATAGACACAATAAAAGAACGTGATTTGTCCTTCAAGCAAAAATAATATGTGGTAGCAGGGGACATCTCAGGCTGAACTCTAGCCACCTGCTTTCATGATCAACTTTCTTTTCTGATTCAATAAGTAGTTTTTATACTATTATTTAAGTCAGTTCYCTGCCACAATAATTTAGAAATAATTTCAGAATAGAAGGCTAGAAGTAATAAAATCTAATTTAAGGTAAATTACCTTATTATCTTTGCCCACTGATTGAACTCACTGAGATCTTACTTAGGTTGGGGTTAGAGGTGAAAAATACCCTCCCCAAAATTTCCCAGAAAACATAAAATTGAATTGGATAGAGTAAAACCTCTGGAAATCAAGGGAGATGATGTGTTTATGCAGTGATTAAGAGACRCAAGGAAATGATGCAACCCTTAAATGTTAACTGATGTCTGGGGAATTCATTATATTTCTARTCTGAAAAATGCCCAATAGTTAATGCTGCTAGGGATGCTTTAAGACTGTGGTGGGGCAGTATGCCCAGCTTTACATGGGATTTTAGTTGATGTTAYCTTGTAATGTTAAAATAAGAATGATGTTTCTGGTTGTGGCAATTAAAATTCTATTTATACTGTAATTAAGCACACAAATTAGAGTGGGTACTTTCCCTGTTAGATTAGTTGAAATATTCAAACATTAAACACTGCAAGTAGCAATGATTGAATTCCACCTCTTTCATGGCCCCAAGTGTTAAGTGTCAAATGTTAAATGCCAGCATCAGGGAGAAAGAAACCAACCAACAAATCAGCCAGGTTTAGGTACAATTGCAAATTGCAATGCTATAATAGCAAATAACAGATGGGCTGCATTTCCAGGCCTGCAGTAGGAGAAGGACAGAGAAGGAGAGAAAAAAGATATAGGCTGAAGTGGTAAATTGAGATAACTGGGACTGATTCAAACAGATAATTGGAGAATACTCAAAAAAGGACATAACTAAAAACAACTTCATGTACTTCTGTGTCTCAATTAGGTCAAACAACRCAAAGCTGTTGACTTAATAAAAGGAAATTTCGCTTTGGCTGTCAAGAAAATCCTGTGAAATGATATGACACCAATATGAAAGTCTGAGTTGAGTTGCAATGAGGATTTGAGTGTAGCAGTTGGTTATAGAGAATTAGCAATATAAACAGAACTGCCTTGGTGTCTACCCATGTTGGAGCTGATACATTCAGACTTAGGTGGAGCARCAGAAAATTGGGCAGATAGTCTATCATTCTTTCTTCCCCAAAACACTGTATGTTTCTTAAGACAGACTTCAGAGATGCTTAAGCTGCTTAGACCAGAAGTGATGAATTTGTTGCTGTTGCATAACTTCACAAGGGGTGCTTAAGTAAAATACTATCGGGCTGGACATAAGAGAGAGCATGGCTCAGCAGGTGAAGTACCTGGCAGAGGTGAAGTGACAGCTTGGTGTTATCAAGGCAGGTTATGAATATATCCAGTCATAGAAATGCATAGCGTCTCTAAAGGAACTTTTCTGATGAGGCTTCATGTTTCTGTAGTGCAGTTCAGTACCATAAAACAGATCCCAATTTACTTGCACAGTTCATGGTTGCATACAGAAAGGAATTCAGGCCCATAAAGAAAACAGCTGAATTATTTTGGTCCAAGCTTATGAAGCTGTACTGCTTGCAGCTCCAGAGATAACCTTTTGGTGTTTGTCTCAGGATCTTTGATCTAGATCATGCTGTACAATACAAGCATATTCCTGATTTTCTAGGGAATTTAGAGGCAGGGAAGAAAATGGTTTGACTAGTTATCTTTTCAACTTGCTCATCTTCTGTTTACGGAGCTAGTCTAATGAACAGATTTTTGCCTGACACAAAATATTTTGTCCCAAAATGTTCACAAATTTTAAAATCAATCAAGATTTTGTGTACTCTTTACACTTCCATTTTTTTGGTTGATAGAAAATGTAAATGCTGATTGCTATGCTTGTTTTGGCTGTACTTTCACTATCATTAAAAATAAATATTTCTCCCCTGCAACACACTCTTTAAGCAGCCAGCAACAAATACAATAAGGTCCAGGATTACTATTCCTCCTCAAGCCTGCTTTCTCACCTCCACCTATCTGGACCATTTTCCACTTTTGCCAACTATTATGGAATAAGGCATGTTCAAACAATCATTATTGCACAAACCTGAATAACTGCCTGATGAATTTTGAAATGAGTCCTTAGTGTGATCGCTATTTACAGGATTGTGACAATTAGGGCAATAGCAGCTTTCCCAGAAAATCAGTTTGCTTCTTTGCAAGAAGGAAGGGGCAAGTTTGATGTCATAAGAGTTCACAGTTGTGAGATGAACTGTATATGATGAATACAYAGAAATAAATATGCTTAAGTCTCCGAAGAGAACACTGCACTTATCTCTGAAGTTCATGTCCARTGTATGTAATAAGAAATTGCTATTCATGAATTTAAGTTTTGATTCCCAAGAGGTACTGAGTTAAAAATATGCTTATATGTTTGAGAACAGTAAGAAAGGGCAAACATACAGTTAACTACTATGATAGGTTTTAAGTGTAAACCAAAATGATGTACATCTGAGTAGTTCTTTACCTTTTAGGCTCCCTACCATTCTTGATCTCAATGGCATTATTTCAAAGATCTTTGTATAGAAGTCTTTTTTTCRAGGTAAAGATACACACATATTTTTATAGGATATTGGTGTAAAATAATAAACTCCTAAAATAAATAAGTATTTTATCTTTATTGTCTAGAATAGGGACATTTATTAAGCTGAAAATAAATCCATATTGGTTTAATGCATTCGTATTTCCTTAAATATATAAAATGTAAAAAGATTAGGATTAAGTAGAGAAGAGTTCATACTTTATGTAACATAATACTGATAATCTTTAAAGTATCTATCAAATGAGTCAAAAGCTGTTTCATTAATTAGCCCATCAGACTTATCCAGAGAAGGTTTACTGTACTTAGCAACAGATGTAGCAAAAATAATTTTCAATGTCAGCTTCCTGTGCAAAGACCCAGCTGTTCTAAATAATTTAAAACAAATAGAACTAACTTACCAACAGATATAATATTACAGCTCAGGATTTGTTTGTTTTCTAAAATTTATAAGAGTATTTTTGTTTTACACAGTTTTCATTTATTAGAATGCCTAGCAAARTTTTATTGTTCAACTTTTAAAAAAGATGAGGATATTTGTAAAACTAAAAGCTTCCAGGCCTCTCATAATGCTTCAGATATTTTGCTGATGAAAAGAACCYAACAGTGAAAAATCCCTTTCAAATAATGAGTTTGGGGTTGTATGGTTGTTGATTTTGGTTTCAGTTTTGTTTTATAAATTATTTTTTAATTTAAAATTCTCTGACATTTGTCTTTTTTTGTAACTTGTAGCTGGGGAATGGGGCTGGGTAAGGCAGGCTGTAGTAGTCTGTGACAGAAAGGTTAAGACACATTTAGCACTTCTAACAGTAAGGAAACCAAGAAATCTGTAACTACACAACGAGAGAAAATATCAAGAAGCATATTAGCAATTTCTAACCTTGGTATAGACCTTTTTTATGTACTAAGAGATTCTCGTAGTCTTCAACAATTTGAGTGACAGGCTAGCATTTACACCAAGCACATGCACCAATTAGGCCAAAAGAAGTCAATATAAACAGTYATCTACTTAAATCTACGGATTTTACACATTGTTGATGTTATTCGAGTAATTGTTTTGTAATCATTAGTACACCTCTTCRACAGATGTCATTCTCAGAACTGTCACAACTGTCAAAGCCATGCTTGCCAAAATATTAAAATTTCGAGGAGAGAGTAGGAAAATGTTTCTAAAAATTTATAACACCAAATGTTTATTTTTTATGAAATACAGCTCTGCAAGAAAATTGTAGAAAGATGCAAATAATTATCAAAGGGTTATGATTGAAGGAAAAAATACTGCAGTCAGATTACATCACCCTTTATGGAAAGACCTTTGTCACAGCTAGTTCCATATGAAATAAAGAAAGCTGTCTATCGAAGCTCCACTGAGGTTTCCATTAAAAGAAGGGTTTCTCATCAGGCAGTAATTCAGCCCTAATATTAAAAGCATCAGTAAAAGTTCCTCTGATGTAACATGAAAACTTATATAATAAATCAACTGTAAAACACTTTACCCTATGAATATTTGAAACAGTGTCACTAATTTTTTWAATTTTCTACTATCACAAAAAGATGAGAGAACACAAAGTCCTGAAATTCCAAATTCAGGATTTTATATTTTTTTTAGTGTTAGGCAGACTACTTCATTCTTATGAAATCTTAAAATTCCAATACWAGAAGTTCAGGGCCTCTTTTTAAAAGTTTATTTACATTTAATACTTTGGCTTTGATGGTTTTCTTCCCCATTGCTGAAATATTAAATAAACAGATCTTGAAAATTACAGAAACCAAAACCATTTAACAAGTTAATGGAATATGCTATGAAGCTCTTGAAGCACAAAGTTTCATGAAAAAACCAAACCACGGAGACTTTGACTTCAATAAAATGAAATATATAATTAGAAGAACTRTCTACCCTGCAAATAGCTCGCATAGCTCCTTTGGATATGTAGATCAGGATATAGCCAGGAAAGATATCCAGTGTCCCKAGAAATCCTGGAAAGAAATTCAGCCTTTGTGCATGATGTGGGGAACCTGCTCTTTCCAGAGAAACTATTTAATGGTCTTTCATTGAATGAACAAAACTGATCAGAGTGATCTGTGACAACTCCTGGCTTTGCATGGCAGGCRTGGCAGAATGCAGGGGAATAAGAAGTTTTGTCAATATAATGAGATATATTAGTGCCATTTTTAAAACGTGCATCAACTTAAAACCAAAATTATATTGTGGCAGTAACAAGATCATTGCAGAGAATACATTTCAGAAAGTACAGCCAGTTAAGAGAAAATTTATGAGACAGCAGTAAGTGCCTCAATWGCAAACCTGTACTTTTATGAGCATTCTTAAACTATACTACTTTAAATATTAAGGCAAGTGGATTAATTTAGATAGACAGAAACTACTGTGTTCAATACAACTGATCAGCAGCACAATAAAACATTTCAGAGGGCATAGCTTCAATAGCATGAATATTATTAAAAGTGACAAAACKTTATCTGTTTTCTGGAAGCTGAGTTTCCCAAGCTATGACAAGAGTGCATACAGCAGCAGCACTTATTTTATCCCAGCCTTCAGACTGTTTTTTTTCCTTCTYAAAACAAAACCTTTGTCTGTGAATTGCTCTGGTCTTTGAACAAGYACAATACAGAGCTCATCTATGCTTCTCCAGGTCTGGACTGCAATCTTCACACTCAAATTAGTTACCAAGAGTCACGAARGCAAAATAATTTTAGGAATTTTGCCTAGATTTAATTAATGATTAGCCAGATTTGACTTAAATTGTAGACTTCAAGGTAGAAAACACACAAAGGTTTCCATCTTTGGTTAACTGATCGTTTTGAAAGATCAGTTATAAATGGCTCAGCTTTTCTATCCCCAGGTTAGACAGACAGCTGATTAATCAGCAGTGTGTCCAGGTATCCAAGAAGGCCAGCAGCATCCTGTCTCCATCAGCAGCAGCGTGCCCAGCAGGACCAGAGCAGTGATTGGCCCTCTGTACTCAGAGGTGGTGAGGCCATACCTGGAATCCTGTGTTCAGTTTTGGGCCCTTCATTACAAGAACAATGAGGTGCTGGAGTGAAGAGTAAAACTGGGAAAGAGTCTGAAGCACAAGTCTGATRAGGAGCAGCTGAGGGTCCTGGAGTTGTTTAACCTGGAACAAAAGAGGCTGAGGAGGGATCTTATCGCTCTACAAACACCTGAAAGGAGGCTACAGCCAGGTAGGTGTCAGCCTATTCTCCTCGGTAACAAGTGACACAACAAGAGGAAAAGGCTTCCAGTTGTGCCAGGGGAGGCTAAGCTTAGAGATGAGGAAAAACTTCTTGACGTAAAGGTCATCAAGCATTGGAGTAAAMCATCCAAGGAACTGGGTGAAGGTGAAGTCACTATTCCTGAAGGTATTTAAAAGAAGTATAGATGTGACACCTGGCGACCCAGTTTAGTGGCAGATTTGGCGATGCYGAGTTRATGGTTGGACTTGATGATCTTAAAGCTCTTTCCCAACCTAAATTGTTCYAAGTCTAGTACATTGCTAAAGGAGAGACTCTAGCCTGACTTTAGCCAGACTCCACCWGGAAGTACACAAATCAAGGGCAATCTTTGGCCTTTCCCTGTTCATGGACACTTACAAAAAGCCCAAGAGCTGGTTGAGAATATTTTTCATTTAAGAGCTCAATGATGGCAGAGCTACAAGAAGTGTTTGTGCCATTAAATATTWTAATTCTTTTATTTTCAATGTTTTATTAGTACTGCAGGCTKGACCCTACAACCCTTGTTCACTCAAAACTTTCATAGCTTTGATCAAAGTAGTGACTAGAATGGGCTGGTACAGTAGTGAAATCTGTTCACAGTTCTTCCATTTTCAAACATCCTTGAAGAGTATCTAGGTCAACTTGTCATGGGAAAAAAAAATCTTGTAAATTTTATGGGCTTCTCTATGGTCAATTTTTATTTCTCAGGGTAGGGAGGGTTATGTGATATGTCTRATACTGTTTGAATAGTCTGTCTTAGGAATGCCTCAGCTTTCCAAGAGGCATCTGGAAYATGCATTTTACACATTGCAAGGCAACCAGATACAAACCCAAACAGTTAGTGGAAAGGTAGCATTTCTCATGATTACTATTAATAAATACTTTGGGATGATTGCTTATTGATAATTTCTAACTCAGAGCATCACATTCACTGAGGATAAATTTACCAAGCTTTTTTAAGTGATCTTGAAATTTTTTTAATCAGGAAAATACCACAAAAGAATAATTAAAAAAAAACAAACTAAAGAGTAATGAAAAGAGCACCAAAAATCTTCCAAGAAACTTAACTGGTTTTATAAGAAAAAATGCACATATTCTGTGAAAATTCAGCTGTGGCATAAATGGGRAACATTTTTACTTATTATGACATTCTTTAAAGAGAACTTATTAAAAGATAAATATAGATGTAGACTAAGGGATGGATGCAATCTTGGTGGGAAACAAACTCACAATCTGAGATATCCACGAAAAACAAATTAGCCTGAAACATCATCACAAGCATGTCAAACACAAGGCTGGAAAAAACTGAAGAAATATTCTCAGAAACAGCTGCAAAAAAATGCTATTTTCATTCCTTTTACTGAAACAGGATTATAACACCATATTGCTAATCCAAAATCAAACTTTCCCAGAGATTGTAAATGGTCTTTATTTCCAGATACATGTAAATTATCTGCTACTTGTGTTACCATTTTAGTCAGAGGGTTAAGGGCACCAATATAGAAATATGCTAGATTTTATTTAATTAGCTCAGTCAGATGACAAAATCAACTGAGATAAACAAGAGTTCTTTTATTCATCCTAGATTAGGTTCATTTTAACTAAAATGTGTCTCTAGAAGAAAATAAAACTCACAATCCCTGTAATTAGAAACGGAAAGRCACATAAACCTTCACTGGGAAATTGAACTGATTAGTCATCATTTCATTTTCATCCTCTARTGCTGGAATAACAGATAATAACTTTTCCATCAAAAGTGAAGATACCTATCAATTGAGTTCTACAGTTCTTTGAAAATRTAAAAATAGGCAACTAACAGTGGAAGAAACAGGTGATTTTAGTCCATTGCCCCTGGAATTACACCTTTCCCCWGAAAAACTCCAAACCCATAAAAAAGCATAGAGCCTTTTCACTAGGCAGTCAAATACACATTCAGCATCTTCTAAGAAAACATGGAGCTGAAGGGAAAGGAGGAGTTTGAGGAATTTGGGGATATTAAGAAWATAAAGCATTCCACAAACATTATCCTTTTATTTTTCTGCATGGCTAATGACAGAGCTTTTTTACAGAGTAAGAATTGTTATTCCATTCTGCAGTCAAATTTCTTATTGCTCAGAACACAATCAAAACTGAGATCATAAAGRCTGAAAAAAATTAAGGAATTTTCTGTGAGAAATAAACTGAAAGAAGAAAATATGCAAGATAGATCCTTCACAAGAGCAGACTACAAAAATAATCATGTGCATAATATCTCACAGAAAAAAAACAGCTTCCCAAAGTAAAACTTTCTGAAATGGATTTAAAGTCCAAGGTAAGTGACAATGCTAAAGTGAAAGTGTGCACCCTAAGAATGAGACTTCTGATGGAATATGTTCCTTCTATTAAAATGAATTTAAAATTCAAACTTGATTCTTTATTCCCAAAATGATTTTGTGGAGAACATTTTCATGGTTTATGTGCTGCCATCTTCWTTTTCAGTTCTCAAGAAATTCCCTTCTACCTGCAATAAAAATKATCCTGTTCAAATGGAAATCATAAGGACTGGTATTGTCAAATGTGTTGAACCTAACATCTTTTCTTCTTACAGCATAATCTACCCAGTATTTCTTGCGTGCTACTGGGATGTTGATCTTTCCTTCCACTCCAGCACTGCAGAAACTTTACTGCCAAATTCACAATTTTCTTTCTAAGAAGTAACCTTGCTTTTGCTGATATTCTCTTCCTGGGTTTGTGGAAAGCTCTTTCTAAAATCATAAATAAATGGGCAACCAATTTGGAAACCCCAGTGAAAACTCTTCTGAACACTCAGATTTTCTGTAGAAATTCTCCACAGAGGTACACAGCTAGTGTCTCATGATTGCTCATTCTTGGAGAATTTGTGAATGCCTTTGTTTCCTTATGTTTTCTATTTTTATAACATATTCTTTATAACACTGTTTAAAGTAAAGAAACAAAACATCTTTTTTATGTCTAGCATTGCTGCAAACAACTTATCATGAGGACTTCTACAGYAGAAAAAAGGTTAAATACGATCCTTGAATCCACATAAATATGCAAGCAGAGTTGCTTTATTTCATGTCTGTAAGGCAGATATTTTTGTTTCCAAGGAYAGCACATGTTGGAAGGTTCTAAAACAATAATATTTTAAAAAATGCTCAGGGTTTCACTTGAAARTATTTTTATTCTTTCTATCCTTGCTACAGGCCAATTCAGAGGAAACTCTTTTTCTGAATTGAATAATGTGCAAAATTATCTGAGACGAAAGATGCTAAATAAATTAAAAAGCATTATGAAGTGTTGTGTCTAATACCACACTACTTTTTAAAAGCCAAATGTTCTTACTTTTTGTCACTTGGCATATGTCATTTAAATTAACCCAGCTTTTAGGTTTTCATTTTGCTTCTGATCTGTTGGAAAATCTGTGTTACAGTTCGTGAGAGCTGTTTGTTGTKTAAGTCTAAATGTGTAAATGAGGTCTTGCATTTCATTTCCTTACTCTAAAGCAGGGTCAGCTGTACCTACAGATACCACTGTAAAACCTTATCTTAAAGATCTTGAATGACGGAGAATTCTCCCTCTCTGCAAACATGATTTTATTTTCTCTTCCATTTTATTTTCTTTTCTAGTTCTTGTGCAAACTGAACTGTGCTTGCTACAATATGAAGAAATTCTTTGTGCTTCTAATGAAGTCAGTTAAGTAGTCACAAATACTAAGTGGATAATTTGTATAATACCATTGTAGTTCTTTGTCTAGACTGTACATTAAGCAAACCTGAAAGTGTTCAGCAAAGGAATTAAATACTCTGGGTCCTGTCTTCTAAACTAAGTTYTGTTGTAAAGATTGTCAACATCCTTGTATAAATAATAATACAGGATTTTTAAATGCTGGAGAACTCTCTTGAAGAACATTCTTTGCCTAAGGTGAAGACTAACTTTTAATTCCTGGTTGGAATAACTGGTAACATTTGTTAGTTTACAGGGTTGCCACACCCAAGAGAAATATTGKGTTGTTCTTAAATTGCCCTAAATCACCATTGTGCAGAGGTGGTTTGGTCCGCTTTAAAGAGTCGCCTTCAAATGCATGGGCAAAAAGCAGGTGGTATTAAGAACTTGTGAGACTAACAGAGTTCGATGCCAATGTTCACTCTATCACTTATTACATAGATGAAACAYACATAACAAAATTGGGTTAGAATCAATTTAGAACAACTTAATAGAGACTGGCTACAAGCATTAGATGGTACCATAAGAACAAATTTCTTTTTCTGTTTTCTATTTTTATTCAGAAGAATACTTTCTTATTTGTAATAAGCTATGKGTTTCAGAAAATGCTGAAGGGTTAATGTAAATAATCTTCTTCCCTTCTAGTTATTTTTAAATATCAATAAATACTTTATGTCCCATGTAACTTAGTCAGTAACACTTTTCAAACCAATTTTAAATTAATGGACATTTAATGGGCATTTAAGTTATTCAGTTGCTTTTTTCTTAACTTGAGTTAAGAAAAAATTTAAATTGGGGTGGTTTTTTTTTGGTTTTTTTTTTTTTTTTTTTTTTTTTTTTTTTTTTTTTTTTTTTTTTTTTTTTTTTTTTTTTTTTTTTGCCAAGGAATAAATCCTCTGAATTAAAAGATTCAGATTGGACAGGGTTTAATGTCTTTAATGAGTATGGCTTGAGGAAAAATTGCTATCTCCCAAACTGAGATGTTACTCTATCAGAGAAATTAACCTTGAAGAAGGAAAAATAATTATTCAGGTGACATTGAATATTGAAAACTTACTTAACTTTTTTGTTGTAAATGGGAAGCTTGCAAAGAAAAATGTAGACACTGAGAAAGCAGAAAAAAATAATTCTAACAGTAGTGCTCTCATTCCCTAGAAAAGTCRTCTTGAGAAATAATGAAGAAAAATACTAAGGTGGAAGACTTTTTAAATTAACATTTTTAATTCACATTTTTAGCTGTTTAGCTCATATATGTGTGTGTGCGCTTAGTAATCATATTACTAATCATGATTTACTGATATAACTAATTCAAATTTTTGCGAATGAAACATTAACAGAGAGAAATCAAAGGCTTTATAAGGAAATTAGTGTGACAGAGTTTCATCCGTTCTGGCCAGGTTCTTTTGGACATTCTCTGAGTGGAAGATGCAATGTTTAGCATCACATTTACTTGCATGAGGTAGTWGATGTCAAATGGAATTTCTCATTTAGCAGAATTTTACAAAATATACTGAAAAAAAATAACACGAATGAAAGTTACACATCCAAAATAAACCCCARTTGAAGTACAGGATTTAATCACAACAGCAATGAGGTCCCAATTACCAGGTTCTGCAACACACTCACCATCACGATTCTGGATGTCCCCAGTTGCTGGGAAGGAGAACATGGGTTAAAAACAGCTCATGCTCATTRCTCTCTTTGAAATATCTTTGTTGTTTAGCTTTCACCTCTGAGTTGGGCTGGGCCATGTATTCACAYTCCTGGTCTGGCTAACATGGGGAGACATTCAGGGTCATTTAAGGAACTTGGGGGAGAAACATTYATACTGCAGGTTGATGCACTGAACTGTTAACAGCTGTTTAAAATTTCCATTGGTCCCCACTGTGTCAAGATACAGACAGCTTCTGTGCGCCAGCTGTCAYCAGTCACACCCTGCAGTACTCCCTGAGCTTCCTGGGCCTTCTTACAAACCTTCTCTGAGCCTTCTTCCATTGTTGGGTATTATTTGTCAGTGACTCAGCGACATAAAAGATATTATTTACTAGTAACATTTACAACTCTGCAAATTGAACATCCCAAGTATCTCAACATGTATTCTGGCTTCTAAATTAAATATTTTTGGCTTACACAATTCAAATAAGTTAATCAAATGATCAAAGGTAAAMAACTAGAAAGTCTTTGACTAAAGAAGATCTACATCATATGAACTGCCTTGTTATGCATTCATGATATTATATTTAAATTATAAGCTGGCGTAGAACTTTACCTTTATTTCATCGGTTAGTTCTAGAAAATAATTTTTCCTCTACTACTTACATAAAAATTGTGTTACTGACAGCCAAATCCTAAGGTTGTCTTGTACTTTTTGAAAAGAGTTGGTTAAGAAATTTCTATAAAAGCTGTGAGACACATCTTGCATCCAGTGAATGGTAACACCCATAAGAAACATCATCAGTACCACTGACAGTCTATTGAACATTCACAACTGGTAGATTTTGCCCTTTTGCAGAAGCATATTAGAAGTATTAGAACTACTGTGTTGCTGCAAGCCTGTTCAATTCCAAGACTCTGAGGACAATGTCTAGAACAGTGTTGCAGAATATTAAAGCTCAACTCGGTCTAGTATTCCTTTTATAAAGTTTTTCTTTGTCTTGTTCATCATCCATCAAAAAACTTTGGGGTTTTTTATTCTTTAGCCTAGCTTATGGAGTCATCTGACAAATCCTAAAAGTCAGCAATCAATGGTCATGTCTCAGTGAAACTGAAACTTTCCTGTTCAGGGCATGGACAAGTAATTTGTTGAATTTTTAACATCATCCAAAACTGATCTAAATACAGATGTACAGGAACACAGGTGCATAAAACATATGGAAGTGTTGATAGAAATACAATAGCAGTGAAAATCCTAAAGACAAGTTCAGTCTGGGGAGTTTAATTTACCAACAGTTGTGTACTGTCAAAGCTGACCTATGCTTGAATATCTTTCTGCTATTCTTTACCCTTAGCTTGATAAATATCCATGAGTTCCGTCCAGATAGAATTAAAACACATTTTTAATACCTAAAAGACATAAACTTCATTTCTTTCATTCCCACAGTTCAGCAGTTGCTTTGGTTGCATACATCTCTCCTTACCCCCACGCCCAAATTCATGTCACTGTGTCAGATCTAAGACAAAGAAAGTAAGAAACATATCTAAATACATGGATGTCAAGGGAGTGATTTACCTAGCAACAGTAACTATGTGAAAGTTTTTCAGAAATGTCTGTGCATGTGATGGTACCTTAATGGCTTGCATTTAAGAGGTTTGAAGAAATGGCTGGGAGGATTCTAGCAAAGCCAAGAATCAAAGACATGAAATGCACATACATTCTGGGAAATATAATGCCATCAGTTTGCAAAGAAGTTTATGCTCATACTTTCAATAAATTTTGTAAAGATTTTGCTCATAAATCCATAGTTAGAAAAACATTATTTCACTCTGTGCTACCTTGGATAGAAAAAATGTGCGAACAGAGGAAACATGTTAGGATAAATGTTTCTCTGTTCTAATAGCCATCATTTTTTTAAAGCAAACCACCACATAAAGAATTATCTGAAGTGTTACAACAATAATCCTGAGAATAAGGASAGGTAAAAAGCTGAGATGGCACTGTGATATATAACTATCTACTGCTGTGTCAGTAATGCACACTGCTGATCGATGGCCCTGGGGATCAAACCCTAATGTACAGTGAACAGCTTTTTCTTAAACAATGAGATTTAATAGATCCCACTAAAAGAAAAGGATGCTCCCACCAAATCAGCATAGTAACACATGAAAATAAGTTAAAATATTTAAAATCCAGAATAATCCAACTGAGGTCTTAATCAAAGTCGTCGTGCATAAGAATCTATGCTATTTAAATTCAATGTACAATCTAAAGCAGAGTATCCAGATGAGATCATAGCTCAGCAAAAAAAAAAAWTCTCTATTTTTTCTTTTCTATTCCTACTTATCCTCTTTTTTTCCACAGACATTTGTCTTCCATTCCTGTAAATGCAGTGTCTTTTAAAAGGAGAGTGTAACCTGAGTCACCAAAAYTTTCATGTAGATACCCTGTAGTGAGCTGCCAATGAAGACTAGAAAGCTTAAATTCAGAAAAATCAGCTTTTATTATAGAAAAGTAATTAACTTTTTAACTAGGAAAAGTTCAAACTAGATCAGATTGAACAGAAATAAAGAAGAGCTTACAGCTAATCCTGCTTCCAGGTGTGGTTTAGGTAACTTTCCAAACTGTAACAAACTCAGCATGTTCCAGATTGGCTCTCCAGTCATCTCTGAAGGTACTTGATGCTTCTCTGAGGAGGATCTCCTTTCCCTGCTGAAGTCTCTAAACATTTTACGCCCTATGAACAAACTCAGTTGCAAGTACAGTCCCTGTACCTATCTGAGCCAACAGAAACTCCTAGCTGAGAAGAAAGCAGCACAAAACACCACATGAGTGATGCTAGCCATGTTTCTTTGCTTCTTCTTCTTCTAAGACATGTTTCTTTTTCTGGCAATATTTATTGTATTTTTCCTCTTCTATAGCCTTCTTCAAACTGGCTTCTTAGAGCAATTTCTATATYTTCCTTTCTCACAAATGTATTTCTTAAATTTGAGTCTTTGCATGCAGTTTCATTCCTCCTCTTCCTTACCAATGATTCTAACAGCTTATCTTTCTCCTTCCCAAACCTTCAAGACTGAGGAGGTATTTCCAATGCTGTTCCTCTAACTCAGCTTATATCTTCTGTCAGACTGTCCAGTGCCTTAATGCTCCTTCCACTCATCTTCCCATATCAACAGTCACTTCTTCCTTTTCAGACTCTTCCACTGATCTTCAAAATATCAGAACATTGTAACAATAAAACKATAGTATCAGGATCACAGAATCACAGAAYTAACAAGGTTGGAAAATACCTCTGGGATCATCAAGTCAACCTAACACCACCTTACCACATAAACTATAGCAGCGAGTGCACGTCCAGGTTTAATTTTAAACACCTCCAGGGATGGTGACTCCACCACCTCCCTGGGCAGTCCATTCCAGTGYCCAATCAMTCTTTCAGTGAAGTATTTTTTGGTAATTTCTAGCCTAAATTATCTCTGGCGCAGCTTAAGACTGTATCCTCTCTTTCTGTCAGTGATTGCCTGGAAGAAGAGACTGAYCCCCTCTGGCTGCAACCACCTTTCAGGAAGTTGCAGAGAGTGATAARGTCTACCCTGAGCCTCCTTTTCTCCAGGCTAAACAACTCCAGCTCCCTCAGCAATTCTTCATATGGCTTGTGTTSCAAGTTCTTCACCAGCCTTGCTGCCCTCCTCTGGATGTGTCCTTCTTAAACTGAGGGGCCCAGGRCTGGACACAGCACTCAAGGTGCAACCTCATCAGTGCCAAGTACAGGTGAAAATGTACATATATTACTAAATTCTTGATAAGTCTACAAGTGACAGGAGAATGTGGCTTTGTCACTGTTCTCAAATTATATAGCTACAGCCAAAGAGGCCAACACCATTACTACCAAGCAAATCAATCYTAAACACCAAAACCAAAGAATTTTATCTAAATTTGACTAAATTCAGTTAGCAAGATTCTGTGGACAGTTCCAGTAGCCTTGTTATCCCATTAAATTCTTCCTGAAGAAACAATTACAATCATGTATTTTAAAGCCCTCCAGATTTTCACTTTGCAGAGAATTAGTTACTTCAAAATTCTGCTTTACAAACTGAAGCTGAGGTGCTGTGATTTCTGTTATTTGGACATTGACTTCTCTTCTTTCCTTGTCCCCTGTGATATATTTTGCTTATTTAGTTCCAGTATGCCTGTGGCTGTTTCTAGCCACATRCTTGCTGCCACCATTTGTTTTGTTGATAAGAAGCAGTAAGTGACCATAAATGACGTCCATGTTATGTGCTAAGATATCTTTGATTGGACAGTCTGGATGTTGTCTAGCCTTAGCACTCCCACCATGAAATCTCTTTCTTTTTCCTGCTGCTTTTATCTGCTCTAAGATATTTACATACATTATTCTCTCTGTAGCAAGCAAGTAGCCCGCATGAACCCACCTTGTTTGCCTGGGTGCTCCACCTCATCTGACTAGCAGCCGAGGTTAAGTACTAGTTTGACATGGGGCTTGGGCTCATATCTGAATATATCTCCTCTTTCTGACACCAAACTAATGAAATCCTGGTTTTTCTCTGCCTCTAAAACAAGAAAATCACACACAATCTCCTTGTTGTTCCTTTAGCTGACAAATGCCTTGACTGGAGGTTAATACGGTCTACTAGAAAAAGGGTACAAACAAAGAAATCCACAGAAAAAATAAAGAAATATTCCACCTTTAGAGTCAGCTAGSTATTTTCCATGCTAGCAATGTACTCACCTGTTAGTAAATACTGGTATTCTGGGAAATAACACAGATACACCTACTTTCCTTGTAGTGAAAAAGGCAGGAGGAGAGGCAATAATATGACCTTGCTTCTTACACTGTTTAGAGAAGATTCTTGACAGAACAGAGAGTTACTTGCTCTTGTTGAGAAATATTCAAATTTCTACCAAGGCAGAAAATAACAGCCATGGCTGAAACGCATCTCCACTGAACCATGTGCTCATGGGCAACGTGAAGTCAGTTTGCATGAAGTCCCAGATCTTAAAAGTCATAATACGTGTGTATTGCAAAGGTTAATGGAAAACCCATTTATGAAATACTAYTTCTGGACTACAGTTTTGAGACCTTGAATAAGAGTATTCTTATTCTCCATGGACCAGCTTTCATAGCACAAATGTTAGTTAAAAAAAAACAAACAAAAACCTGCAGAAGTACAGCTAGAGCACTGCAGATCTTCAAAGATTCATTTTCTCCATTAAGCATGTATGCTATCAGTGCACTTCATTTTACTTTAATTTTTTGGAAAGAACTGTAGGGTGTTATATTCATTTTCATGTACCCATCACTCAATTTATAATAAAAATTTCAGTGCACATCAAAAAATCCAACCTTTTATAGAAATTTGTTGTGGCAGATTTAAACTCTATGAATTTTTTCAGTATTTTTAGAACTCTTAAAGTAATGTTTTTTTTTTGCTAGCAAAACAATTGTTTTCTGAAGTACAAAGAGTGTTCTATACATGCCTTCAAAAATGTACTGGGCATATTAACAAAAATTTTTGGGGAAACAGCAGAGTATGCACTCTTGTAAAAAGGAAATATTTTAAAATGGCATAGCATGTATGGCACAAGATTGTGCCATAAATTTAAAGTGAAAAATAAAAAGGGCCAGATGGCTCTTTTTATGCTTGGTTACCAATTTTATACATACATGTATGGGATTCATAGTAGGGTTTAATCTTTATTGGTAGCTTTTAGTGGTTATCCTTTCCAAGAAAAATCATTTTGGTTCAGTGATTAAAATAAGGTTTACATGTGTTTTATATTAAATTTACTATGCAAGYTTATCTTTTGCAAGTACATTTAGTTGTGATCCCTGGTTGAAACCCACTTCATGACTTCAGGTTAGAAACCACAAAACCTGACAGAGGGGAAGAAGATCTGTCCATTACTGCACAAAACCTCCATCTGCTTGCTAAGATTTAATTGCTGCAACAGGAGCCAGCTATGACTTGAGCACTGGTAATATTTGCAGTTTGAGAAGTTATTCCCTCCTGTGAGAGTATTTATGGTATGGATCTTTTGCCTATAGTGGATCACTGTTTTAACATAATATGAATAACAAACCAGTTCTTTTATAAAAGTATGGGTCCTGGCACACCTAGTTTGGTAAGCCTTTATATGTTACCTATGAAAATCAAGCTTACTGCCTTACATATGGAATGAGGTGAATGACCTCATTCCATATGGGAAATTTGACCTCATTCTTACATGGATGGTAAACCTGACAACAAGTATTTCTCTTGCATTGCATTCCTCTGCATTGCTTACAATTTGCTTATTTATATTAATGCTTTCATATGATCATTTTCAAATAAGAACATTCTTTTAGCATTCAAATAGTTTGGATGATACTTATAGTATCGTGTATTATGGAAATTCATTTAATAAAAACAATGTCTGCAGATATAACTTCATGACACTCTGAAAATTATTTAATTGGAACAATTTTTTCTCCACAACATGATGTGCCATTTAAATAATTTTACAGAATTAAATTTTGAATWACTGGGGAATGGGAAGGGTGTGCTCTGTAACTTGATTTTCAAATTTCTGAATGAGAAATAATAAACTTGAAACCTGCATGATATGTATTGCACAGCATGTGAAACTGACAGAAACATTTTTCTATCTTCTCTAATGGATTATGAAGCACTTGACTTTTTGCCAGAATATTTTCTCATTACTTGTTCAGCTCAGAAAAATCCCTCATCATCCACCCAGCACGTCTGTATGAATTGTCAATAGAGAAATCATCAGCTAAGCTGAATATGAGGCACAGAAGTTAGAGTTCTGTAAAATGWAGAAAACACTAAGATTTTAAAAAGCCCTGCTCTTTTCACTGAAATTAAAAGAAAAAGCTCACACTCATTTGTAATAGTACTGGCATCTCTTCTGTTTAAGCCATGAGATGACAGCTTCAGTGAAAAAGGCTTATAAGTTTGACTGACAGTTTAGCAGAGAGAAACCCTTGAAGGTGGCACAGCTAGCTATTGTAGGATTGATATTGTAACATGACTTGAATAAATGGAATTGAAGAACAAAAGATAACAAAATAAAATCACTTTGTTCATCAGCTCATCATTTCCAGTCCAACCTGCTGCAAATAGCACAAAACCAAAACTCTGAAAGCTTGCTTCCTGTAAGAAGCTCAGTCATTGCAGCTCCTCCGGCTGCTAATAAGTATTCTCTCCATAAACACTCCCATTTTAAACGATTTGTTGTAATACTTGGAAAAGTGGTTCACCTAAGATATATGGAGACAAAAATAATTTCCAGGTTACGAAGTAAAAACCTAACTGAGAATTGAGAGWTTTGGCTGCAAGGCAAGAAAGAAATGTTCCATGCTTCTATATTTTAGGCAAGAGAGAGGACAGGTTAGCGCATGATCTCTAWAAAATCCACACAGAACTGATCCATGTAAAATATCATGCTCTCCCAGAAAACCTGAGATCTAAAGCCAAAATGACCAAGGAAATCCTGGATCTTCAGAAGGGGCTCAGTATCTARAATGATTATGGTTGATGGGGTGAGAAGAAAAAGCCATGGCAGCTAAATGCATAATACTATAAATCAGTTGTATGTGTCACATTAGAGCATAAATAAATTCAGCTGAAATCTAGTGCATGTTAACATTCTGGCAATTTTCACCTGTAATGATTCCTTTCGAAACCTGTAGAACAATTTGATAATCAAAACCAAGCAAACAAAAAAGGAATTTCACTGAGGCTTTCTGTTTAAATTATCACTACTCTGCATTTTTTTCTGTAAAGAAAAGCACTTCAGTTCCTTGTGTTTTGATCATTTATTGAGATGCAAATTCAAAGTACTTTGAATACTCATGGAAYCCTTTAATTATGCCATTAAAATCTTGTGCCTTTGCAGTGAGATAATGGATTTATTAAATAGATTCTTTGACATATTCTGTAGGAAGCTTGTGGTTGGCAGCTGCTACTGCATCTTCAGGGCAGTGAGAGAGTGACGGACARTACAAAGACTCTACCTTAAGAGATACACAACATTATCTTTCATGCAGTTTAACTGGTAAGGATTATGATAAAATATATCTTAATAGCTTTAATGTTTTAATGGTTGAACTCCATTCTGTTGTAAACTTTCCAGGAAATATGAAACACGAATAATAGATTGTAGTTGAGWTCAAGTCATGCCACAGCTAGCACGTTCACATAAGAGCTAGCAAGCATGAATGTTGGCTGTATTTCTTGTTGTAGTCACTACTTGAAGAGATATTCAGAATTTTAATAATCTGGTTTGATCTGGTAAGAYTCCTATCGCTGGAGAAAGGAATAAGTTAATTAAAACATTTTAACACTTAATTGCTGGTATTGCTAATAGAAGGATCTTCAAAACATTCTTTCTTTGGGCTGCAGTACACTTGGACGTCTGAAACAAAGCAAAAATATAAATTGGTGATCAATTTGTAAAKAAAAATTTTAATCTCTTTTGTCCTGGTGAATTTGACAGGAAGATGTCTGAGTTCCAGTTCATACACAAAGGATTTTGTTATTATCAGGAAGAAAAGTATCATCTGCTCATGTGGACTACATGATGAATGGGTGAATTTGTTTTCAACTACCTTACTCTCCCAGTAATAGTTTGGGTTCCACCTTTATGCTATATTACTCCTGAATTTCATTACTTCTTAAAGGCCATCTATTCCCAGATCACTCACTGCAGAATTGGATCTCTRTTGGGTGTTCCTGGAAAATAGGCTTCCAGCTGTTTGGTCCTCAAAGAGAACAATATAGCAGAGAACCTTRGATGGATGTTACAAGATCTGGTCCTCTTAACATCATGGTTATATCTTATATTACACTGACAMTGCAACTCTTGTTTGAATCACAAAGTCATAGAATTCCAAGTGAATGGAGTCCAAATGAAGAAGTTTCTGAAAATTCATAGAAAGTACAAGCAAAGTTGTTTCTCTTTTCCTTTCTGTTCTCATCCATCTGGGCAATTCCTTGTATTTCAATCTCCATGCATAGAAAACATCTTGACAGATAATTTGGCATGCATTTCAAAGTGTTAAATTCTCTTTAGCTCTTGTAATCTTTCTCACCATTGTATTGGCTAAATACATTACAGAAAATAAGGATTTCTTAGAATCGCAAAATTTGGTGCATTGTGGGTAAGCAAAGTATCTTCAAAAAAACAATAATTTATTGAAGTGGGTGTACCTCTTGCACACTGTAGCCATGAAACTAATGACACTTTGTAAAAACAAGCAAGGTTGAGTGACAAGTGTTCACTAAGTTCATGTCTCCCTGCATTTAAGGGTTGGTTTAAACTTTACCTTTCAGAGCATTCAAAGTAAAACACATTAAGATATCAGTGTTAGGGTGCTGTGGTTTGACATAGCTTGGTTTTAGTTAAGGCATAGACATTAAGCACCAAACCCACTACATAGGGACTCATCATTTGTTTAGTAAGTTGTTTCCTGCTTTTTTTTCATTTATGACCATGCATGATGAATATGTGCTTATTTTCAGAGGTGAGGATTACAGTCCATGGTATGTGCTGTGATGTTTTTTGCACACAGAGTTGGGGGGCAGCAGGAACCAGATAGTACAGGGGAGAGGGAAAGCCAATTGTTGAGAACAGTAGAGTGGGAGGAGCAGCACCTCCAAAGGTAAAGGACACRGTCTCATGGTACTCAAGGGAAAAGAGAAGCTCCAGTGATTTGGTTCAGTGGACAGTTCAGATCACCAGGCTAACTTATAGCCAGAAGGCAGCTCCAAGACCAAGCTGGAAAGCCACGGAAGTCAAATCCACCAGTCAGGARCAGTGACATACACAGGTGACCACAGTCACGAGCAAAGCTGTAATATAGCTCTGGCAAAGACAAGTCTAACCATCTTGGCCTAAAAACATTTCTTGTACAAAGAGGAATGGGAYGCTTATAAGGCCTCTCACAGTCTTTTCCATCTAAACTGTTTTCCCATCACTCAATTCCACAGCTGCTCCAGATCAGAGCTGACCTTGAGCACAGTCAAACCCCAGAGGGGAAGCAGAAGAAAACTCAGGATTCTTGACACATAATTAGAAATGTTAATTTTTGCAACTGCATGCTATACCTGGTGTGAACAGTTACCACCAGCTGTCATAAATTGAATAAATTAATAATGTAGAATTAGTTTTATCTCCAGCATGCAGATGAAGTYGGTCTCTGAAAAAGAAATCCTAAACTCAACAATAATTTGACCTCAATGAATGAGGCCAGGATTTCATCCACAGAATTCAAATGAGTTTCCAAAGACCACAAATGGGTCCTAAAATCCCTCTTATATGTATTGAAGAAGTTCTCATGACAGTTAATAGRCTTGCATTGCCTTTATTTTTTGCTTGCATTATGAACTCAATCTATACTTGTAGCAAAAACAAGGACAAAAATGACAATCTATTTACTTGAGGGTTCCAATTTGATTTGAAAATGGTACTTGCTTTTAAAGTGCTTCCTTTATAATACAATATATTTTTTCACCTTCTTGAACTTGATGAGACAAAGAATGTAGCACGTACAGTCTTATCATATGGTTTTGGCTGGTACAACACCTGGTATGGGCCATGCTCTGTATTTGTGCTGAAAACAGCATTGATACCTCAGGTACTTATTTGTTACTGCTGAGTGGCACTTACACAGAGCCAAGGCCTTTTTCTACTCCTCATACCACCACACCAGCAATGATGCTGGGTGTACAGAAATACTTGGAAGGGGCGAAGCTGGAACAGCTGACCTCATCTGAGCAAAGGGAAATTCCATATCATGTTATGCTCAGAATATAAAGCTGGATGGAGAAGAAGGAAGGGGAGCATGGCATTCATGGTGATGGCATTTGGCTTCCCAAGTCACTTTAACAACTGATGGAGCCCTGCTTTCCTGGGGATGGCCTGCACATGGGAATGAATGAATGAAGGAATGAATTCCTTGTTCTGTTTTTCTGTGCACAGAGCTTCTACTTTCCCTATTTAAGTGTCATTATCTTAATCCATGAGTTTATTTTTACTTTTCTGATTCTCTCCCCTATCCCGCAAGGGGACAGTGAGCAAACAGCTCTATAGGACTTTGTTGCGGGCTGAGGCTAAACCATAACAGCATAAACCCAAAGATTTCATTATTTCTGCAGTCTGGATTAAAATATTTCACGGGACTACATCTAAATGAACTTCTGCTTAAGCTGACTTGCATTGTGTCTCCAGTTTTATTTCAGGTAAGACCCAGCACATTTTTTCAAAAGCTTAAGAGTTTTTGACAATGTTTTCTATCTTTCTTTTCAACAGCTTTACTCTTTTATTTCATGTTTAGTAATTTATTCCCAGAATTGGTCTAGAATTTTCCTACTTCTGCATTTTCAGTTCTTTCATAGAAAAATAGAATAGTTTGAATTGGCAGGGACAACTTACACTAAACCAGGCTGCTTAAAGCTTCTCCAACCTTATTTTGAATACTTCCAGTACCCACAACTTCTCTGGGCAGCCTCTTCCAGTGACTCATCATGTTCAACTTTCTTCCTTCTCTGTCATATAAAAGTAATCTTTTTCAGATTAAAATCTGATATAAATTTGCCTTCTTTCTGTTTGTTTGTTTGTTTGAAACTATTGTCCTATCAGCCTTGGTCAAAAGTGTTTCTCCAACTATCTTATAAGCTTCCTTTAGATATGGACAGGCRCTGTAAGGTCTCCCCAGAGCCTTCTTTTCTTCAGGTCAAAAAACCCTAACTCTCTCAAGCAGTCAAAATGTTCCAGCCTTCTGATCATGTTTGTAGCCCTCCTCCGGGTCTGTTCCAAGAGGTCTACGTCTTTCTTCGTCCAGGGAATTCAGAGCTGGATTTACCACTCCAGGTGGAGGTTTTGCAACAGTGAAGTAGAGGCACAGAACCAACTCCCTTGACCTGCAGGACATGTTCCTGTTTATGCAGCGAAGGATGCAGTYGGGCTGTGAGCGTACATTGTCGGCTTGTGTCCAGGTTTTCATCTACCAGCACCCTGAAGTCATTTTCCAAAGGGCTGCTCAGAATCCCTTCATCCCTCAGACTATACCAATGTTGGGGATTATTCTGTCCCAGGTACAGGGMGTTGCACTCGGACYTGTTGAATTTCATGAGGTTTTCATACATCTTTCCCTCAGGCATATCAGGTGTAGCACTCAGCTTGTGACGTGCAAAGTTGCTGGGGTTGAACTCAATACTGCAGTCTGCATAAATGTTGACTGGTTCCTCTACCTACCTTTGAGCAACTGAATTTCCTAGCACAGAGATCAAAAAGGATAAGAAACCTTTATAAGAAGAGAATAAAGCGAATATTAAACAAGCTATTTATCGGCCATATAGTGTAACATTATGGATCAAAATTAAATGTTGAAAACAAAATTTGCTGTGCTATGTTCTTGCTTACTTTTTTGGTCATGTGACAGAAATTCAGCAGCTGTCCATGGTGCTCACCTCCAACCTTCTCACCAAAATAAAATTGAAAGAATCAGATCCTATTATCATTAAGGGAGTGGAGAAGGTTATAAAGGGAAAATGATAAAAGACGGCCAACTGTCTACACTGCAAATTAGAATCACTTCACAACCAGGTCAGGACACAGCAGTACTTTAATCAAATTCTATACAGTTCATGTTTGCAGTATTGACAAATCCTAATTGTAATGAAATACTATTTGTTCCCTGGTGTTGAATGTTTCTGTAATGACTATAGTGATTTGAGCCAACTGAGCACATAATTCACTTTCTTGGTTGAGACTAAAAAGTTAAAAGTGAAAGCAATAGAAAAGAGGTGGAAAAGAGGCTAAGTATAGGTCAGATGCAAAGAGAGATGTTGAAAAGTACTTCAAAACTTTTCTTTCTGTAAAGCCTGTAATTTATTTTAACATCAGATTGTTATCCAAAGGTACTCTTGAAACTGCAACACAAACTCAAACTGGCATATGGCTGATGACATTACTACCTCTTAAAAACATTCATTAATATTAATTTTATTAATAGACACTTGTTTTCCTTTATGTAGTCACTATAAGATTACTTGGATCACCGTAAAAATGTCTTGTCTATTGACTCTTGAACATTTGTACTTTGTAGTTTTTGAACTCGAGAGGTTATCTTAATAGTCATCAGTATGAYGCTCCAACAGAAATGCTGGAAAAAATATTCAGTAGCATCATTCAAATGTTAATAGAAGCATAAAAGGTAGTAAAATTAAACAATTTTATAAGATTGCAGTGTAAGATTTTACATATTCAGAGCTTCATTAACATCTTTAAAAAAAAATTATATTCCCTTGTAAAATTGCACTCAAATTAATGGGATAGGTGTGGAATGAGCTACCAGGAAATGGTAGGTTGTAGTTTAATCCTCCACTGATTTATTAAGGGCTTCAAAAATTAATTTTTTACATCATGCCATAATCTTATCTAGAGTAACAATGTACTATTTGGCCCATTACCTTCAAATAGCCTGCTTAAGATGAAACTTAATATATCAATATTAAGTTGATCAATGTTAAGTGCAATCATCAAACAACTTACAGCCTGATTGGATCTTTGTGGTGCTAGTAAATATTTGCACTGCATAGTGCCAATTATCTCAACCAAACAGAGCTGAAATAAAAAGAAACCTAATGCTTTAAAACTTACATAACTACTTTAATACCTTTAAAATAAAAATATTTCTAAGGAGCTTGAAATCCATTATTACTTTGAGAAATCACTKGAATATATTTAGATTATGTAATTGAGCGTGTGACATAGCACAGGAAAAGTCAGAATACAGTCAATGTATATTTAGCTCTTTGCAGATCAGATACTACAAATTTCCATCAATAAGTAGTGTGCAATATTAGGAGTGACAGCAAACAACCAAAACTTCAYGTTTCAATGAAAATATCTTTCTTTMTTTCCTGAGCCTGTGAAATAGCTGAACTAATATAAAAAATAATACCACTTACATCATTATTTTCATATATTGACTTTTGTTATAAATAAAACTTTAAATGAGCAGTTTAAAAATTATTATTTTTTTAATCTAGAAAATTTCCATGTTAAAGGTCAATTCTGTATCTCAATGAGGAAGCCAATTATTTATGAAAATGTCCTTCTTGGTTCTAAAAGTCATTGTTCAATATGTTCATATTCAAACATGCTGAATTTATATTAGTTCAGATGAAAAAGCTGAAAAAAATGTTTTGTTGTCTTTACTTTTCCTTCCCTCTTTCAATTTTTAAATTCTTTTTCTTTCTACTCCCACTGGRAAGAAAGAAAGCTGAATGACAAATGTAGAAAACAAAGGAAAACTCAACTCTTCTTTTGTGCTCACTCACAAAGAAAAAACAAATCCAAATGCAAACAGAAAGGGCAAGAGGAGGCAACCTTAATCACTGTACTGTGAATTACCTGACACTGCTGATTATTTTTTCCAAAATTCCAACTCAGCAATTTATTTTGAACCAAATAAAAAAATGTTTAGTCTACAACAACGATAAAGGATCACAGAAACATTGTTTGTTCTTAAAAATTAACATTTTTTCTCACCACAAATATAAAATTCATACCCCATTGTTTGCTTGTGTATAACTTTTCTATCAAGACCTTCTTGCCTGGCTTCTTTCTTGCCCTTGCTAGTTCTAAAATTGGAAGGTACATTTTTAAGAAAAAGAAAACCAGGAAAAGTGTTTTGCTACATAACAATGAAAGTTTAAAAAAGAAAGATTAATTTTTAAAATAAGTTTTCAGAGAAAATTTTCAACTGTGTTCTCTAACTTCTGGATACAAATAGAAAGTTGTCAAAGGAGTTTGCATTATCCTTGTTCAGGGCAGAGATCATCCAAGACAAGAAAAATTATCCCATAATAAAATAATTATTAAAAACAAAAATGAAACTTAGAGTAACATAAATAATTGACTATAGATGTCACTAAAATAATTATAAATAAAATTAATTATACATTTTTATACAGKAGACACTGAAGAAAAAGAATTCAAGATCAGAAGACTAAGAAGGTTGAGGCAGAGGTAAATAAAAAGGCAGAAAAATTATTTAAGAATTGAAAAGGAAAAAATTAATTTCCCAAGACTAAAGAAACGGGRGCATGTCCTCTAGAATAATAAGACCAGGCCTGGCGTTTTGAGACATGGGAAAGCACAGAGATGCAGGGAAAAATCTCAAAGAAACAAAGAAGATAAACCTAAYACACCACCAAAAGCACCTGGTTCAGAGCTGTAGAGCTTTTCTTTATATTTGGCATATACAATATCACTAAAATGAAAAATATCTCTGCATAASAGGATTTGAACAGTATCTGTGATGTTTGCTGCTGTTAAGAGTATGAACAAGTTTTCTTACATAGCTCATGAAAGTACTCTTTGGACTGTATATTTACAGTGAGRAAGATATACCCAGGAACATTGATTTATGACGCTAGTCTCACAGTTCTTATAGCCAGKTATAAAGTCCTGACAGAAACAGCAATATGAATTTTCTTCTTAAGGTAGGTTATAATATGTATATTTTTTTGGTAACACTTAGTCTCAATTTAAAGAGATGATATATAGTTCTGTGAAATTTGATGGATTTACACCTCACTGGCTGAATAAAAAATAAACACTAGGGTCTCCTTTGCTTACTAATTTTTACACATAAAGAAGTTTCAGATTGTCATGATAACAACTGACTTTGTGTACCATTCCTCCTGCTCTCATATTGTCTCCAGGAGAGCAAGACATTCATTCACTGAATTTTGTAGATGYACAGTGAAGAAAAGAACTATGTTGTCAAGGAGTAAAGGAAAGGAGTGTGTTGCGTAGTTCAGGATGGTCCACACTTGACAATAGCAACAGCGGCTTGCCTTCCCCAGGGCTTTTCTGTATGCATGTACAGGAAGGAGTTTGTTTCTCTCTACCTTGCTCTTACCCTCTGAGTACAATTGTAACCCTAGACCCTGTGAAGGCATCTGAACAGAAAGCAAAACAAGACCAGTTTCTCCTCAACTCCTCAGAGAAAATATGACAAAAGATGTGTTTTATGTGGCAGTCAACATTTGGAACATTTTATTATAGTCTGGATTCAAGTACAGGGTGGATCCTTTTATACTGTTGCTCTTTACCTGGACAAACTTGGAAAAGCATAAATGAGTAATACTGAGTGACAACTATTCACAAAGGAGATCGAGAACAAGCTGACGTTATATTCTTCTCTTTGGGTCACCAACCTCAAATTCTCTTGTGATCTGTAAAACATTTACTCTGTGAACTTACACATTATGAACAATGACATGATTGTACTTTTTAATGATGAATAGTTCTAAACKAAAAGCTGGGCAAGTTTCAGGGTTGCAAAAGAGTTATGAAAGTGCACTAATTCTGAATGTTCAAAATAAAAAAAGATTTTGAATCCAACATTATTACATTGAAAATTTTTTACATATTTTAGCTGATGCTATGGCTTGGTGTGTGGGACAGCCAGAATGAATTCTGAATGCTTGTGCCAGCACCGTGGTATTATGTTTTTCATGCCACTGCCTGTCTAACAGGAAGATCTTTAGGTGAAGACAGGTCTGRCAAAGCTAGGTTCTCTGCTCTATTTTTTTTTAATTGAGTGCATATGTMCTATGTTTGTCTTCTCTACTGCCTCCATAGGAAAATTTGCATGGTGGTAAAGTAGGATCCAATTCTAAGCCTTTACTTTATGTTAATGCTCAGTGTTGCTAAGAACKGTTACAGGGACCTTCACATTTCCCTGCTAGTTGGTAATAGTCTGTATATGGATCATGTAACTGTTTAAATAGCACACTGTGTGGGCAGAAGTGAGTGAAAAGTTACATATAAGAAATCAAGAACTGAATTCTGTCTGAAATTTGTTTTAGCTTACCTAAGTGACCAGCTGGGCATTGCAGATGACTCACAGTGTTCATTGTTCAAACAATTTCAGCCGTGTTGAAAATTGGGAATTGGCTGTTACCTTCTCTCAGAAACATCACAAATATACTCTGTCTTCACTTTGAGATACTTTAAAAGTTTTCAGATTAACTATGCTTTCTTTCCTGCCTTGTTTCTCTGCCCTGCATCCTCTAGTTTCATTTTCCTGCCTTCCAGATCAGGCAATCTTGCAACATCACGAATCTTGTTTGAARTAAGTGAACATATTTCAGCTGTAGCTCTAGCACAGAACAAAATATATGTCTACTGGCTTATCACTGAATCAGACAGATAAAGTAGAATGCTGATGAAGCAATTAAAAATCTGTTGCAAGCACTGAGAGTCCACATACTTCTAGTAGCTCAGTAAAGCACTTTGTCTTTTGCAGCCATTTCTAACATTTCTGTTATTCCATGAGGTTTCAGATAGACAGAAGTGAATGGACAGATGGAAACCAAGGATCTTCTCTGTTATCAAGCTGTCTCCTTATCATCTAATATAGCACATCTGGAGCAATATACAATAGAAAATCCCTGTACTTGCTTCCAACATTTACCATAAAGTGGGAAAAAATGGTTTCTCCTGCCTTACACATGATCTTGGTACAGCCTTAAGGTTAAACATTTGCTCACTGTTTTGTGGTTTAGGAGGTTTRTGAATGGTAAAAAATAAGCTAGGAAGCAAACTTGACTTGACTGTAAAAATGAACTCTGGATAAAAATTAAGACTTTTGTAGGCTTATTTCCAAACAGCATCCAGCATGATGTCACAGATACTGTGCAAACAGCACAAGAGGCACTTTGATTTCTTCTTTTTTTTTTTTTTAATTATGAACATGTCACTGAAAATTGAAAAAAGACTTATGCTTGTATGTAACAGCTTGCATGCCTCTGTAACTTTAGAATGCTTGAAAAGCTAATTTTTCAGCTTTAGCAATAAGTTAAAAATGTCCCTGACATTCTGGCAAGCAACGAATCTCCAGCACGCATCACTTGAATTTTTATAAGATTGGCTCCAGGCTTTGAGAGGACCATGATGTTTTTCAGTTTTCATAAAGAAACAGGTGCAGAAAGGCTTTTGGATTCTTGCTACTGTTTACTTCYTTTTGTAATGTTGTGGTGCTGTTATAGCCAGCCAGTGTGAACTTCCAGTGGACTAAGTTTATTTTAGTTTCCCAAAGAGCCTGCAAGTTGTAGTTCAGTGATTGCAAACAGTTTTTCKCATTGAAGCTATATTCTGATGTCAACATCTTTCTATCACACAGGTTAAAAACTTGGTTACCAACATGGTAGATGGGTAGAAATGTGCAAATGTGAATTTCAGGCATTTTTCTTTCYTTCCTAACTACATATGCTCGATGAAAAAAAAAGTTGCAACCATCAGCTAATCTCAGCCATCACAGAAGGTAACATGAGTGTTTTCTCTCTATAGATCTTTTTTATTTTTTCATAACAGATTTTTCTCGTCTCTGGTCTTGCAACAGAACTCAGGGTGGCACATACTCAAGGCCCTGCTAGCTCGTGTRATTTTTCTTACTGTGAGTTAAAAAGAGATGTACACTTATTACAATCAAACTTCAGAGACTTCCTCTTCCACTCTTGAAGTGAATGTGCTTAAAACACTGATGTTAAGTCTTTCTTACTCTTGTGGGAGTTTATTGAAACAATTAAGTTGCACTTTTCTTTTCCTATTAGATATACAGTTGTCTTTCACAAGAAGACAGAGGCCAAGGCCATGAAAATCTTTGGCCTCATCAATGAAACTAGAAGCATGCTGTCAGTCTTGCAGGCTGAGATAATATCCTTTTAAAATAAAAGTGATGATATCAGAGCAATGTATCTTTATCAGATAAATAAAAAAAAGTCTCTCATTGTTCTCTTAACTTAATCTAATGGATGACAGTCTATCATCWGGAGGTACAGAGGAAAATTTGCTCATTAAAATAGCTGGTGTCTGGACAGTGTTGATTTGTCTTTCTTAGCAAAACGAATGGACTTTAAAGAATAAGATAAAATGACAAGAAATGCATGTGTTAACTCAGTGCCCTTAATGAAAATACTAATAACAGACACCAAAAGTAAGTATCTTTGCCCCAGGAGTAAGAAAACAGGATTATAGATTTATTCYATTATAAACAGCACCACTCTGCAGATATTTATGGATTTGTGTCTCACTATACATTGCATTATGTAACATAAAAGTTCTTCACACTCTTCTTCTTTTTCAAGATGAAAGAAATTTGATCTTGTTGTGGCTTTAGCTCCTATTCTGCACTAAATGCAGCACTGGGAGACAGAAACAAAGCTTCGAATGGGTAAAACAGAGGGTATCCAGGAGTGTTTTTCAGCGCAGCATCCAGAGAAGCATAGCTACAAAAGTCTGTAATATGATTATTTATGATGTTAACAAACTGCTTGTATCTTTAACAGTTCCAAAAGTATGTCTAAAGTCGTTACACAAACTGAAAGAAAGAATCTGACATCTAAGATCAGAATCGTCCCTTGTTGCCACAAGAAAACTGTTCTACTTTTTTTGGGGCGYGGTGCAAAACATACCCCTCAACGTAAATATTTACCATTTCAAGGGAAGAATAGTTTTGATGAGCTCTAATTACTAACCAGTATTTACTATTTTACTGTAGATTGTGCTGCAACTGGTTTCCAGAACAAGCCCATAAAGGTTTTACAAGTATTGCAGGACTGAGCATGTTTCAGCAGGAAAATCAAACCTTTGTGTGTTCTAGAGAGCACACAAAGGTTAGATTTCCTTAAGACAAATCACTACTATAAAATGAAAAATTCTTTAGTTGAGTTGGATTTATTTTTCCAGGAAACTTGACCAATAAATATAAAAAAGAATTTTAGCTAATTAATTTAGTGTTGTGAACTTCCGGGGCTTTAAATAAATAAATGCTGTCTCCCCCCCAACACTGTTATGGGTAATAAATCATAAAAAATTCTATGTCTTGAAACACGGGATGGAAAGGAAGGTTTCTGTAAGAAAAAACAGACAAAAAAAGTAGAAAACCCACATTTTCATGAGGTTCTAAAGAAGACTTTTTGACACTAAGGGGTCTACTTCTCCAACACAGCATTGTAATTCTCARGTGAACATATGCACCATTTAGAGGAGAGCCAAATGTCTGTTTTAACATAAGGTCTTTCTTCATGGTGGAAGAAGGCATGATCTTTTTTTCATTAATATTTTTACAATTACTAGGCTTTTCTCTTCAAATTTAGTCCCTTACTATGGTTTGATTTCCTTAATAATACGTGTTCTCATGACCAAATACTGAGTTGCCCCTTCGCTTACTTTAAAAAGCCGATCCTTTTAAAAAATCAAGTAATTGATATTGCTGGTTGCCTTTCTTCACCAAACAAAGGTATCTGAATACAGCAATTTTGCTTTTTTYATTAGAATAAAAAAGTGTCTTCAGTTAGAAGATTACAGCTTCTTTGGCTATTAGAATTCCTGGTAGTTCTCAATCCATGTCATAACAATGACTAATTATTTTATACCTGCCTGAACTTACACCTCCCTAACAGTGATAGACTGGTTAAATATTCAGAATTAATATTTCATAATTAATATTTCCCATGCAATGTACAGCTCAGTTGCATTAATCTAATTTGAAAATGAATCCTTTACCTGATTCTTGGAATATATATGTGTCAGCAAGTGTCAAGTGTTTTTATTGGAATACTGTGGGCATTTGTTTGACAGGATTTAAGACTGTCACTTTTCTCAARTTGAGTCTCAAATCATTTCATGAAACTTGTGACTACTACTAGTAGAAGTTAACTTCTTTTAGATCTGGAARGCAGCCATCTAGTTTAATTTGAAGTCATAAGAGTAAGGTGCTTTTTGAAATTTGAAGTTTCAAAAGCTTTGATCCTTCTTGTCTTTAGATTTTGCAACACACTGAGAGATATTACCAGTTTGTCCACACCAAGTGGAACAATTCAAATGGTTTTATTTGAGGTTACAATTTCTCTCTCATGCCTTTCTCTTTCCTTCACAACTTCTGTAATCGAWGTAGTCTATGAAAGTTTCCATGATAAAAACTAAGGCATTTTATTTTTTTATTCCACGGAGCACTTGGGGTTTTTCTCTAATTCTTCTTCATCCTTTAATTGTGTAAGTTAGACCAGCTATCAAAGTGTAACTCAGCACCAGGAATATGTGACTAACAAGTGGGTTATGCCATGTGTGTCCAACTCTATTAGCCCCTCTATTACATCTGTGCTGATTCAAGAAAGGTCAGATTTAAACAYATCTTTTTTTCATAAGAAATGTTTCCTACACAAAGGAAGCCATTTTTTTCAATATTAGATTCAGAAGACAGCATTGTGGGAAACACGAGTGACAGCGTGTTGACTTACACAATGCAATCCCAACATCAGCCTGGCAGGATCATGGTAGAAGAAAGAATGCAGGGGTTTGTGTTGAGGYCCATGTCAATTTTCCCTACACTGAAGATTACTCTGACAGTTTTTAAGTATCTCTTGTAAAAGCTAACACGTGAGTAGTTTCTATGTTGAACAAGAACATCTGCAGACTTCAGKGACTTATAAGAAGCTTCTACAATTAAGTCCAAATCTATCAAAATTGATCTGTAAATGTTGGCAGGTTTCCTGATTCTGTCTCTAAAAATACGTATATAAAATAATGGTAATGCATGCATGGAATAATGTGGTAATGGCGGTGAAATGAYGAGGAAGATGAACCTTGATTTACTGCTGGTATACTGAAAATGTAAAATTTTCTTTTTTTCCTAGTGGATATTTCTTCTATTTTTGGCTTTTCTGGTTGCTTTTGTGCTTTTCTACAAYCTTYTCTTTGCAACCTGAAAATCTGAGTTGAAGCTCTTACAGAGTTTAAGAATTTCTGTAGTTGTCCAGTTCTAATAAATTTCTTTTTAAGATCATTTTGGCATTGGAATTAGATTTTAGTCTTGTTCTTTCTGTAAGGTGTTATATGGTCTCTTGGGAAGGGGAAGATAAAGAGAAAGTGTGTAAAAGAATTTCCAGCCAGTCAGTGTTACAGTCAAAATCTCTTGATAAATTCCCTTTTTTTCCTCCTTTTTTGTTTCTTCCACTAACAAGCTGAAAATAGTGGCAATTCATCATACTTAAGAACAAAAGCAATAATCTGTCCTGTTCTTTTCTGTTTCTYTATCAACTTCTATCAGATCAAGCCTCCTAGGATCCTTCCCACCAAAGAATAAAACCACTTATGCACTCTTCTACAGAGAATTTTGTTTAAATCAGGCAGCTGAGAATTATGGCTTTGGTCTGAGACCCAGTGTACGTGCCTAATTTTCTTGTAAACTCTAACAAATCATTACTTTGCATTCCTTGAAAGGTGACATATWTGCCTTTATTGTGTCACCAACACACCTAGTTATTTAGTGATTTCTATCAAATCATGYAATCAGTTGTTACTTTTAATATGTTGCTCAATGTTCATGTTCTTGCTAGTAATTTATATTCACTACRTGCTGATAATTTTATCAAAAGATCTCAAAAGGATATGGAAAGCCTGCTTAGGTCTTACTGGTTTTCAGTTCAAAGAAGATGGATTGGTCTCCAAACTCCCATGCCCAATACTCTTCTCTATTTGCRAAGTTAATATTTAGCTTCCCAGAAGCCATGAGCTCATGCATGATCTGCCCTAGCATCTATTTCCCCAGTTCCATACCTTTTTACTTCCACATAAATGTTGAAATCTATTCAGACTACAATGATGCTTTAAAACCAYCATGTCCTTTAAAAAACACATTATATAGTCTTTACTCACCCTCAGGTGGGAGGGTGAGTCGCAAAGGACTCAGATTATCTTCTGAATTTCTTGTCTTAGCAGAGCTTTTCAGTTGTGCATTATAGCTATGCTTGATAGCTTATATTTTTTTACAAGTACTGCTTCCATCAATATCTAAGGGAACTTTATCCTTCAGACCAAGATTAATGTAATTACCTTTGTTTATATCTTAAATTATAAAAATTATTCAAAACCAAATGATTGGAATCATTCTAACACCAAAACTCAAAAACCAGTGGACTTTCACTGTGCCTRTGCTTTATGTTCATATCTGTAGGGCACAGGCTGTTCTCTCCTTGAAGTGACAAAGGTGAATTCTTTTAAACTGYGCTCATTTCAAGTTTCCTATCCACAGCCTTCTGAATGCTTTCAAAGAGAATGACTTCTAAAGGTAATAGAGGTTCCACAGGCTGAACAATAGCTCAAATCTGTTTTGACATGATTGAAGGGATTATGGTCTCAGCAAGCTTTTCCTTCTCRTTCACTAGCTTGACCCTTCCCAGTTTCAAGTTTCTGTTTGACCTTCAATGACGAGGCTCACTGGTTTGAGAGAGGTATCACCTGCTCTGGATTAACATGTGCACAATGACACTCATAAACATAACAAGGAGAAAGGCATAAAATTAATTGCTTTTTCAGCAATGTCTTTTTTTTCCTGTTTCAGGGAAAAAAACCACTAGTTCCTTCTATCAGACCTCAAAGGAAGGAAAGTACATTTATCCCTCTGAAACAGACCATATATTGCAACATCTAATTTACCAAACTGTCTGCAAAAGGATGGCCTTACATTTTGTATAATGAAGAYGTTGACAGAAAATGTCAGAGGCTCCAGCTGAAGTAGGTAAGGGATTTTAACACATGGAAGAAAGTTCTGGAGGGAAGACTGCAGGCGTGAGCAGGTCTTCTCTGGAAATGACTACAATACTAAAATTTCTTGGTGCTATCTTATAATGTGTCAGCTATGTCTGTGCCTTATTAATGTCCCATTCTTACTAAGTTTCCACRAACATAAAATAACAAGACATTACATGCATCTAGACTATTCCCTCTACACAAAGGCACATGTACTAGCATATTTCATCTTAATATAGTCAAGTCTTCTGAGCAGCAGCAAAATTTTTTTCTGAGTAATAGACAGGGTTACTAGAAATTAGAGTTTCTTCTTTTATCCAGGTCTTTGCAATATCAGTCATTCTAGTTAGTGGAGGAGATACTGTACAAAATAAGGGCAATCAAACAAGAAAGACTTGTTTAATCAGTGTTGATTAAGAGTCATACAGGCACATAGTTAGATGCAGCCTGAACCAGATTGCAGCTTTCCAGATTCTCTGTTCCTGTCACAAGGAATGACCATAAAATACACTTTAAAGATGCACTGAGGGACACGGAAAGGCTAACCAGAGATTGCTTACCTCTGGTTCTGGCCCTGTATTGAAGCTCCTCATTTTTGCTGTAAGGCCAGTTCTGTTAAATTCACAGTAAATTGATTAGTTGTGTAGTAGGTTGTTTTTTTAAAGTTTTTTTTTTTTCTCATAATCTTATGTTTTGTCCTCTGCATCATGTCACCTGGAAAAGTGGTCTCAGTCAGCRCTGTTTACTGTCATATATGTAATGTGTCACAACACATCCCTCATGGGAGGGCAATAACGAGCTCCCAGTCCTTGTAAATAGAAGCCTGGCTGCCAAACATGGGCTCTTGTGTAAGAGATGTTTCCTTTACTGAGCCTTTCTCGGAATCCTTTACCCTGCTAGTGTCTAAGTTCATATGCAGTTATTAGAGCTGCCTGGAAATATTCAAATGGAAAATATGGCTGYACTTCTAGTTTTCATATCAAAACATAATAAAATGTAAAATTTTGGCTGCTTCTGTGAAGTGAAAGATCCACTGCTCATCAGCTCTGATTGCTAGAATGCCTCTCCAAACATTCCTAGAGGAAGTGTGAGTGGGTGATGTATGTTTTGCACTTTTTCTCATTTTTCCACACAAAGGGAAAAAAAAACCAAAACCAACCCTCTTTCCCCCTGGGAATGTTTGATCACCAGACTTTATAGAACTGTCATTATTTGAAAGAAAGCTGTATTTTTTTTTTTGCTGAAGTCAGTTACTTATAATACATAAATTATTTTTAGGAAATAAGCAATCTCACTGCTATATTATCTACACTGTAGAAGGAATTATCACAGAATTACWGAGTGATTTGGGTTGGAAAGGATCTTAAAGATCATCTACYTCCAGTCCCCTGCCATGAGAAGGGAAACCTTCCACTAGAGCAGACTGTTTAAAGCCACATCCAGCTTGACCTTGAATACTTCCAGGGATGAGGTATCCACGGCTTCTCCARGCAATCTCTTCCAGTGCCTCAGCACTTCCACAGTGAGAATTTCTTCCTAATATCTCATCCCAGCCTACTCTCTTCCAGTTTGAAACTTTTCCCCCTTGTCACTACGTACCCTTCTAAAAAGTCCTTCTCAAGCTCTCTTGTAGGCCTCCCTGGAGTTTTCTTTTCTTCAGGCCAAACAATCCCAATTCTCTCAGCCCATCTTCACAGTAGAGGTGCTTCAGCACTCTGGTCATCTTGGTGGCTCTGCTYTGGACTTGCTCCAGCAGGTCCACWTCTATCTTATCTTAGGTGGCTCAAAGAAGGATGGAGCACTCCAGTTAGGGTTTCATGAAAGTGGAGTAGAAGTGGAGAATCACATCTTTCAGCCTGCTGGCCACACTTGTGATGTAGCCCAGATATGGTTGGCATATATTGTAATTATTTCCAAAAAAGTTTATAATTTTATATTTCCATGTAATTTTCCACTGAATTGCAAAGGTTTGCTGTACATTTAGGTCAGAATTTAGTCTGCCTCCATTGACAAACAATAGAGAAGAATGTTTGAGGAAATGTCTTGAGCTACAGCACAATGTAGTTGTAGGAGCAAGTAGAAGTAGGAAAGAGAAGGCATGTGGATTATATTTGCAATAGTAAATTAAGCTATTCAGGAACAGCCTCTGTCACTGATGCCACCAGCATGGAACAGTCTTTTCTATGAAATCATAATTTCCTGTATCATGAAACAAATCAGCCTTGATGAGWTTGAAAACTAGCTGATACAGATCCTGACACAGAACACAGGCTTTAGAGAATGTTCAGAACTACGATTGTCTAGTGCAACAYGCCTGCCATGTTCTGCCATTATCTACTGTTATCACATCTTGTTCTTTTTTAAGAAACAACCTGTCCCCACCCTCCCTCTTCCAATCAGTTATAGGGAAAAAGTATGCTCAGTATAATTAAGAACTGGAGCCAATTGCCCCAAGAGTCTGTACAATCTCCAGCTCTGGAGGCTTCCAAAAYGCAACTGGACAAAAAACCTAAGCACTCTGATCAGAGTTGTAGCTGAAYGTGTTTTGAGCAGRAGGTTGGRCTAAATGACCTCACAAGATCTCTTTTGTGGGGTATTTTCACAGTCTACCCTTGGCAAATGGCCTGGATAAGAGCATCTGCTGTAGGTAAGAACATGAAACTATTTAATGCATGTATTGGGCTGAGTATGCCAAACTGGAAAACATTTGCCCACAAAACATTGTACTAAATTGAAAGACAACTATGAGTTCCCAAATGTAAAAGGGAAAAACATAAATCATCTCAAAACAAATAACCAAGGAATTACACAAGGACTTCTTGAAATGAAGAAGGAGTCAGCATAAGAAAAAGTATGAAAGGAGTCTGACAAGTTGGAAGATATTAATAGAGACCTTGGAGTAGACATGGCAGTAGTAAAATCCTGTTTTGACGCYGCTAGAAGTCATTGCACTGGCATCACCCTTCTTCTGTGGCATGACAAAGCAATGCGGTCAGATATCATAAGCTGGTTCTCTCTGGTCAGGGGGATCAGCAGGGATTACAGCAAGGGGACCCCCCCCCCACCTCATGGGATGCATGTGAGATCATGGGTGTCMCTTCATGAGATGCAGGGAGCATCAAAGAGTCCCAAAAGGTGAGAGCACCCAGAACTCTTGAAGGATGAGGGTACAAGTAGGGGAAACTGTAGCCCCAGACAGGGCAAGGGGTACTTGTAATGCACAAGTGCTGTTAGAAGGTGGTATATGTTTGTACCACCATTTGTGTTTCTGATTAGAACTGCTTGGGATTACTATAGTTATATTTAGAATTGTTATGGTTTTATGTTATGTTTATATATATGTTTAGAATTGTATGGTTTTATTAACACTTTGGTTTTAACTGCAGTGTTAGCAAAATTCAACTTGCATGTATAGATCATTGATTGCTGGTTAATTACAAGTTGTTAGTAAACTAATAAACCATTTCAGACCTGCTCTTGGTTTAAACTATGCAAAATTAATAGTCTGTCTCTGTGACACCTTTCAACCAGAATGATTCTCTGATTTTATCCTGTGATAACATTTTCATTGTCAAAATGTGCTTGGGATTTCTTTGGTAAGGCAGTAGTTAGCACAGGCCAAATTCATGTCCAAAACCTTTTGTGTGTGGGGTCTTGAATTCACCAGTACAGTAGTAGGCAGTTGCTTGCTACATGCRCCAGGCATTATGCCCTAGTACTAACATCCACATTTCAAAGTTAGCAGATTTTCTGGACCTAGATTCTGTATACACTTAAGAACACAGTAGTCAGTGGTGAGTTTGGCTTTGGTTGGTTTTTTAATTATTTTTTTTTTATGGCATTGTTTGTTTGGGGATTTTTTGGCCTTTTTTTTTAGTGAGCACAAATCAACTGCAAGTGTCAAACATGGGGAACAATCTGATCTCTTAAATCTTCCAGGATATTTAACCCAGTTTGATTAGACAGTGCTTAGATTGTACAATCTTTTATCTGTTTTGGAATAACTGGACAGGCACAAAGAAACAAAGGCAGGAYTGCAGCCCTACAGGACTTGGCCCTTTCTTTAAAATTTTCAGAAACAAGCCCACCATTACTCCTTAAGGAACCTTGCTACTGTGTTTCCCCTTCATAATTTTAAAGATGCAATCCAGTTTTAGCATGAAGTCAAATTGAGATTATGCTCTCACCCCCTCACGAGCATATATKCATGTCTTTTGGTTGTAAGAGCAGATACATCAGATACATTCTTGAGTTGAAGATGCTCAGTCTTGCACAACCACTGCTCTGCTCATTTGTCTTTTCATGAGAAAAAGAGAAGCATTGTGTTAAAATCCAAATTCAACAGCTCAATCTCCAGATCACATTGCTTTTCAAACATCATTACACTTCTCATTTTTATATAGACTGCGTGAGGCTATATTTTAGACCCATCAATAGAGCTAAGAATCACAGCCAGCACAAGAAAAGGTTTAAATTCCTGGCAGTACTGGATGTTGCTAGAGCCAAAAGATTAGTGGAGAAATGAGGACATTAAGTAATGGACTTTTTGGAAAATAGAGATGAAAGTTTGGATCAGGATAGAGACATAAAAGCAAAATGAAATAAGAATTTGGGGAAGGAAATTGCCCTGATCATTATAAGGGGAACACATCTTTACACAGAACAGGCCTCAAGCCCATATAACAAGTTTTTCTAACTTTCTTTCTAGTGAATTTCTTCTCTTTCTTGCCTTTGACCTTTTGTTGTCTTACAGCACCATATAGGTAAATTCTCCCAGTTACAGCTAATGCCCATTGAAAAGACGTAAAGTCTCTAAGTGAACAAGTCACTGAAAAAGAGAAGATTGGCTGAAGCAGAAGCATGACTATTATTTTAGTATCACTGCTAAAATTTATCAGCTAGAACAACAGTAAAGGAGATTATCTGACTAGATCTAGTAGTTAAGAAATTGCATGCACTGGAAGAAAAAAAAYCATTCTTGCACCAGGGACTATGGGAATATGTAGTAAATATGGAGAGCCAAACTATAGGTCTGTACAGCATTAACTCCCACATCTTTAAGCCACTGAGACTTCTGGAAAGCCTCTGGACAGTATCACTAGAAAGTAAAGAACACGAGGTGAACTGATAAGCCAAAATAAAGTAGAATTTAAGGAGAAAACACTAGGCAATTTTTTAATACTTGCTTCGGGATTCTGAGTATAGCTTTGCAATGTCAGTGCAATCAGAATGTAATAAAGGTCATGCACGATAAGTAGAAGAATCTGTTTCTGTATCATAGGTCTCAAGTATAAAAGTCCAAATGGTGATTACCTTGTCATTTGCATCTGAAAAAGAGAATGAAACTCCAAAGCAAGATATATGAAAAATTCAAGAACTGCTTGCTACTGAAAATTGGTTTGATCTAACTTTTTTTTTTCCTACCCCAAAAGGGTTTGATTTTCAGATTTCATCCCTGAAATTTCCTCCTTTTTCCTCTAAAATGTCTTTATCATTCTGAATATAGATKCTTTTAGTTCCAGCAGATATTTCTCTAATAAGCTTCAGTGGGTATGGCTTATGTGTCCTTGGTGGGACATAGTTATCTGGTTACATTTCTAAAACGTATTTTTAAATGACAGGTTGCCTACCTATACTGATATATCAGTGAAATTCTTTCCCTCTTTTTCCTATCAGCTTGCCCATCAAAACTGAATAAATGTTCCTGGAATTAAAACCTTCAGGGAAACAGTTCTGGTGGTGAATGGACCATAAAATGTAATTCTGCTCTGGGACTAAAAAATATCTGAATTTTTCTTCTAATGTAATTTTTTTTAAAAAATGCACCAGAAGAAATTTCATCAATAAGGCACATTTTCCATTTTAACAATATCATTTTGCAAAGATGACTGCTGAGAGGGAAAATTCAGGCAATTTCCTTAAAGATTCAATTTATTAATGTAGAATGGTATTAGCAGCTATTTCACTGCATCAGAAAAATCCATAGAGATCTTGTAGAATGCATGGATATCATTAAATCTGATTGCTTTACAAAAAAAAAAAAATTTTAGAAGTGTTTTGTTGAACTCCTCCCAAGATTGTGAAGTGGAGTTGCTAGAGAGTAATTTAAAAGTTAATGTATTGTTTTCTTTTTTGCATTCTTGAAGGAGTATTTTTTAATAACAAGGAATGACCAATTTTGATTTCATCATCTAAATAGAACAGAGACTGCAGTTGTGGCTGTGCTAAAATACTAGTCAGTCAAAAGTCTTTTTTTTTGCAGGATTCTGTATGTATAAAACAACTAATAATGAAAAAAGAATTCTGTATTTGGGTCTACAAGACTGATTGATTTATGTACCACTAAAAACAGAGGAAAGGCTCTAGCTGTTTTATATGTGTAGGAACATCAYTCATTTCAATCACTGCATTGTCACTTTTAAAGACAAGTTTGTTATCYTTTCACTTTTATTGTTAAAATTACTGGCATCAGGGGGAAAAAGCATTTTATAGAGACTGCTCTCTRGAATAAGTAACTACTCTGAAGTTCACCTTTAGACTCAATTTTTTTAATGTTTTCTGCATGGATAATTTAGCATTCCTGTATACATTATATCATAGCTTTTGGCACTGACAGCTCAAAAATATCAATCAAAAAGAAGTTGGATAAGACTTTAATGCAACTTATATACTTCTCTTTTCATTCCTCTCTCACTTTTTAAGACTATAAGAATAGAGAAATTACCCTAAGTAATGGCAAGTTCTTATAACAAATGCAYGTAACAAACGTAAACATGACAACATGTGCCATAATATTTTATAATATTATTCATAAACTACTTTACTTTTAACTACAGGTGGTGTAGAGGTGTAAATTAACAGTGCAAGGTCAAATTAATCAATTTTATTTTCCTTTCCTATATTTCATAGAAAAAAAATTGGACTGATCATCAATATTCCTAGGTAAGGAATATATTATTTAATAAAGTTTTCTCTATATGATCTGTGCTGTCCATAAAGATTTTATATCTGCTATATTTTTGTCTGCCTGCCTCCAATAATAGCAAAGTCAGTGTAGATGATTCAAATAATAAAAAATGAGTAACAGATCAATACCTGAACATCATCATMAAAATGATCTGTAAGCACCTAAGTGACTTTCCACAGGTAGAGATTTTTCAGTCAGAATTCCAATTGCAGAGATCCCTTTAGGGATCTGAAAGTAAAGGAATTAATTTTTCTATATATCTGCTCCTTTCTTTCTTTGGCAAGCACTCTCATTGACAGAACACAGCTCCTTCTTAAGGCAAATTAAGTAACAGCAGCTGGCAATGTATGATTCACACAATCTGGGGTCTTGCAGTGGTTCTGAGAGGTTCTTCTACAGGAACAGAATTATGATTTTGGGTAGAGGGTGTATTGGCACAGGGTCCTTATCAAGCCTTAAACCCATCAATTTTGGCACACAATATTATCATATTAATAAAAACAGTAACATTCCCTCTTTATCTCTTCAATAGCCTACTGTCAAATATTACTGATGGTCTTTTAAGAACAGAACACATCAAAAATATTGAAATTATATAAAGAGAAATAAAATTATTGAAGAAATAAAAAAATTGAAATCTACATGTACAAAAATAAAGACTACACATTTGATGAAAAGGATTGATTAATTATTGCCAATTATTAAGACAATATATGTCACATTGCTGGGATTTATAAAAGGGAGATTGTTGTAAACAACAGTTTTCCTATGACACATCAGACTTAAATAGGGATATTTTATGAAGAAATAAGGAAAAATTGTTTTTCACTGAATTTTACTGTCAGTGCCATTTTTGCACATAGGACGTTCTCTTCATCTTACATTCTGCAGAATGWAAGCCATTTTATGTGATATATTGTTCTAAGGAGGGAAATATTTTTCCACATCTTTAGTTGACTTGGAAGGTCAGAAACTGTTGGAGTAATTTCAGGAATATTTTTCTGAAGATGTATTTGGGAGTGCTTCCTTAAAGCTATTTTTAAAAATTAGATTCTAACATGAATTTCATCAAATGGACAGTATCTTAAGATAAAAGTCAAAGTATAAATGTTGAAGAGCTTTCCTTGACTCTAGGTTCCTTCTCTGAAGTTCAATGGATTTTGAGTGAGGTACCTGAGCTTTTGATAACCTTTGCTSTTATATTAACTTTACTCACAAGAGAACAGGGAAGAATAGAAAGGATTGAAATGGCCTAATGTGAAATGATAAATATACATTATTAAATTAGAATGATARCATTCAAGTAGTGGCATTCTAATAATACAACTAAGGCAAAATTTATGGGCAAATCATCACCCCATTGACTATAGCATTTCTTCTCATGCATGGAATATCTATGCGCAAGTCATGATAGCAAAAAATCTACACAAAAAATCCAAATAACAGTGACTTGAAAGACTGAAGTGACTGTTTCTGGGGAGTAGTGAATCCACTCGGCTACCACAGAGTGGCATTGTCAAAGAGGGGTTCCTTAACATCTAGTTTATGACTCAGGTCAAACTGTTAAGTCAAAATTCCTCCTTTCCCTGGGAGAAGAAAGGTGGTAAATTTTGGATAGTGTACAGCTTCTCTAAATCAGGATAATCCTTGCATTTAATCAGTGGTATTGACCAAGAAGATGGAAAGTTAAGCCATAACTATGCACAGTGCCGGTGCCTTGACAGAGATCCAATCTTAATTGTGAGCAGGCAGAAATCCAAATTTATTCATGTGTACTTGAACAATTAAAATGTAACAGGGCTTTTGTAGTTACCTGATTGCCTGCCAAATCAAATTCAAGTCTACTCCTTATCCTCTAGCCCTTTTGGTCACTTCACTGTCAAAATGAACAACCCCGTTATATTACTTGCATGAACATTAGCTTTATTTTAAAAATCACTAAATTAATGTTTCCCCCATATAGCTGCCTGATTTTTTAAGCATTTTATGAAAACTGAGTTGCAAATCCAGTTTCATTTTCTTGTATTCAATAGTTAATGTTATGCCTTCTTATTTGACACACAAATCTTTAGAGTYGGTCTACCTTTCTGCATTCTAACCTGGGAGACCCCAAAAGGATATGCATGAGTAAAATGGTTCTTAAAACCAAAAAAGGAAGAGCTTTAAATTTTTTTGTTCGGAAAAATTATGGTTTAATATAAACATGAAAAAAGCAAGAGTCCTTTTAAGAAAACATGTGCTGCTATTTGCTGACATTTTGTCAGGTACATAGTAAATGTTATCTTGAGGAAAACAGAAAAAATCTCCAAACATTTCGAGAGAGAGCACTGTAAGGATAAAAGCCAACAACAGACTAGCAAAAACCTAGTTTTTATGATGGAAAACATACTGTACAGAAGTGAGATGATGGCTGTCAATATCCTTATAGCAGAAAGGTCACTTTACAGTTACAATAGCTTCACTTAACTTCCTTTTGTCTGAAGCTGTCCCCAGAAGAAAAATGCTTACATCCATCCCAATCACAGCATGAGTTTTATCCTGTGATGACATGCTTGCCAAAAACAAATATTTAAGCCTTACCTAGGTAAGGACACTGAAAAAAAATTACCTGGTTTAACTTCTAGATGACTTTAATACAATGACCAACTCTWAAACAGAAACAGTAATTTAGGACCCGAATGTATGTAATTTTGTTTAATTTATTCCTTTTTCCAGTCTAAGGGAAACTGAATCATGTCTCTGAATGAAGTTAGGCAAACATAAATGCTACAAGTACTAGTTCTATTCCCATGCCACTGAGTGGAAGAATTTCTGTCAAGTATAATAGGAATATTAGTTCTAAATATAAGGTCCACTTTCTAAGTCAAAGTGATCGATCTCCCTTGTGTCATGAAGACAAACAACAATATTTGAAACAGGAAAGGGATGTACCACAGGCTTTTGTAAAATGCACTCTCAGACTTCACATCTTTGCAAAACTGCAATCCAAGATGGATTGTTAGATATGGCATCTACGAATTCTCCATGTACTTGGACAARTTAAAGTACTAAAAAATGGATTTATTCTTTTTTTTTTCCTTCATGGCCTAGTGGGAGTCCAGAATAAGTGCCACTATGCTTTTTAATGTACTATGCTACAGGTATTTTCACTCAGAGGTATTTTCACTCAGAAATTCACCTGAGTGAATTTCTCAGGTTCAGAATTCTGAGAACCTAGATGGCCTGTGTGAAGCCTCAGACTTATATGTCTGAATGGTTTCTATTGATGGAGCTGGCAGATATGTTTGTCTCATGACATGCTGAATGTTTTCCAAAACAATCTTAGAAGTCTTCAGAATGCACAGCCCTTCTGCTGCAAACCGCATTCACAACTTAGCTATATAGATATCCTACTCCACCTCCTACAACAGATCAGGAGATATGATTAATTCTCTCCTTCCCACCAGCACATGATGCCCAGCCACTTTCTAGAAAGTAGAGCATCATTCTGACCAGTATTTGTTTTGGAAGACAAAGACTTTAGCAAGGAATTTCCCACTTCTTCCTGCTTTCCTTTAGCTTTTATTGCTGAACATATAAGATATGGACTAACCCTTTGGTCAATTTGGGTCAAATGTCCTGAATACATTCCCTCCTAATTTCTTGCCCATCATCAGCATGATAACCTTTTGGATGTGTCTGGTGTTGAAAAATATGGATTTCCCTGATAGGGAATGGAAGTGCAGAAAAGACAAAAATATCTAAAATGTTTCATGCAATTTTGAAGAAGAAAAGAAAGGTTGTATGCTTTCATCAAATTCAAATACAATTGAGTCTTATGAGGGCATGGCAGTGTGGTTGTCACTGAAGAAAATTCCAATAAAACATAAAAGTTTTCTAGAAACAACATTTTCTCTGCAGCAGCATTTCAGTTGAAACACACTCCCCTCTTTTTCTCTGAAACTGTTGAAATTATCTAGTACCAATTGTCTAAAACTGTACCTCAAATTGCAGTATAATTTCTTTCCAAAGGGTATTATGTTGATGATCCATGTTGTAGTGAATAGTTACTGTGAAAAAAAGTACCCATGCAACAAAAAATTGAAAAAAATGGTTTTTATGAATATGAGCTCCATAGCTCTCATCCTACTGAATACTTGGGTCTGTTTGCAGCTTAAGGTAAAAAAAAAGATCTGTCAGCCTTTGGCAGCATGGGCATATTTTTTTCATCTAGGGTCACTCCACAGACTACTTTTACAAAATAAAATCAACTTTTACTAAATAACAGGTTATATTAAMCCTGAGGCAGAGAGAAACTGTTACCTGCTACAGCTGAGAATAGTGTCATTTGAAAGGAAACCATGAGACTTTGAACTTCCGTTTCTCTTTCTYCTGGGTCATTTGATATCCCTTCCATGCAGGTGAGATATGTATATTTCGCTGTTCAATAAAAAAAATTCACAGCTGGATGCTGTTATATTTTCCTGAGTTTTGTACAGTACATTGTTAAGTAATACCATGTTACGGGATTTTTGTCATTTGGAGTAAAAATAGAATGCTCATTTCTATGGGAACCTCTATAACAATACTGAATAATCACATTGTTTCAGGCATCTTCTTTATTGTTTTTTCGCTATATTGTTTCTCTGTCTTTAGACTCTGAAGYATGGAGAAGACTCTTTCCAGAAGAAATGGCAATGTCACTTCTTAAAATTAGAAGCTGAAAAATTGATTTTAAAAGTGAAGGCTTTCCTGGCTGATTTCTATGATAATACTTCCAAAAGTCTTAAATTTTTTCTAATGTTGTCTCTTGATAGAGGAATTATTTCTTAGTATTCAATTATGGAAAATATGTGCTAATATTAGAAGCACAAAAGAGCAGATAAATAAATATTATCTTTGCTTCAAATAGATTCTCCTGATTAGATCTAAATTTCCAAGATGTAGATCRTTTCAATTTTTTAACTACCAACATAAGAAAACTTTTAGTATACCACATTTCCCTTACCATTCTGAGAACTCTGGTATTGGCATTTAAGGGTTTTTTTCCTAGACTTCAATTTAAATACTTGTAATAACAATGCTTTGGAATAATTCAAAGCATACTTCACCCATCTGACAAGGTATATAAATTTCAGACTGTATATTAGTTTACAAAGTAAGCTTACTTGGTCTTTTGGGGCTCAGAAGACAATAATTGCCCCACTTCRGTTTTCATTTTAAATCCTGGTGGAGGATTGTTTCTTTAATGCGAATGGGTACAGAAACCTCCAAATCTACAATAAGAGTTACAGCTTTCTGTTAAAAAGCTTTCTATTCMGGAAGTCCTATGCAGTATTCAAACTGCTGTTTCACATTTACTTTTTTCATGATCAAGAAAACCAATAAAAAGATATTAAAATATGTTGTATGGGAAAGGAGTTATATGTCCTTCATTTGTCTTATTTTGCTTTTTTATCCATTTACTGTGGAACTCAAGAGTGCAYTTGCTTCTAATTTGTCAAAAGGAGAGAAAGATGTGAAAAACCATCAACAGGACTATGCAAAGATGTTGAAAAATATGTCTGTGTGAAAGAGTAGGATGTATGAGAAAAATCTTGGGTTTGTTTGTTTGTTTCAAACACCTAACCCACCCCTCACTCCCATTTTCAATTTAGATAGTCCTAAGTTTTGCTTTTAAATCTTAAAAAAGTTGAGTTTTTTACTTTATTTCGGTTAGAAGCAAAATTTAGTGATGAAGTCAAGTATCTCAGATGTAATAGCAATTATTTATAAACAACTGACAGTGGAATCTGGATAACAGAGAAATCTAATGAGCGGCTCTTTGGTTTGGTTTGGGTTTTTTTCTCCTCTTGTTTCTCTTTCTGGCTTGTGGTAATTCTTCACTGCCCTGTCTCCACTGAAAGGAAGAAAGACTTGTAGATGTGGTAAAGTTCCTAATGTGGACAAGTTTACAGCTGGTGGAAGAGGCTGTGTGACAGGTAAAGAGGACAAAATCCACCCATTTTSTAATTGAATATTTCAGGGCATAACCTGACACAAACGCATTGGTATCAGTGTCTGAGTTAAAGACAGTCGCCTACAAAACAGCTCTTAGAACATAACCAGAAATTAAATGGGCCCATTTGAGATCCTCAGAAAATGTCATTAGAGGGAAACCACCTGCTGTTGGGGGAAATCTAATTTCCACCATTTTTTTCCTATACCCWTGCTGACTGCTGGAGACTAATAAATCTGGATCTGTGCACAAAATGCAGGGAAACTAAAGCAGRCAGGGAAATGTGTCTAGCTCTTCAGCAGGGCAAGTTATGGCCTTCTTGCAGCCATGCTTTACCACCAGCTGTATCTAATTTGCTGCTCATGGTCACTCTTGAACAAGGTTTGGAATGTTAGGTATTCTTCCYTTCCTCTGAGTGTGTATAGTTCAGAATAGGTATTACAGCTATAATGGAGTGCTATTTTCCCTTCAATGCCAAGTATAGGAAATCAGGGTTTTTTAGACAAAATCTAAAGCTTCAAATCCTGGTGATGTGAAAAGAGGCAAGATGTCACTTTTAAAAATTTTTATATGAATAATAAAAACATTATTTCAACCATGTTTTATTATAAAATTAGCTGTTCCATTTTACAAGGAAGAAATAACATAGATGTTTCAAACAATAAAAACATGGCTTTTTTGATCTTCTGGTTCATATAGGTTCTTTTCTCACAGGTACAAATCAGTAACTCTCCAATATTGCCTCTCTAATGTAGATAGCACTCAAACGCAAGAACTATAAATACTGTATTTCATAATCTGTCTTTCTGTAGTTAGCCACAGCTGAATGTCTATTCTTTAGARGACAGAAGATGAGCAACACATTAGTATGTAAGACATGCTTTACTCAGAGCTGTTAAAAATCTGGCATAATGCTAATATGGATGCTGCTACACAATGTCTATCACTCCTTATATCTGAGGTAGGATGCACTATCATCTCCATCAACYATAAAGTCACTCATTTGGAAAAGAAGGGTTGTTTCTCGATTTGTTTTACCTGAGAGAATGTCTGATGTAACAAAAGGTAATTTCTCAAGAAATAGCATCTGTGTCTGCATTGGAAAAAATTAAAAAAAAATAGAAACAAAAATTACCAATCCAGTTTGCAAGTATGCATGCAGAAAGAATAAATATTGATTGTACTAAAGAAAAGAATGCATTGTATTTTGAAAATCCATTGTTGTCTGGTATGCTGACAATGTCGCCAAACATTTCTGCTATTCCTAAAATCAAATTAAGTGTCCTGGAAAATAAAGAGTAGTGAAAATTCTGCTGGTAGTATGCTCAACTCCTTAATGTACAACAATGTACATTAAGGAGTCGACATAAAAATGTCCCRCTGTACTCTATCTCACATATGAAGGCATTTTGCCAGCTTGCTGACACAGTGAAAACAAAGAATATTTGTTTCCAATTTCAAGCACATAAATCTACTATGAACAGACTAAAAGTGTGAAGAAAATAAGTTGGTTAAGAAACAATTATTGTGTTCTTTTGTAATAGGCAGAATAACCTTTACAGCATCCTATGATTCATTAGTGAATATGTCAAGAACCTGTAAATAACACTTGAAGCTTGTGCTTTTTTTTCTCTTAATTAAACTAACAGTGAAACTCTTATCTCTTGAGGCATATGTTGCTGCCCTGAATATTTTAAGCAATATTTCATTTCTTGCAGTTGTTTTCACACTAAACATGAAGGTGAATTAAACAAGTAATAAAATTCTCTTCAAACTCAAAACTACCAGATTAAACATCTTTAATAGATCAAATCTGCTTGACCTACACCCAAGAATCAGATCTCTCTGATTTTTATAGGGGTGAGCTTATTTTATATTAGTTGATACACATAGTCCTATCTGCTGTGGTTTAGTAGCTCCAGTCATGCAGCAAAAGGAGCTTTTTGCCTTTTTTTAAAATAATAAGCTGTAGTTAAATTTTGATCTAAATTTCAGCACCTCCTTTCCCCTAAAGAGAGATTTATATGACTCTTAATGATTTATGAGTAGTTCTATTAACTGCTCTTCATGTGACTAATCATCATTCATCATACAAACATGACTATTTGCATGCAGGATTCCTCCATTTACTTCCACCTTCCATTCTCAATTCCAGCATGTTCTCCATCATTTATTGACCAAGTGTTTGAAAATTCCAATATTCCGATATTTAGTCTATGCAAAAGGTGGGAAGGGAAGCTAACTAAATTCATCTCCCATCTCCTTACAAACACTGAATTACCTGGATTACCTATTATTTTCTTTCAACTGGCTTGAAAATTCCAACCAGAGCACTTTGAGTACAATCAAAAGCTTATTTGAGGAAATTGGAAGACATCAAATATACATCAAGACCTTGGATCAAGTCCTTGGTATGTGATAATCTTTTCTTTTTCTCAGTAGCAAACTCTGTTATGACTATCCTCAGACTTTAAACTTGAACCAGTGAGTACTCTGCTTTGCTAAAGGGAGCAGATCATCACAGTGCTTAACGTGCCCCATCTGCACACAGACAGCTTCATTTTTACRCATGAGAAAGCAAGGAGCTACTTTAAATCTCATTGCCACAGCCTTCTCCATGGTGGTCAAGAAACAGCCAAATCAGTGAAAAAAAATAATTTAGGGTCAGGTTTTACTGAGTCATGCTTAAAGATGCAATGTCTTTCTTATGCCCTCAGCCTGCAAGCAAAATACCATTTCTTTGTTCAAACATGCCCTCATTTAATCATAACAGTAGCAAGACATTTTCCGAAAGAAATGAATATGCTAAAGAAGCTAGAAGCTATTCACCTTTTCCCTTTCTYGTCCACATCTATCACGCGCTAACTACCCATTTTATCATGGAGAAACAATAGAATGTGACGAAAGTTTTAAAATACTTTGAATTCAGAAAAACTGCTACCATGAACACATAATAATTGATTCAAAGGAAAAGTCAAACCAGTAAAACAAGAGTCCATAATGTAAAAATAAAAAGTCTTTTGAAACTTTTCATAAAACAGGAAAAGAATTTAATGACAAACATTATTAAAATATTTTTGAAGAATTTGAGGTACTGGTCCAGTAGATGTGGATGTCCCATCCCTAGAAATGTTCAAGAGAAAGTTGGGAGCTTTGAGCAACCTGGTCTAGTGAAAGGTGTTCCTGCCCACAGCAAAGGGATTGAAACTAGGTGATCTTCAAGGTCCCTTTTAACAAAAGTCATTCTGTGATTCTATGAAGAAAAATAACTGTATTCAAATCCACAACAGTAAGGCATGAACAACTAGAGGCAAAAGGCAACCCAGAAAGCACAGCCTCATTTACATAAATATAGAAGATGTTGCTGAAGGGTCYCATGTTCCTGACACACTTTAGAAACTGAAGAGCAATACTAAGAAACACTCTGAAATAATCCCCACCCAATCTCAGGAAAAAAAGGTTCCTGTTCGCCAGTAAGCTCCTAGCTTTTTCTAAGTTATTTATAAAAAAAGTACCATCTACAACCTTATTTACATGCYACAAGAGCAGACTGAAAAATAACTTTCATAAGAGTGAATTTTCCTGGTTTCTGTATCTATGGTAGTAGAAGTATAAGAAAGTTGATCTGAAATATTTTCAGTTTGAACCCCACTGTCACTTGATTTTCTATTTGTGTTTGCCATGACTGCCCAAGCTTTATGGGCATCAGTATCAGAAATTGTAATACAAATTTGTTTTATAATTTACACTAGTAAATATAATTCTATTTATACTTTGATTTTCAGTGACTTTAGTGAACCCTATTATTTGTGTTTTGTCTTCTTCATGGAACATCCAATCTATCTAATTTACATGTAAAATTTTATTTAGGTTTTGAATCTCTGGAATTCATTAACCTTGTGCATCTTGTCTCTTGAATCTCACTGATTTAAATTGTGTCTCCTTTTTTTYCCTATTTTTAATACTGACATCACAGTGCAAAAATCCACAAGTGAATTTGCATCTCCTTCAGTCTATATATAGAATGTGAGATAGGATAAATTACTGTCTCAGAGATGGGATCTGTGACACATTCCCTGTGGTCATTAGCCTTCTTGTGACAGCTGTTAAACAGTAGTAACATTTTGGAGCAACAGAAAAGCTTTAGATGCTTCTGAAACCCTGGTTATCCTGCAGTAAGTAACCATTCATCCTTTGCTGATGATACTGACCCCCTGCCTGGTAAAGATGAAGCTCGTTGTTTTTTCGGAAATGTTTAGGCTTCTCTTTAGCACTGAGCTATTGTCTCATGCTGTTCCTCTTCCTGCCTGGCTGATCTTAAGCTASGGATAATTGCTGGAGAGGTCACAGACTTACAGATGAAAATAAAAAGTCTATCTCTATGGTCCTAGATAAGCACTATTTGATGGCAAAGGAGCTACTAAGCTGATGTATTACATGGTATATCTAAACAGGAATTGCCCTTACTGTATCATTTAATACAGCAGCCCRTAGTACAGCAGAGGAGGGGAAGAATGAGCTGTAAAACATTTAAAGAACTTTCACTTGATGAAAGCAGGAGTATACCTGGCAATGACCATATTTTTTCTTTAGACACCTACATCTATCAAGGACAAGACAAGTTATAGGACAAGGATTCAAAGGGAATGAAGCAAGTGAAGCAAACCTAATTAATGGTAATAGGATATTAAATCTACACTATATCACGGACTCCTTGTATCATTCTAAAGGTGATAACCAATTGTACAGTGTGTAATTTGGCCTACACAACCTTTCTAAATCTGCAGTGCAAGTTTATTAGTGTGAATTAGGTATTAAATACATCCCCTGCTGGGTTTCTTGGGAAAAAGGAAGTAGAGACAGATAAAATTTTTAGATTAAAAATTCAGTTTTGTGGTTTCCTTGAATTACAGAMGTGAAAAGAACTATTTCTTGTGGTTTAGCCATGAGAAGTTTATGATACCTACAAGACAGAGCTGCAAGCCAGTATTGCCTGTAACATGTTGCAAGTGATGATTAAAATACACATTTTTAAAACAGAGTAGTGATTTTTTTTTCCTATCTGCATTATTCTAGTAGCCAAAAATKATTATCAGTTGAATATTTGTGAGTGCTACTAAGAACATTGTTTGAAAGGCATAACACATGACACAAAGTGCAAGTAGGGTGGTTCTAGTTCTCTGTAATTGTCTATTTCTGGAAAAATTCAAAAGAAAGAAAAAGCTTTTATCTTTTCAAACTGAAAAATAAGAAGAGTGAATGCATCTTTCAGTAAGTATGGTGAATTAATTTGTACAGGATTGTTTCTTTGCAGGCTTTGGGGTGTTTTATTTTCTTTTTTTACTGTAAGAAAGCAAGAAYTTCTTACAAGTAGTCTAGTAAAATGCAACGTATTTTGTTATGGCTCAGAAGAAAATGTAGATCATGCTAGTGTTTTTGGCACAAACTCATGGCACTGCTTTCAATTTATTTTTACATCTGAAATGGTGAGAGACTTTTTTGCCAGTGCCATGATGACAGGTAAGCACAAACTCGGAGGCACAGAGCAGTGGCACAGTCTCCAGGAGGTTTAAAGATGTGACTGGATAAATCTCCGAGCAACTAGKCCTGACCTCATAACTGACCCTGTTTCAAGTAAGAGCTAAGACAGGATGACATCCTGAGAACGCTTCCAAGCTTGAGCTACTCAGTGATTGCACACGTCTTGGAATKTGTCTGCAATCTCTACCATGACATGCTTTGCTATCGGTGTAGCTGACAATCGTGGTATTTACTGCCTAGCAGTTATTTACTGTTAAAGGAATGTCCCTGTCCTCATATCCAGGTTGCTTCTTCTTCATGTGGGATCACAGAAGACAAGRTAGCAAGAACTATTTTTTCATCATTATAAAGGACGTGGTAGAGAGCATCACCTGCTAGAACTAGGAGTTAAATCCCAGTTAAACCAGTAAGACCATAGCAACAGTGTCCTCAGACACTGCTGAAACTCACTAGAGTCCTACTCTTCTTCCTCTTTCCATAGGAAAGAACATGCCTCAAAAACCCATACTCAGTGTAACCTTTTATTGGATCTTTGACTCCTTAAAGGAACTTTGCTTATATGTTTGTGCCAACTCACATTGTGACAACCTTCTGAGTGCTCTCCTAGCTGCCACTCAAAAAACCACAGGATTGTGTCTGAGTGTTGTTTTTGGCTTAAAGTATAAAATCAAAGATTCCCCTATGTCATGTATACAGACAATGTATTTCAAAGAGCAACAGTTTTGTGARGTAAGCATCTTAGTAATAAAATTTCCATTTTTGATGACTGAGAGGCAGTGACCYCAGGACATTATGTGCATATCTTCAGAAGAGCTGCCAATAAGGTTAAAGATTTTGCAGTCTAACAATCTAAGTATAAGCAAATAACGTGACTTCTCAGTAAATACAGCTCATTGGTACCAACTAGAGAAGGTAATATTTCAATTAATCAATAAACCAAAATGAACTAAGAATTCTACAATCCAGAAAATCTCTTGATGTCTGAGTAACACTCTCTTTAAAGCCTAGAATATGTTTGCTAAGCACAAATGTTAGATTCATAATATTTTATAAGATTACTCTTATCCATAAACAGGACAGAAAAAAAAATCTGCTACGAATTTTCAAGAGAAAATATATTTCTTGTGTTACAATAAAAAATTATTTATCATGTATCAAAAAAACCCAATGTTCATTGTATAAAATTAAATATAAACAATAAATATAAACTGCATTTATTCCAGTTGTCATCAGTTCATACAGTTTGTATCTTATTTTGTTCTTTTAACTACATAAATTATAATAATGCACTGTTTTACTTTCTGCTTGGAAGATTATAGAAGATACTGTCCTCAAAGAAGAAAGATAATATTAGCTGAACGAATCATAATTGCCTGCAGCACTCTAAGCAGATGCAATTTAATGTCAAAATCTCTATAAAAATGTCTCCACATTTCAAAACAAGTATTTCATATTTTGTTCCAAAAAGCGATCCTCAGCCTTTGTACAAATTAGGTAGGAATTTATTATTTAGGTAGGAATTCTATTATTTTGGGTTTAAAATGTACAGTGCTTCTAAACAATCCCATATTTTTCTACTAGGTAGAGGAAAAAAATCTTGAAACAAAACTCTACCATTTACACTGTAGATCAGCATGAAATCTCACCTCTCTTTTCTTTCTCACCCTCCCTTCCACCTAAAAAAGAAAGTTTTATTCTTCAGGTTCTACCAACCTGKTTTTTTTCACAGCTCCTTAGGTGTCTTAACCTTTTTATATTGCTAGGGACCTTCAGTTTTCCCACTCTACATCCTGCAAGCTTTGTACGTCTTTACGCGATCTGCTGTGMCATTGTTTTCCCAAAATTTTTCTCATGCTGTTGTTTTGCTGCAATTATTTCCATGGTCTGGCTCCCACAAGCTCAGTGGTGTTGCTACTTTAGTTACTTGAGAAGCAGTTGCCATTAGTTAAGAAAGACCTTTCTTTACCATTGTTCTACCTGCTGCCCAAAAGAAGCCCTGGTTGTGCTAGTGGGGACAATAATGTGCACCCAGAAAGGTCAGCAGCCAGGCAGTGTGCAGTACCTGCCCTGATGTCCTCAGCACCTGAGGCATCACCAGCAGGAACAACCAGCTGGGAGGTTGAGCAATTCCTGATGGAAACTGTGTAGTTGCTAAAGGTAAAGTAGTGCAGGGAAAAACGGCCAGCTGCATCAGAGAAAACATACAGGGAAGGTGTTTGTCTAGGAATTCCTGTGCTTTCTTTAAGAGCTGTCCACTATAAGAGTTTTCCCTTCTCCCCCTCTCTCTCCTCTTTTACTCTTTCATATTTTTTCTTTATGCGCCAAAGCAGCATCTGTCACCAATAGAATAGCTTTTTGCCATCAGCTGCAGACTGCTGTATTAAATTTTTGTGCATTTGAACCTGTCCCAACATCCTTTTTACAACACTGTGTACCTCTGGAACAGGTGCTCTAGCTAACTTCTATGACAGCATGGCTCCTAKGTTATAAGAACCCCAAAACCAGCTTTTACTATTTCTGAATGTGATGTCATTAATTTTCCTTAGAGTACTTTGCATGATGCTGTGTTTTGGATTTTGAGCAGCTGTGTGGGGCTTAGCTGCCTAAAGGGTTAGGCCACAACATTGATGAGAGTTTTAGGTGGTCACCATGTCTTTATACTTTAAAGTATAATATTAAATATAAATATATATCTGTAATACATATATATATCTGTAATACATATATATATTTACATATAATGTATATATGTAAGTCCTGACCTACAGATTGAGAAAATTGAGAAGAAACAGAGGCATGGATATTTTCAGATACTAAATATATGTACCTATGTATATGTGTAAATACAATAAATAAATAAATTTGCATATATATAYATACATATATAGATATAGATATATAAAAGATAGAAGGATTCAAGTCAAAAATAATTAAAGAACACTTGTTTTCACTACATACACCAGAAGGTTCAGGCAAAAAAAAGCATTCCTATAATATTTGCACAAATTAGAATGTTGATAGTAAACTCATATAATCTATGAAGCCATTATGCATAATATAGTCACAGTATTTCAACTTTCATTGAAAAATTGTCCAGGAAAAATACCCTTCCCAAAATAAGTATTATCTCCAAAGAAAAAATTACAACATGTTTTATGTAAATTTAATGGCTGTACATAAGAAAGCACTGTCTCTTCAAAAAACTTTCAGACATGACTAAATCAGAAAAGAAAAAATAATTAATAGGCTCTTGATAATTTTAAGAAATCTTCCTCAACAGAGGAATAGTTCCTGTTTATCTTCAAGTAAAAGTCTTTCCAGGGGAAAAAAATCCTTTTTGTTATATTRGATAGCAAAGCTAATTTTCAGAAAGCAATTGAGCTCCAACAGCAGGAAGCTCAGTCAGGAAATCTCCACTGCATTTCCCACACCAAATGGTTCAAGAAATGCAAAGCATTTAGAACAAAAGCACTAAACCTTCAGTTTTTGAAATACAGTATATGTTTGAACATAGGCTGTAGTCATTGCATATTTATGAACAATTACCTGAAAGATTGATTCAAGGTATAAAAGAAAGGGGTATGTCACAATATGCTGTGAGTGTATTGTGAACAGATACTTCTGGCTTTGKTAAGAGGATGAGAAACTACTTTTCTTTAGAAATGTATGTATGTTATTATTTCTTTTTCATAATTTCCAACATTTTTGTCCTTATTCCAAAACCTCCTGCTGCTGCTAAAGATAAAGGTAAGCTTCCAGCCTTCTTTCACTTTTATTTAAATAAAACATAAAAAAATCCAGCCTCCTCTGGGAGAGAGGAYAGAAATCCCTTCTTTCTAGTTAGCTCTCTTCTGTAATCTGGCATTCTAATTCAAATTAATGGAGCTTGGTTGTTTTCCATCAACCAAGGAAACATCTTTATGTACATTTCATAATGTGTAACATTAAATTCTTTGTTCTCATAATTGCAAATTCAGAGAACTTAAATTTCACTATTTTTATTGTGCTACATTCTGTTTGCTYCCATAAGAGATCATGAAATCTCTGTTGTTTATATATGCATCCAGGTGAAAACTAACACGTGGTGCTGGAGGTTCTTAGGACTTAGAAGCCTTACTAGTTCTTAAAAAGTGTTTTCTAAACTGTAGGGTGATGTCTCTAAACACATATTCTGTTAAAAAATGTTCTGTCAAGGCATTMTAGGTTCCTTTCCTGAATAGTATAAAATTTTTATCTTACTTTAAAAGGTGACCTTCAGTTTCGGTCAGTTGCAGAGGTTACTGATAGAAGGTGAATACTGATGTTGTATAATTTTTGTATATCAATATAAAAGTGTCYAGTAATAGCCAGACACCATCAATGTCAAGGAATGGAGAGTAGCCTAAGATGATAGATCATGAGATATAATCATTAGCAACTAAGCTATGGAATCATCTGTCTTATATACTCCCTCAGGCTAAATGGCCAAACCTGAGCCCCCGAGATATGAWTCAAGCCAAGAGATTCTCAGGTTTCAAAGACCTTAAAGAAATCCACATTCTTTTTCAGGTGCTTACATAAACATGTAATATTCAGGCAAAGTCAAGATGGTTATGTTTCTTTAGAAAATTTGAAAAACTAGCAACAGATAGGACAATGTACYAGAAATGTGTAGTGCCATCAGGTGAACAACCAGCTGCTGTCTCCTACCAYTTGAAAAAGAAACCTATCTAGAATCAGCCTTGAATTTTTCTTAACGAGAAAGTGTGCTTTTAAYTAAAATTAACCTGGAAATTTCTTGTGATATTAGTAAAAACAGTGTTCTGACTGCTTTGTGGTTGTGCACCTCTATCAGAAACAAGGTCTGAGTAGCTCTGAGTAACAGCTGTTGATAAAAATACAAAACTAAAAAGCAAAATAAGCCCAGAAACATCCCAAACAAACAAAACAACATAAAMCCCAGAACAAAACACCACATCCAGATGCACTCAGTTGAGCTTTAATGGGTAAAATGCCAAGGAATTGAAAAATGATACAAACATGGCTATGCTAGRAAAAGTAAAAAAGCTAAGAACCTATGCTACCATGCTTGACCAATGGTTTAACTTTTATGTAAGCTTCTTTTCATTTCACTGCAACAATGAGCAGCTGCTAGCTTGACTAAAATTATAATAAAATAAAGATTGTATGCTTTTCTCCACTGTCAAAGAAGAATGGCAACTCTTTTTATTTTTCATGACAAGCTGTCTTTCTCCTTCTGAAAGGGCWAAAAATTAAATAATCAATGAGTTTCATCTTTATTTAGAAGTGAGCTTGTACATTATCTACAAGTCAGCCATGTWTTCACTAATATTACCAATGAAAGAAAAATGACTGCCTATTGGACTTTGCATTGGAATGGAGTGGTTACATTTTGCATCAGTCTTGCCATCTCTAGCTAGTGGTGTATGTAGTCCTACTCTTTTCATCACAAACTCAAATGAGTTCACCTATACTGTGTTTTGTCAATATTCTGTTTGATTTTGTACTRGAAGGGAAGCAGTAGCCTGATAGGACCACTTGCAGTCAAGAGGAATTTCATTTGTTCCTCATCACTTCTCAGCCAGTAAATTGAGATTGATAGCTGATATTTTGTTTTGATTCATGAGTGTTATAATGCAGAAATCTATATGGCATTTAGGAATAAAGTTTCAGTTTGACTTCTGGGGGACATTCCAGACAATTAGAATATATAGTAGARATACTGGCAGGAAAACCAGCAGTTTGGTTGACTCAAACTAAGGTTCAGTGATGGCAAGATGAATCAGCTCTGTGAACACAGTGGTGGAAATTTAGGAAGAACAGCATCTAGTGAAGTTATTTCCAAAATTGGAGTATAAAACCTTAGCCAAGCATATGGTTGCATTTATATATCCTGTCAAATTTTAATGGAGACTACTTTGCTAGTWAAAAGAAATATTCAGTGGTTATTTCCTAGGAGTCTTTTCATGTGAAAAGAACAATATACTTTTTCAAAGTTTCTTTTATTTCTTCCTTCATGAGAAATTTCATAGTAGAGCAGGATACCAGATTTTTCTGTCTTTTTGTTACTTCACACCACAAGGCTTCATTAAATCATTCTTAGAGTCTAGAATTTCCAAATTCATTTATTTTACTCCAAAAAAATTTTGTTGGGAAGCAATAGCCAGATTGGTGTTTTAACGTGTTCATCTTATTAGAGACTTTCTACTGTAGGTAGAAAATGCTTTCTCTATTTGGAAGACAGTCATCCTTCAGAGCTAATAAAGCATGTTAAGAAGTGAACTCATCAAAATAGGTATAGTTTTTCAGCTGTTTTCCTTCTGAAAATTCTCTTCAATACATTTTAATTACATGTTTATGTTAACATTTATATGATTTAACACAAAACTACTTTAGCTTTGATTTGCATCCTGTGCAGGAAAGTATTTTTCTGCAGACTGATTCTACTCTTTGTTATTTATTGAGAACTGACCTTGACAAGGAGGCTTGGATGGGCCTGATATCATCTTGACTGAGAATTGCTGCCAGGCAACCCATCATTCCTCTCCAGGGTGAGTGAGATGCTACAATATTATGAGCGCTCTACTGACTGCTGTGAACAAGCTAGAACTAAATATATCCATTGGATAATGATAGATAACATTTAGGACCTTCAACAAATGAAAAACAAAGCATGGAGAGATGAGATAGAAAGGGAAAAATCTCTTGTCATTCTGGGGACTTCATTTGGCCCATGARAAAATCTAAGAATTCTTTATAGCAATACATGCATACAGATTTACTAAACTATGAGTTAAAATAATAACAGATATCATAGTTAAAAATGAAGAGACGCATTTTTTCAATCCATAGTTCTAACTTATTGGCATAAAAGCAAATTAATGGCAAAAAAGTTAATAGTGGTGTCAATTATGAAAAATTGAAAACCAATATTTTTAATTCAAACAAAACTTACTGGACTTCTGGAGAATRAAAAACCCCACTTTAATTGTGAATATTATTTACAAATCATATCTGATGCACACAAACAATAGATCATTTGACCAATGCATCCTATATATCTATTCATCAGTACAAATGAATGTGCTACAAATGAAAGTGCACAATTTAATTACATCTATGTAATTAAATTTCTAATTTCAATTAGAAAATAATCAGTGTGTACATATAATACAGTATATTATTGTGCATTTGGTGCTACAGCTAAATGATATCTAGCTTGTAGATCTTGATTCAGTGTACTGCAGTATGCMAACTCATCTAGACACAAAATCAACTTCAAACTCCCTCTGTTCTCTACTCTGAAAGAAAAAATGATGAAAGAACTCCAGCAAAATAAAGTGGGGATGAATTTTATAGCTAGCGCCTTTCTGAAAAGATAGTATACACCTACACATAATGCAGACCACTTATAGCATCAGAGAATATTTTATCTCCTGAGAGCAGAGTAGCTTTACTGAAAAGGTTCACTCACTAAATTTAAGAACACCCTTGAGCAGATTATTCCTAAAAAGCAAACAATCCTCTGTGCKGAGAAAGGCAGCAGAGCTTCATAGAGATCTTTATGAATATCATATCACAYAGCAGAATGAAAGTCTAAACAGCAGTCTTGTTTTCTGGGAGGACACCAAACTGAAAGAACGGGGAGATATCAGTATGATTAAGAAAAAAAAAAAAGATGGCCATTTAACCTCTTGCATGGAGCAAACCTCTTTGGAATCAGAAACCCAAGTTCTAAAGCAGTACTTCAGTTGCAGAAGATGCTATTTCAATTCAATAGACACTCTCTTCTCCTCCCAGAGAATACTGTATAGTGATTTGTCTGTTGATTATAGAAGAGCCTGATCTCCTAGGGAGTCTGGATCCATCCTAGAAAGATCTGGAGAAAAGCCAACAATGCCATTTGGCATGGATACTGCTGATAGAGAAATACAAGAGAAAGAATCGGAAAGCAAATTTCAGATAATTCTGAAGAAAGATGACAGCAAGCACTGCTATGTCAGAGAAAAGTTCCTAAGAAGTTGAAGAATCTTAGTGTCAGGCACAGAAAGTACAAGGAGTAAGAACTTGGGTTCATCAGAAACTAAGCTGGATTCATCCAACCACAGTGGATGATTCAAGACCATCTATTAGGAAGGAATGGATTTTAACTCAATGATAAAATTAGTTTTCTCATGCTTGAGATAAATAGCAGTAATTAAGTTCTGGAAGAAKACATGCACATTCAAGCAGAAGAATTAGGAATGGTTGTGTGCTCTTCATACAGGATGCTCTCATGTTTTAGGAATGGTAGTCCACAATAAAGTGAAGCACTCCAAACCTCTTGCCACTCAATCATTTTCCCTGACCCCTTCTTGCATCAGGCTGGAGAGGAGAATTGGAGGGAAAAAAGGTGAAGATCATGGGYTGAGATAAGAACAATCTACTAGAAACAAGAATGAAATTAGAAATTAACAGTAACAGCTACAATGTTAATAACAGTGTGTACAAGACCTGAATGATTCACAYGTGAGCACTCACCACATGGAAATCATGAATACCCGACTGCTCCAACACGCTACCCAGCTGCAGAGATCCTTCTTCCCCAACCCCTGCACATGATGGGATGTGGCATAGAATAAATTCAGGGTCCTCAGGGTCCATACCCTTCCTTATTACTGAAAATATTAACCCTCTCCTGGCCRGAACCAGGATAGAGGCAAAGACAAGAACAAAAGCAGCAGTATTTATGCTTCTGAATCAAAGTTGGAAGCATAAGAAATTGGGTGGATGATCTTAGTCTAGCACAAAATGAGGACATAAAATAGAATGCTGAATGTTTATCTAATCAGTGAGAGACTGTAACTGGCTTACATAGTGTACAGGAATAATACCGAAATATATATGAAACATTGTTTGCCCCAAAAGGTAAGAGAATCCAAATAGATTGAAATCTCCWGTCTCAGATAGGAAAAGTATACTTTTTTGATGTATTTTTCTGATACCACGTGATGGTGACAYGGTTGTAATCTGCTTATAGAGATTAGAGGCAAGGAATAACAGCAGGCATGGTAATCTTGACTCCACTTAAACTAGAAAAATGTCATATAAGGCTGTAATGCAGAGACCACAATTTTATACAGTCAATGACTAGCAACAGGCTGGAAGCTTCACAAGGAAACTGGGGATGAAAGCATGCTACTCTAGGGGTGCAACTTRTTTCTGGGTTGACCCACTAATAGCAGTTCACTCCATAATCCTTGGACAAGTATTGTTCTGCTGCTGATCATGTAGCATCACTAGGACATTGCTCTCAAATCTACTGGGCTGCAAGCCCCCCTAACCAGGCATTATGTTCCTTAGTATATTACTATTGTCTTGCTCTATTTACAGACAGCACTTKTCAACTAGTCAAGGTACTTCTCTTGTCAAATTTTGAGCATATTTTATAGYAGTACMTCTWGTACACTTTGTTTGTTTTGRTAACTGAGTCTGCTTTTGRAAACTCACGTTTATGGAAATAAAATTGTGGTTTACAATCATGGGAACATCTCTGATARCAGGAATCCATRCAAGCAAATGTTTTTGTAACTATTKGGTATAGTTTTTGTAACTATTGGATATAGTTACTTCAAAATGAGGAATGCAACTTCCACCTCAGATTACCCAGCTATATGGTCACCAAGTACTACTTCACACAGTGTATCAGAACAGAGGCCKGAGCTACCTAGAGATAAATTTATCTTTAATAATTTAAAATTCTCCATAGGGTAAGAAAATKATTTCAACTATTTTTTTAAAATGCCACTAACTTTAGATCAATTTAAAATTTGGTTCCACAAAAATCTGATTGTCTTTTCATTCCATGTAAAAACTCTACATCAGCAACAGAAAGAAATGAACTGAAAAATTACAGATGCRTTGGCATATTGAGTGCAATGATTAACCAATGAGCATATATACTTAGTGTAGATATAATTACTTGAAAGARTAATTATATTCCCCTGTAAATTTTTTACCATTTTTTTAACACAATATTTATTCCTTTCCATATCCCACAATGCATATCCCAAAACATCTAAACATCTTTCCTTTGTTTCAGAAAACGAGCAAAGCATGCCCTAACTGTTAAGATTATGATGGTCTAGTACCTGAAGTTTACAGAAAATTCTTAAAAKTATGGTCTCATAAGATGCATTTTGACTCCATTTTTTAATGGGAAGTTTATTTGTGCCTGCTACAAGAATAGCTTCTATTTCTACATTCCACAATTTTGAAGGTAGTGAAAAATACATGTTTTGATTACTTGTGTTCTTATAATTCTATGTGAACCATATGGCTTAGACCATTTTCTTCTCACGACCACTTTGTATCTTGCTGTTTCTACAGCTGAAGAAAAGCATGGTTGAAAATTACAGAGTTTTTTTTTGCAAAGTTGCACTAATCTGACACAGTGGTGAGCTTCATAAGGTTTGGGAAAGATTTACTTTCTGCTAACAAAAATATTTTTCCCAAAATGGGCTTGATAAGTTGTTTTTAAAAAAAGCAATATATTAAGAGAAAAAAATTATTCAGGAGACTGAGTATGTCATTTAGGTTAAAATTAGTTCATTTCTACTCAGGGCTATGTAGCATTGACGTAGGTATCTAGTCCTTGTTAAAGAGGGAGACAGATTCTACAGACCTACACATTTGATTTCGCATATAACTCACTTTGAAGTAAATATTCTCATGTAAGTATTACTCAATTTGAACTAAATACCTGCTATTAAAAATTATTAATCACTTTAATATGTTGATGCCTCGATATTAAAAAAGTTGCAACATTTTGCTTTCTAGACCTAGCACCAAAGCCGGTACATGTTGGAGTCTATCCTAGGAATGTTTTTGTGTAAAAGGCAGCTGCTTCTCTTTTATGTGCTATAAATAAACTAGAGCAAACTCTGCAGCTGCTTTTTTTTGTTGTTTTTTTTGTTTGTTTGTTTGTTTCTATGTTTTTGGCTGTTTAGGCCAGGTATTACTATCATGGCTGTTAAACCTGATGCATCCTTTTAATTTGAATTTCAAACATCACTCTACAAGTATGTGAAAAGAATAATTTGATTTCTTTGCTTTCTACTCTAAGTATTTTGAAGCACCCTTCTTCTTGATCAAAACTGATGTCTCAATTGGAAAATCTACCCTTATTTTTGTAAATGAGATTTGATACGTTGAAGAAAAATGAAAATGCTAGTTGTGAATGTGATGTATACATGTTTCATAGTTTATGAGCATTTGAAAATTTGGATTCTTTTTGTCAGATTCCAATGCCACTTAACAATGGCCTCAAACTGAATTCTGCTATTAAGAAAAAGGAATTTTCAGTTTTACCATAACTAGACTAAACATACATTTTTTTTTTAAAGTGTGTTTCTGCATACTTCATTCATGATTAAATGTATAAATAGCTTTTTATGTTCAGCTCTTAGTCTTAATTCTCTATAATAGTATAATTCACTGTATGCATACAGAAACAAAATTCTCCCATGGGAATTTAATGACAGAAGAGTCAAATACCAGAGTGTAAATAGTATTGTTTTACACTGGTTTGTAATTTGAAGTCATAGTGCCATTTAGTAAGTGGAGAAGTGATTAGCAGAGCATAAATTAGGTACTTGTAAAATGARTGGTACAGTGAGGAGAAAGTGTTTTCTATTCATTTTAATGCTGTCTACTACTAGTGTCAATATAAGAAACATATTTTAGCAAAAGTTTAAGTGTGAGTAGGTTGTTAATAAGGTAAGTCATCCATGGGACTTCAAAAATTCTTCATTAAAATGAATAGCTCTCATACTGTCACTCTATTCATTTCACATCCAATATCCCCATTTAATTTGTGGAAGTCACAATTTCAAGTATGCCACTCGAGAACTGAGCTTAATGACTAGCATTATTTAGATGTATAAAATGAGGAGAAAAATGTGAAAAATCACACTGACAAGTGCAATTTTCAGAGCATTTAAGAAAAACTGTAGCATAAAAAAGGCCAAGCACAAAGTTTGCCAATTGTTTTGGTTGCAATTTTCTCAGTTAGAAAGTACAAGCACACAGTGATGAAATCTCAGTCACACACACACACACACACACACACACACACACACACACACGTGCACATAGCCTCTCTTGGCACTGAATTACTCTTTTATTGAAAAGAGTTTTCCTGCTGGCTAAACTGAAGATCTCTTGAAACTTTCATTATTCCTCACAATATTTTCTTTTGCTGGAATTTCCTCCTAACTCTAATTTTTTTCAATTTTAACAAGATCATCTTCCCATCTCAGAGCTCTCTCTGTTTTGCCTTAGCATTTTCATTTATGGCTGTGGGTGCAAAAGTTTTCCCATTCCTTTTCTGGCATATTTCAGTGATTCTATAATGATCTGTCCCAAAAGACAGAAACACAAATTCCTTTCCTAATTCTGAAGATAAAAGTAAGTTCTGTGAAGCTCCTTCAGCGACGCGGATCTATGAGGACTTCTCTAAAYACACCCAAAGAAAATACTTGCTTAACAGGTAAGTGACTTGCACTGTTCCAGAAATCTCTATTACCATAGTGAATTACTGTCAAAGACATTCCCTGTGATAGTATGATGAAGCATAAGTATTTCATAAGAATTTGTGACCTTCTACAGGCCAGTTCTTCATACCTACAAGTACAAGGTACATTTTTAAAGTGTTTTTCTCCGGATTAGATGATTATGAACAAATGCTTTAAATATTGAGAGACCTTACTACATTTATTTCTAGCAGAGACCAAGAAAGAAGGTTGCAGTGGTGCTAGATTTCCTCTGTTTCATGACTCAGGAATATAATCTATTACATCTTCTCCCAAATCTTCTTGGTCCTGCTGTCTGTACTACTTATAGTTTTAGGATTTATTTTATATTACATGATCAAGGATTCGTCTCCATGTTAAAACTCTCACTATCCAAATGAACAGACTTTTAATTTTTTTAGCTCAGAACTGTTGTTCCTCTTTTCAGAGATTTTGCTGTGAAGAGAATCACATTTGAACCTTTGATTATTAAGGAGGTTTAGCTCTAGGGCTGATGGCACTTCCTTTTAATGAAGATATTCCTGCATTAAACTCAGAAGCACAGCTATTTCCATTCCCCAGGTTTTCTGTTCCTTTCCTTTCATTGCAAAATTTCCTGATTCATAAAAAACCACACCTGGTATTCTACACACCTGATAGTCCACATATCAGTTGTCCACAGGGCAGYATTAACCACAGTATTAGTGAAACATTGTTCAGAAAACATCTGCAATTAAAAAAAAAAAAAAGCCTGAGTTGGTGATAGCTAGAAGGTGGGTAAGCTGCCGGTGGCTGTACCCTCAGCAAATTTGCAGATCACACTAAGATGAGTGGTGTGGTTGATCCATCTGAAGAATTSGATGACACCCAGAGGGAGCTGGACAAGTTCTAGATACTTCTAGAGATGGCCCATGGGAATCTCATGATTTTTAACAAGACAAAGCTGCACCTGGGTTGGGGTCACCCCTAGTGTCAGCACAGGCTGGGGGATGAGAAGATCAGAGCAGCCCTGCTGAGAAGGACTTGCGGATGCTGGTGTATGAGAGGCTGGACACGACTAAGCCATGGGCACTCACAGCCCAGAAACCAAATGTATCATGGGCTGCATCCAGAGCAGTGTGGCCAGCAAGGAAGGGATTCTGCCCCTGTGCTCTGCTCTGTTCTGCTGAGACCCACCTACAGTGCTTCATCCAGCTCTGGGGCCCCAGCACACGAAGGACACAACTTATTGGAGCAAGTCCGGAGAAAGCCAACAAGTTGATCAGAGAGATGGAGCACCTCTCCCATGAGAAAAATCAGAGAATTGCGATTACTCAGTCTGAAAAAGAAAAGGCTGTGACCTTTGAGGGTCATGTAACTGTGGGCTTTCAGTACTTGAAGGAAAACATGGAGAAGGACTTTTTGCAATTGCAAGTAGTGACAGGACAAGGAGGAAACACGTGTAAAGATTTTCTTCCTAATATCTAATTTAAACCTACTTTCTTTATGATTTTTTTAATGAGACAATGGTGAGGTTGCCCCATTCTTGGAAGTGTTAAAAGCCAGGTTGGATGAAACTCAAAGCAAACAGGTTTAGTGAAAGGTGCTCCTGCCCAAGCAAGGTGTTTGGAACTATATGATCTTTAAAGGTTCCTTCCAACCCAATTTATTCTGTGATTGTGGTGAGACAGTGATATTTTGACATTAGACTTGGTACCTTGTAACTGACGCTAAACCTATAAAGCAAGTTATGTGTGACCATGTAACTTTTAATAAATTATTACTTTAAAATAAAATAAAGCTCAATTTCACAAATACTGCTATATGAAAATATAATGTGGTCGAACTTGATGAATAAAAACTCTAACCATAAAACTGCTGAAATGAAAGTATGAGGGAATTTTATTTAAAAACATTTGTATTCATAAAGTGCACATATTAAACATTACCATAACATCTGAACCTGGAATGTGAACAACTGAGACAAATGTACTCCTCTAAGTGTAATGTTTTCACAGTATGAATACAAACAATCCATAGAGATAGAGAAGATTTAGAGATTGAACCTAAAAAATATTTGGGGTCCTACACTTCTGCATTTCAATAGGGTTTTTTAAGTTCTCTGGAAATTTTCTCATGCAAATAGGCAAAATATGTTCCCTTAATTTGATTATTGCTTTAGTCTGCAGGGTCTGAAAATCTGAAACAATACTCTATTAAGAAACAGACTCTTTTCCTTTATTTGGAGACTGCCTCTATCAATGAAAATTTTAGSTTTCTCTTCTTTTAGCAGTTATTCTGAAAGCTGACATTCTTTCAAACACTAAATTACTAAAAATATGCATTTTCCTAATGTTAACATAAAAAGGTTAAAATTTTAGGTTGACAAGAAATTACTGCCAATGGAAATAGAAAAATAAACTGGGTTTGTAGCAGTTTTTCTAGAATCAGTCTGAATTCTTGCTTGCAACAATAAATGTGGTTTATTTTGCAAAAGAATTTTTTAAAAATAAAAGTAAAAATCCATGAAAGCAGTAGGGTCCAAAGGAATATAAAATTTTTGTGTCATCATCAACATTGCACWTAATTTGTCCAATAAAATTAAACTTGACACAAAGCTTCTAGAAGTATATAATGAATAAGCCGATCAGTTTTTATCAGACTCTTGACTTAGTGTTTAGTWGTTGAAAGATGAAGATTTTACAAGYTCATTGGTCCATTSCAAATTCACCAATCCCAATTCTGTAAATTCAAGTAAACTCAGGCTGCTGAGAGAAGCTATGGATATCCGATTSCTGGAAGGGTTCAAGACTAGGTAGGATGAGGCTTTAAGCAACCTGGTCTAGTGGAAAATGACCCTGCCAACAAAAGKGGGGGGTTGGAACTAGATGATGTTTAACGTACCTTCCAACCCAAACTATTCAATAATTCTATGTTTCTATGATTCTATGAGATTTTGAGAGAATTARAAGTCCTAGTAATTTCTGATTGTCTACAAAATACCACAAAAATATCAGTTCTGTCTTTTTTGGTGGGTCTCAAGAACATTGAATGTGCATGCTTTTCTCTTTGAAGAAAAAGTTGTAAAAAACTTCAATACTGTGTTATCCAACGGATTTATTTCAGWATTAAAAATAAAATTATTAAAACTGTAAGGAAGAAAGTAGCACAGAAAATCACAGGTAAGGAAAAAGAAAATACATTCTCAGGAGTACAACCATATGATCTTGTTGTCACGAAGCAAGTGTGCTCTAAATTAGATGTCTATGTATGTCAAGTTTGTGCAGAATCTTTAGAAGAGGATTTTGTGGGTGTTGAAGATTTACTTTGGATAGAGGCTTTAATAACTTTTTCTTGTATTTTTAAATGATCAGGTTAATTGGCCTTTGGCTGCTTGTGGCTGACTGGGCAGAACACAGACCTAAGGCACTTGTTAGGCATGTAAAATATTAAAAATTAGGAATTCTCCTGGCATCAACTCTTCCAATGTGAATATTTACTTAGTTTTCACCTTGTGTCAAAGCAGAAGAATCCCCAAGACAAATGACTCAGTCCATCWAGCTGGCTAGACTGACTTGACAGAATCCTTGTGAAAGTGTTTCAGTTAAGTACCTTTGGGATGACAGCAGGACAGAAATCATAGTTTCTGAGGCAGATGAGGAAAGACAGAGATCAGACAAATGATTCTGCTTTATTATTCATAGTCCATGGCTGTTCTAAACAAATATGGTTAATCTTATTCTAATATCTAACTGCAGCTGTGGGAATATAGGGCTTTCTGCCCAAAGAGATGTCCCAATATTTTGTTARGATACTTTTTGGTTCATTTTAGAAAGTGTCTTTCCTTGAAAAGTGAAGGTAGGAACAAAAAGGTAGGTCATGTTTTCATTAATATCTTTAAAGCTTCCTTTATCAAAAAAGAATCTAACCTAGTCTGAAAAGTGTTGAGCTAGCAAATTAAATTCTCTGACTTTTAAGCTAAACCACTTTATAAACATATAAGATACTRGACTAAAACTCTACCAAAAATTTTTAGTATAAACTTAGCTGAGGAGAGTGTGTTTGCGCATAGAATGCCCCTGCCCTGTACAGAGTAGACAAAGAAGCAAGTTGTAAACCTTGAGAATTATAATCATCACTGTACCTGAGGACTTGACCCTGTTGCTAAGGAACACTGAAGAATTTCTAAGATCTTACAAATCCACAGTGTTGTAGTGGTGGGAAAAGCAGTCAAGAAAGAATCTGGCTGATGTGTAGACCCAACCACATGTTAGCCACATTTGTTGGCAAAAATATTTATGATGTCTATACTTATATATATATATATGGATACCTTTGAAGCACACCAAAATCACCTTTGTTATGTGAAGATCAACAACAAACAAAATCTGTAGCTAAATAAACTGTAAAGAGATTTTTAACATGGATTAAATGAAGCAACAGCAGGAGAGTAAAGTCTAAAAGACCTTTTGTAACTTGGGACAAAATTTTAGTAAGAAAGTCAGCCATATCAGCTGGATACCTTAGGCTACCTAGAGTAATACCTCTTCATTGAAATAGGTAAAATGAGMACTTAGAAATCTTTCAAGAGGATGTATTTTGAAGTTAACTGAATTAAGTATCAGATGTAGTATTGGTGGAATAAGGCAAATGCTACAGACTYGTAAATTATGTAGGCTACTTATGTTCCTTTGACATAAATATCTAAATATCCCTTAAGAAGAAGGTCACTACTTGAAGGGGTTTGGGGAAATTGAAATTTTCATGACTCAAAAGTTTGCAGAGATCACCATACAATAATCCCTTTAACATTCCGCTTTCTTCTTAAAAGACATTATCTTCTTCAAGGGATAACCCAGACCTAGACGAGAAAAAAAGCAATTTTGAGATATTACTGTCTCTTTGACCACACAGGGGACAATGACAACAATATGCAAGAGAGGTCAGGGATGCTTTGAGATTAGGGCATTCAAGAGAAATGGCTGACTTGACTCACCTTATTTAAACCAGGGAAAGATCACAGAAGTTCTCATAAGAGGCAGGGTAATTTTTTATTTGGTCCTCACCAGCACAAAGGATGTGGTTGTAAATGCTGATGCTTGAGGCCAATTCAATTACAGTGACTGATTTTTGTAATCCAGTATTTGTAAAACCACATAGTGTCCTTATTTGGAAGAGAAAAAAATCACCTAGGAGATAAAAATCACCCTGCACAGGGCATCCCCAAGAGTCACACTGTGTGCTTGAGAGCATTGTCCAAGTGCTTCTTGAACTCTGGCAGTTTTGTGCCATGACCACTTCCCTGGGGAGCTTTTTCTGGTGCCCAGCCACTGTCTGGGTGAAGAAACTTTCCAGAATATCTAAACTAAGCCTCTCCTGACACAGACTCAGGCCATTCAGTCCTGCCACCAATCACCAGAGAGAAGAGATCACTGCCTGCCCTTCCACTTTCCCATCTGAATAAGTTGTGGACCACCATGAGATCTCTTCTCCTGGCTGGAAAAGTCAAGAGACCTCAGCTTCAAACAGCTTCCTCTAGGATCTTCAGCATTTCTGTAGCCCTTTTCTCTAGCAACAAAAGCAGACATTCACTAGAGCTGCAGTCAATTTAAAAAGGTAAGCAACATAGAAATGAACAAATTTCCTGAAAAAAAGGTAGAAGAAAAAGATAGGAGGTGAAAGGCTTCTCAGGCAGCATGGAAGTTACTTGCAGACCACATTGGAAACAAAAAAATTATTGTGTGCTTCTCAGAAGTAAAAATCTCTTGATTTGACAGGTAAAAGATAATGTCTTTTAAGAAGAAAGCGGAATGTTAAAGAGATTATTGTATGGTGATCTCTTGATTATTGACAGGGAATTTACTCTGTGATAAGCAAAGTGATTAAGAAAATAAAGACTTTCTAGACTAGATCAGAAATCTGACTGTAATTCCAAATAAAATACCTAGTAGTGAAGCATTTGCATGTAAGAAATCATTCCTAAATCTCATGTTAAGGACAGATTGGCTCTTCTCCAAGAAAAACAACATAACCACATTAATTAATAACACACAGGTCTACAGTAACACACAAAAAATAATTACTATGTATTCTCTCTCTATCCTTCAGAGATTTTTCAACTATTTTGTAAATATATATGTGCACAAACACAAAAAATTGCACATATATACACTCAAAGATTTTTGGAGAATAAATTGATTTCCTAATTTTCTTAATATTTGATACGTAGTGTACATTTTACTCTTGGGAAATTTTGTCTGAAATKTCATTCTTTCATGTTATTTCAAAGATAAATTTCCAATAGTTTTGTTGTTTCCCCTATTTTTTTTCATTTTCTGGAATTGTCCTTGCAAATGAGCTTAGTAAGAGCAAATGTTCCTAAATCAAAAACTTTAAAAAGAAGGAAGAAAAAATAATTTTGAAAGTAAATACAACATTTTCACACTTAGAATCTAAGTTGCTTTCACCCAATCAAGTAAGCAGGAAAAAATCCATATGTTTTATGTGCCACAGTGATGCTGTTTAGGTTTTGCCTTTTTTTCTTTCATAGTTTCTCTATATTCTTCACACATAAAYTTGTAGCTCTGTAGCCTATTGTATGAATGACTAGTTTTCCCCGTAATTTTCCATGGTCTTTCCCTAGGCAGAAAGACAAAAYAAATTCCGGAGCTCCAAGCCTCAGTGGCTACGAGGCCCCACTGCTATCTTGGTTCTCCCTGGGAGGCAAGGCCAAGAACAACTCTTTGAGATACATTTCATGGACAAAGTACAGCTAGTGACAAGGTGGGAATTCCAAAGAAGGGGCTTGACCTGGGAGGGAATTGCATCACCACTTGTCCTCCTAATTGGTGCTTTTTATCAATTATGCTAATATCCTGAAACCTATAAATGCGTACTTATCCCTGTAGGGGTGGGCTTTTGTGGACATCCGTCCATATCTGCCTCTGAAGGCCTTCAAGAAAAGACCTCCTTTTATATTACCTCCTTACTAAAATTATCTTGAGTTTCATTTCCAGATGAAAAGGAAAAAGGCAACAASAGTAAGAATCAAATAATTCCAAACACAAATCCAGTTATTACTTTGGGATATTGCTTAGACCCGGAAATCACAATACAGAGTATCCTTGAAACTATCTGAGGTGGTAACTAAATCTGAGAGGGAATGTGGAAAGATTAGGGAACGTACTCAATTAAAGGGGAAGACCCACTTAGGAGTCAWAAAGTGAGAAGACCTGCTGAGGGGTCTCCTTTATGCTGTTGGTGTGTRTCCYTGAACAAGTCAGCCAAACCACTCTCCATTCCAGTGACCTGCTTGGTGAAGAGTTTCCATAATAGGATGCCGACAGACTGGTTGAGCGCAAGGGTGTCAGTTTTCCTGGGACACTGACAGACAAACCAAATACTAAGAATCAAGGAAATCTTTCCTCTTCATGTGACAAGAGAAAAAGGAGTGCATTTAATCTTCTTGATTTTTTAGATTTTGAACCATAGATGGCTCAAGCTGCAGTCTGCAGCAAACACCATTAACTTGTTCTTTGATTATTAGAAATTGTGTACAGTTGTYAGTTTAATGAAACCAAACTGGCAACTACTGAAAAATGAGAATTGCAGCAAGTTTCACTGGTGACAAACTGGAGGTAAACACCAAACTACCCAAACAGCTTGTAAACTTGCTAAGTCAGACGTACAAATCACACCATTTCTTGTAGTAGCTCTACTAATAGTGAGTAATTTAATCTGAGAAATTCAATGCTGTCCTGTTACTGTAATGCATATGGATTACCTACAATGCATCTTTTTTTTTTGTTCTTAACTCATATATATTACTCAGCCCTTAGCTGTCCAAACTGGAATATTGGTACAGAAAGACACATAGGATCAGATGTCTAGATTCATAATCCATACTGTTCAGAGTATCATCAAAAAGACATTCAGAGGAAGGGTCTGTAGAATATAGCTTTCTGTTTGAAATCAAAGTGGCCTTTTCACATCTTAGAGAAGGTGAAAGCCACATAATTGCTAGATGACATATGAGCAGAACATCCAGGGCTCTCAGTTGTTTTTCACTGTATTACCTTAAAAACATGCTATTCAGCAACAACTATTTTTCATAATTATCTTGAGTAGAAATTTTCCTGATTTTTCTAGTTAGTGTGGGTGATATAGTACCAGTTCAGGCTTTTCAATAATTAAAACCTATGGATGATGACAGACAAAATCATTTAAAAATCTGAATCTCCATATTATTGTGGCTTTTTTTTTCTGTGTATGTACCATACAAACACASACACACAAACACACACACAGGCATTCATTTTGAAACCATGTAGAAATGATACTTGCATATTTTTCTAGCCTGCAGGGAAAATCGTTATAGCTTTTATCATTGAGGGTATGAAAAATTCAACATTAAATCATTTTGAATTAATRGGAATTTTTCTCTTAGGGCAGAAATAATTCTGTGTGGTACCTTCTGGAAGCCAAATAAGACTATTTCAGTCTCTTGGGAGACAGGCTTCTTCACAGAAGAAGCCTTTTGACTGACTTACATTTAATTCCCAGTAGGTGTTTCATTTTCTCTTAAAGATTTAGCCATTATTTTTCCTTTTTACTCAGAACAAACATCTTTCTCTTCAATTGCAATAAAAAGGATCAAAACTCAAAGAGCTTACTTGTTCATAAAATATAGGACATGCACATTTTCTTTCTAGAAGCAGTGTTCTGATTCATCTGAATGATGAACTAATACTGATGAATGAAAGGGAAGAATTAATGTATGTTTCTGCAGGTCCAATGAAAAAAGGAAATGTTAAAAGATAAATATATGGATAAGAAAAAATTCAATTTTCAACCCAGCTTATCTGTTTTGACACAAAACATTCCACAGATTAGAGTACCAACTGAAAAAAAATCAAATCTAAAATGGAAGCAGAATTGTTACATGTTTAATCTTTTCAGAATTCAAAAGAATGTAAAGAGCTCCATAGGAGAATTATTAACAACATTTTGAAGGGAGTAAGAGAGGGGAGAGAAAAACCCCAAGAATGTGGACTCTACCAGATAGATGCAAGTAGATGATTGCAGGAAAAAAGTAGAGATACTGTTGGGAGGCATAGATGGAGAACCTCTAAAATCAGAATTCCCCTTCTCTACAACACTAAACACACTGATAAGATTACCACATTTCAGATAATCATATTACAAACTTAGGTTTTAAAAACTGTTCATTCATATGAATCCCTAAATCAGTAAGTTTTGGTATGAATATACAGTCATCTTTCATGTCTTTTCCCTCAGCAAAAGCTGGACAAGTTATCCCTTCTTTCCCACATATGTTTGTAATACCAAATTCAAATCCCATTCTGCATTTCTCAAGAGACAACATTAACATAATATTTTACATTCTCTCGCTGTGAGAGTAATAAGCTATATAGAAAATTATTTTAGCATTCTCTGTTTTTTGGTTTTTTTCTTCCAAGTACAAGGCAAAAAAAAAAATTAATGCAGTTAAGCCAAAGAAGAAGAATACATTTGCTCTAGGAGTGCTGTAAAAGTTCTCTATGTAGAACACCTGACATGAACAAAATGCACCAAGGTGAAGAAAGGTGCAAGCAGGTGTGCAATCAGCAACCAGTTCAAACTCATGAAAAGTGGGAAGCAGAACCACAGGAATTCCAAGGGCTGATGCTACGAAATCTGAGCTAAATGGTTAATTMTTATGTTTATTATATATGACTAAAGAGAAGCTGCCAGGTTAAGTCTTATTATAGATTTTGGTAATTTTTGAGATTATCTCCTGAATCACAAGCTACCTTTGTTTCTTAGATAAGTGCCTTTTCCTGTAATATGCAAATACCTACAGAGTTAATAACAAGCCATAAAAAATTATATTGCAATCAGATATTAGACTGTRGATTTTGGTATGAAACAAGCATTCAGAAATACAAAAGAAACCAAAGAAGAAAACAAAATCAAACAAAAACAAACAAAACCAGACAAACAAAACCCAAACCAACCAACCAACCAAACCATCAGCCCTGCCCCCAACTCTCCCCCCAAAAAAAGGAAAGAAAAACTAGAAAAATTGGTTTTAAAAATGTTATTAATGGACTTGACGAATAAGAATATCCTGAGCTATGTTTCTAGAGTGTGTTTTAAATTCTAGAAATTATGATCCCAGTTACTATCACTGTCTATAGTGTTTTGCTGTGTTTTTCATATTTTGTCAATTGTAGCTGTTACCCAACTCAGAAATCACTAAGATTTGAAATCTTTTCATGTTCATACTTGTGACAAACTGTATAAGTTGAAAGAAGAAAATAAATAACTTTTTGGGTGGTTMCTGGTTTTATTTTTCCCTAAATGGACTTCTGTTTAACATTTTTTATGTTCAACAAAATTAACACTGCATGGAGAATATTGCAACTCATCTTTCTGCAATTTGATAATCCATTTTCTAWATGAAGAATGCCAGCTTCCATGAGTTTATTCCCCTTAACAGATTCTACATTCAGTAGGAAGTGGATGACTACACAAACTTGTAAAACAGGCACTAAATTTTGTCACTAAATTTCAAGTGTCAGACATGACTAAAAGAGAAAGCAATTGACAGCTGCGATTTCTGATAAAGAAAGTGCATAGAATCTTTTTGCTTATATCCTAATTTATTTAGAAATTTGTCTATCTTTTGAAGTCAAAAGGTAATTAAAGCAACAACATATTACCAATTAATATTCAAAAAGTTAGAGTTACCTCTCTCTTTGCTAAAAAATAAAGCTATTTAGGAAAACATATTCACTGATTCACTCCCTGTGAACACGAAATTCAAGACTGATCCGTGCTGTGATACATGGATTAAAATGCAGGTGTTGAGCAAGTATAATTTAACAAATGCTGCCCTTCTACCAGAGASTTAACTCAAGATCTACTTTTCTTCAAAGAAAAGTTCGGGAAAAAAAACAAGCCAACAACTCAGTCTACCTAAATTACATAAGTTACTTATTAATTGTAAGAAAATATGTTAATCTTTGACTATGACATTTCTGCCAGCTTGTTGCTATTGGGAAATCCTGTGTTTGTTTTAAATGCCCCAAATAGGGTAAATAACATTTAAAAGCAGRTGCATACTATGATTTAATAAGGAACTCCTGTCCTTTCCCTTTCTTCACTGTAGATACWGTTATGACAGCACCCAAATTTAACATGAGTCCTAACTAAATAAACATTTCCATGTTTCTTTCATCCATTCTCCCTTTGCTATATTGAAAATCCTTTTTGTCACAATGCAACAATCTTCCATGAATTTCTTCTTCTGTTCAAAGTCTCAGTTCAATACATAATAATTATTTCACCAAAGTGAAGAAATCTTTCATTCCAAACATGGAATGAAAAACACTTAAAAAACCCTAAAAAACCAAAACCTGAAAAACCCCAAACTGTAAATGTGACTCACTAGTGAGTGGGGAAATTTTGTGTCTGCTGTTTTGTATTTTAGAATCTTACTACCTAAATCTGTTACCAGGAACAATTAGAAAAAGTATAAAAGGAACAGTCAATTTCAAGTTTTAATAAACATAAAAAATAACAATTAAAAGAATCCACGGCTTCTAATTCCTGGGAAAAAATATTCATATAGTCTTTTACAAGAAACGATTTCACAATATATTGATGAGGAAAAWACAAGCTTTCAAATAAGATAGATGGTCAAAATAATAACCATATAACTCTACTTGTATTAATGKCCACATAATCCAACTAGTCACTAATAACTGATTTTATTAGAAGTCAAACGCTGTTGGGACACCTGGTACTAGAAGAAAATGAATGGCTTCCTGCTTCTATTTCACTGAACTGATAAATAGATAAAAGTCTAKCCTGTTGTTTCACACACAAAATGCAAAATTTCAAAGTGTAACTGTACAGCATGAAGAGGTTGCATCACTGAGTACTCATTAGAGATATTAAAGCTAGAATCCCTCTACTTGGGGTACATTTAAACTCTAGAAGTCTACTGATTTAAGATTGTTCTACATACACCAAGGAAAATAAATTCTATGTAAATGGTAATTACTGAAAAATTAATTCTTCAGTACATAGGATAATAAATTGCCTTTTTAACAAAATCTYTACAGATCAATATGATTTAGAAAAATTCCTTCTCCCTAGAGAAATGATAAATAAATTTTTGAGAAATTAGTCCAAGAAAGAAGTTAATTATTTTCCAATAGCTCATCACACAGTATAAACTGAACTTGCATTACAATGCAAAACATGAGCATTGAATTTAAAAAGTAAATATTTGAAGTTGCTAAGCAACAGTCTTTGTTTATTATAGTTTCTGAGATGAAAGCAATAGAAGCACAAAGCAAAGAAAACAAATATACAAGAATATAATCTATTTCATTCTCAATGTAAAAAAACCTCTTTTGTTTACGGAATATAAATTAATAAATACTCTTGACAACAACTTGATCTACGGTTCAATGAAATTTTCCTCTATACATCATTACTGTTATTTTGACTTCACTTTCAAAACATTAGAAAAAAAGACATAAATAAATAAGAAGTAAAAAACCACAGAAAAGTTGTCTTATTGAATGCAATTTCTGAGAAATGCTCAAACTAAACTCGTTCTATATCTGAGTGTGGACACAGACTGATAGAAACAAGAAATATTAATTTATAATAAAAATAYCTACGCGTATAGACTTGGTTGTCCAAATGTATTTATTTATTCTCACTTTAAAACATATGTTTATTTCTTATAAAATAACATTTTTTATGAATATTTCTTCTTATAAAACAGGTGATSAAAGCCAGGTTGGATGGGGCTTTGAGCAACTTGGTCTAGAAGATGGTATCCTGTCCATGGCAGGAGTGTTGGAACTAGATGAAATTTAAGGTCTCAYGACATGCAAATTATTCTATGAATCTACAAAATAAAAGAGGGACTTATTCTTCCTGTTTCTGGATCACTCAGGTTACAAAAAGCCAAGTTTGAGATTGTGCATCAGGGGACTGCATAGGGCTGYCCAGTTGTGGAGCAGTGTAGCCACAATGAAGGAATAGCTGCTTTCCAAACATGTTGAGGCAATTGCTGAAGCTTAACCATTTTCTTCTTGTGACAAATCCCTCACTGTGAGTGGAGAGAAGGGGACACACACTGTGAAAAGGAGTGTTCTGTCTTCATGATGATTCTCAGGTGGAGAAGTGTCACCAGACCCAGTCTAGTCYGACTTAGTGACTGAAACCTGAAATTGAACTGCCTAATATGTCTGCCCTACAACTACCTGCATTTTCTATGTTTGCGTCATCATTTCAGTTCTTAAAAAGACATGTGGTTCGCTTTCACAGCTTTCAATTTTTTCTGCAGTGTAAGTAAATGAGGACAAGACTTTCTGTAAATGAGACAGATGACCAGCTAGGAAAGGTGACATKGGCCATCTTGTAACATGCCTGACTGCAGTCATCTCAGGGGCTGAGATTTGGTACCTCTCAYTGGATATACTGCTGAAGTGGATGAGGCCTCGCTCACTCCACAAAATGAACTTCAGACTCAATATATAATAGAATTGTAAAATATGCTGAGTTGGAAGTATCCACAAGGACCACTGAGCCCCATGACTGAACCTGTGCAGGGCACTCCAAGAGTCACATAATGGATCTGAGACTGTTGTCCAAACACTTCTTGAACTCTAGTGTTGTGACCACTTCCCTGGGGAGTCTGTTCCAATTCCCAACTACACTGTGGGGGAAGAACCTGTTCCAACCTGTATCCAACCTAAAATTCCCCTGACTTGTCTTCATGTTGTTTCCTCAACTCCTATCACTGGTCATGAAAGTGAAGAAATCAGCGCCTGCCCCTCGTCTTCCCCTTGTAAGGYTGTTGAAGAGCACTATGAGRTCTCCCCTCAGTCTCCTCCAGGCTGAACAGGMCAASTGCCCAAAGCCAGTCTTCATAAGGCTTCCCCTCCAAACTGTTTACCATCCTYTTGGTCCTCCTTTGGATGCTTTCTTATTGCTTAATGTCTTTTTCGTGTTGTAGGTCCCAAAGTGCCAATGCTTCACCTTTCATTGTTAACAGTGCATGTCAAGTTTTTCCAGGGTAGTTTCCTGACTGTGTGGAAAAATTCTTGGTCTTCTRTCAATGTTTTCAGATCTTTGGGAAGATATTTCTTTGATCTATCCTCACTTTTCAAGTACACTTGTTTTTTACCTCAGTTGCTGCAAATTTTACCATATGTAAATAAACATAGACATGAACTAAGGCAGCGGAAATGCTGCTATATTATCTCATGATCCTCAGACACTTTTATCCCAGATGACCTGAAGTAGTCCTTCAAGATAAACATGTGAAATCATTAATGCTTTTGGGGTATATATATGTTTTAAAAACCAGAAAATGTTACGATGAGACTTTTTTCCCTTAAACAAACACAAAACCAAACCAGCAAGGAAACCAACCCCATTTTTTCTATGTATTTTATAATGCMYTATRTATTTTTCAAAGAAAAAATAAATTCAAAGAACAATTAGGGCTCACATTCAATTTTCTGTAAGTATCCATCAGTATTGGGTTTAAGATTTGTTGTTGAKGTTGTTGTTTTGTTGTTTTGTTTGGTTTCAGTATTGGGTTTTTTGTGGGGAGGAGTGGTTGTRTGTCAGTAAAACTAATAAAGCCAGGTGCTTAATGTGGCAACTGAACTTTCAAATGCATATTTTTGGAGGTTATAATGAGTTATTTTTTAAGCTTACCCKTATTCTTCTAAGATAACAAGATAAAACACATGTCTTTAGTGTTTTATTTTTCAATAAGGATTTCACTCTGAATATTTTTTAAGAAAATGGGACCTGCTTKGCTCAGTCACTCTTTGGCCTCTGGAAGAAATAGTCCATTCTGATGTCTTAGCTGCCTACTGGGAGCAAGGCTCAAACAGCTGAGCAGATATTTCTTAAGATAATCAGTGAGTAAGAGAAGAAAATCCAAACCAAATAAAAACAAATAAATGTAAAAATATTTCCATTAAAATAGGAAAATGTACTTGCTCTCTAGGTTTTTAGTCTTCCTTTGAAAAATGGGGAAATTGTCAACAGTTTGGAAAATACAGGAGAAAGGAATAATTTTAGATTAATATCCTCTGAGAAGGTGTGCAGGGCATCCAAACATGCAGTAACWTTAAAACTCTGTTTCTGAAATACAGTACTGATCTGCAGAGAACTTAGTACCTTTAGAGACAACCAGACGGTCCCATTCTTTAATGAATGTTAGTGGATAGTATGATAAGGACTTGTGGAAACCCAACCTTAGCTTTGAGCTTTGCTATGTGTGATACGTTGCCCCTTCCCATAGAATACTGAGCTCTCAATGTAAACACATATTTTGAGAAGCATGAAACACAACGTGATCCTATAAAATACTAGAAGAAACTGCAGACCTGRCTTCTTACAGCTCCCACTGCTATTCAGCAACAATTCCTGAAGGTTTAAAGGCATGGCTTAATAAGCATCACCAGAAAAATAAGTTCCTTATTTTACTAATGATGTTCAAAATAACTGCTAAAAATAGAACTAAAAACCCCTTCACCTGAAGGCTAAAAAAAAAGAATTAAAGAGCCTGACAAAGTTATGAAGTTTATTGCACAGAAGACTTTTATTGGGTTATTAATCAACAAGTTAAGTTATTAACCTATGMGTCAATTACAAATTTGGAGGCAGCCAAGCATTAGGAAACAACAAATGGGAAGTGGATTGAAGGCAATCCTGTTTATGGATTAAGGATGTAACAAGTTCTACTTCTATGAACACAGTAGGAAGCTGTCAGCAAGGACACCATCTTTACTCACAATTAGTGTGGAGCCATAGGTACTATTAGCTAATTTCCCYGCTCTTACAATTGCACAAGACTTTTTGCTTACTTTCTGTGTGGATTTTTTGTTACATAACTTAAAAAAAAATTGTCTCCTCCTTTACCTTGTTAAAAGCCATGATTGCCAGAACACTTCCCCCATCCTGTGTAAATTCTCAGTCATTCTTCAGCAGTATGATACACTGCCTAGGTTGAGAAGTAGTATATAGTTTTGTCCCTTTTGAAGGTCCCTTCCACTTCAACTGGACCTTAAAAGTAATAGCAACACCTAACACTTAATACCACCCAACAAAAGACAAAAAATATTTGAAGGAAAATTTTTAAGCCTGTRCTTGATATTCAAAATACTTCCCCAATTCTGTTAAAAGGACACAAGRCAGCTGAACATGTAGCAAAGGTGTGATGCCTTTTTTTTTTTTCTGAAGGAGCTTTTCAAGATATTTCCAAAGAAAACTTTTGCAACAAGCAGTTAGCCATAAAGAACAATGTGTAAATGTATGGTTCCTTGTCTTAATCCCAAAGCCTGAGAGGAAAAATGTTGACAATAAATTCCTCATCATCACAAGCATCACTTCTTAGGAAAATATGTTACCATTAAATTCTCTACACATAAGGATATGGAACTATATAAATTATATTTTGTATTCATTAACTTTTCACCTGTTTCACCAGAAGTGTTTCTGGCTGCCCAGCACAATTCATCTCTCATTATCAGGATGAATATGGAATAAAGCAAACAAACTTTTCTACTTTATAATTGTTGTTGGCAGCACTTAACATTTACRCACATGGAATATTAGCACAAGGGATACAAAGTCATTATAAACTAATGCTTTACAAAGTGGAAAGACAATATCCTCAGCATCACTCTGCATTGCATTTCAAATGGCACATTTCAGGCGATTTATGCTAATTTCCATCATTTACAGAACATAATGATACAAATCTGTTAGATTTCATAACAACAGCCTCTAAGTGTTTAGAACTATAAAGAACATGGTAATGGTCTCATTAACTCTAAGTCGAGAAACAAATTTCCATTTCTAGGCAGAACTGTTATTTCTTAACTCATGAACCACAACACTTTTCATGTTTCACAARTTATAGCCACTGGTCAGCTCCATATCTTTCCCTTAGTGATCTCATWGAGTAACCCCAAAGCAATAAAGAGGGAGCACTTGATACTGATCTTACCTGAAATAAATTGTTGACCCCTTTCTGGCTGGAATTAGCTTGACAAAGGACAAGCTTTCCCTTGATGTGCTTAGGAGCATTAAGTATATACAGGGTTCATAGCTTAAGCCACTGATATATTAAAAGAAGAAGGCAATAGTGCAGCAAATGTTTGCCTTCCAATTTGACATTATAGTGAGAAGGATAATGAACACTGTGTTCAGAAGAAAGAATATGGCTAAAGCAAGCAAAAGCCATCATTTCTGAAGTACATGGATGGTGGGAGGTATTAGGAGAAAAAGGTCAACTGACTGTCCAAAGACTATCAAAAAGGTTAATAACATCAAATAGTACAGCCAAGATATGTCCTGGATCAAAGTGGAAATACTTGTCTATTTATTCCTTCTTCTCATCATCAAAAATTTTTATCAGTAGTTTTGAGTAGAATATTGAAAAGGACAATGATGATGAAAAGAAACAAATTTGTTCCTGATTATACTTCTGCACGTTGAATTCATCTCCTCACACTGACAAGGCAATGTACAGTTACTCACCCATAACTGCAGATATATCACAATTATGTCATTTCCTAAACTTCTATTTGCTAAGGGAAACAATTTACATAATGACTGTTCACATCAAAGTCAATAATGATACAGCTGTTTTTCAAAGCTGTATCTTCTGAATCATTAATATCCTAGGACTGCAGGAATTTGTGTTGTAGATGTTATAAATTTAAAAGCATAACCTAAATTAAGTGCTTATATACAATGATCAATCATTGTACATATAAATAGCTTTCCATAGATTTGCATTTGGAGCAGAGAAATTACTCAGCAGCTGTCAGTGACTTGTCTGATACAGTTACTTGATCTGATACAGTGTATCTAGAAAAGYAACAATCAAAAAGAAATTCCTTAAGTTCTTAAATAATCAAATTCTTAAGTATTATTTCTACATGAAAGAGGGGAACAGAGAAAATGTTTAAGTTACCCAAAGTGTCTAGAGATAATAAATTGTACTAACACACTGTAGAAATGGAAGGTATTGCACTGTAGCAGAGAAGAAAGATCCTCCAGCATTTCTGTAGCAGATCATTTTCCATTAGCAGCAGTCAATAATCCACCAAAGGTGCAATGCCACAAGAGATTACAGACTTAGAAATGTATAAATGCAACATTTAAAATTTAGAGAAATTGAAAAAGTATGTACTGAGAGTCATTTAGGTACTAACACTATGCAACCATATTGTTTTACCCAAATTGCATTAATTTGATAATGAGCAGTATAAACAGTGGCAAAACTATCACTAATGAAATAATTAAAAGATTTTTTTTCTTCTCTTGTTACTAGCCCAAAAKACTTTGTGAAGGTACAAGAAAGGCTGTAAAGTGTATTACCCCATAACCCTTAGAACATTCTTTCTTTCTCTTGACTCCTTTCCATTAAATCACTTGTACACAAACAGACACCCATACTGGCCTTCTATCTGCCATGYACACTTCTGGTAACCCTACTGAGCTGTGTCAAAGTGTTCTACAGTTTAACTCTGTGTTAGTAAAATCAAYTTATTTTCTGGAACAGAAAGCGAACAGTTTCTATATTTATATTCCACAGTCTGTCATAATCTTAGGGATATCTGTATCAATCCTCCAGCATGACTTCACTGTGGCTGGTTTCTACATGAAGTTGAACTATTTATTATCAGCTAGTTCCCTGTCTTTTAGCTTGTCTGGTATGCTGCATCTATCCACTAGGTCTGCAGTTTATTTTCATTTTTACTGATGTGCTCAGTAAATATGTCAGCTTTATTGAGGCATTCACTRTCCACATAGCAGCAGGAATGTGCTGAAAATTAAAGCTGATTGCCAATRCCAATTTCTACCTTCTATATCTTAGTTATTATATTTCTTTTCATTTTAGARTGGAGATCTGCTCACCTGTGGCAACAGAGAGAAATTCAGGACTGTTTGTCATTCATTAGCTGTACAAACAACTCCTGGATCATCTTTTTAACACCGGAGAGAAAGAAACAGAAATATTAAGTCAATTTTAACARTAATGTAATGAATGTAATAGAAAATTATGTCTTAATAAGGCCACAARTAAAATACATTATGCAAGAAGAATAACGTATTAGGAAGTCAGGAATGACAGACTCTATACAAAAATATTTATAGCTGGAAACCTTCCATTTGAGAGTTTTCAAGTCAATCTGCTGTGACTTCTTTGCAAATGTTTAGTTAAATCCTTCTCATTGACTGTTTATGTACCAAGATTATTTGGTTGGCTTTATYTTGCATACTAATTGCTATTTTAAGCTACTATTTCTTTAGAAAAAGCACTCTTAATATTTTTTTTCACCTAATTCACTATGAATTCTGTGTCACCTTTGATTTAYCAGATAAAAATATATTAATTTGAAAGACAGGATGAACACCGAAGTAGCTCTTAAAATATATTTTTAAGAGGAAAAGATGCAAAAATTGATTGACTTTCAAAAGGTAGTTGCTATTCACAGGCTTAGTGAATTTAAGAGTTACAATTTTGTATGTACACAATACTTATGGATTTTTTAAATCTTCAGCACAATCCAAACACTGAAATAGGAAAACACTGAGAGAGGAGAACACTGAAAACTGAACACTGAATTTGCAATGAAAGTCAACTCACAATGTAACCATTGCAGTATAGAACTGACATTATAAAACCAATATTTTCTGGTGTATAAAGCTTACAGAAATGAAAGACTTAGTTTTTTTTTACCTTATCTGACTTGCATGGGTGGGTAAATTATATATTGGAAGGCTGAAGGAGAAGAAAAACAGAAATATTGTTTGGCATCCTTAAAGTTTCAATCTGTCTCCCTTTCGAAATTTAAGATGGTTAAACCTTAATGTCAATAATACCAAGAAGGACACCTCTTCACTTTATTAATTTTGTGAACCCTGGTTTCTTTGTGAGTAAAACTCATGTTCAAGAGAAGTGCACTGATAAACAAAGACTTACATGAAAAACAGGAATAGCAAGTTAGGAGAGAGAGCATTTGGTTATTTTTGTCATCTGCTTTTGGGTAAAAGTTGCTATCAGCAACCCTTTTGGGCTAGTAAATTGATTTCTACAAGTACTTTCAATTTAAACTGATACACTTAAACTTGCATTCAAATACCAAAATATTATTTGTAGTCTTGTAGATTGGCACCTTCAGTTCACACTTAAACAGATGGAAAAAGAAAGCAGAGGACAAATAACTACAAACAAGCCTCTCTTTAGAAAGACTAATATCACTCYTATGCAGTCTAGACTGTATGAAGTGCAAAGAGCTCACAGGGCAATGAACTAAACTCTGGGATGAAGAAAATTTCAACCTTCTCATGCATCTTGTCTTGTTCTTCCTCTTTTCACCACAGTTAATTTTAAGCAAAGTGCAAACCGGCTAAAAGTTGGAAACTCATGGTGGTAAAAATTTTTGACATATGTTGCTTGTTAAGAGTGGAAGCAGAATCAAGTCTGACTGACAGAAAACTCTAAAAAGAAAGACTTCCCAAATTTTAATACTAYTTCTTTGTGAAGCAATCTTTCAAATTAATATATCAAATATGATATATTAATATATCAATATATCAAATATCAATTCAACTTATATATTTTTCTAGTTTCACTTTGAGCTGWCATTGGCTGTTACAATCAAGGCTTGGTTCTTAACCATGCCAATATCATGCTTTAAAACATTCTCTTAATCTCTGTCTGAYGGAACATGTTGATTTATTATGACCTGAAGTAGTAGTCAATAAAATGATCATGATTTCAAAATAAAAAAGAAGAAAAATCCATTTCTAGGCCATTAAAAAAAAACAGCAACAAAGTCAATTTCTAATTTGCCTATAAAATGTTGGTAAATTTTTCAATTTTTCCTCTCTGTGTAGGAAAAAAATAATCACTTTTACAATTTAAAGTACATTCAGAAACCAAGCCTATTGAGATGTCAATGAGAACAAAACTGGTCTGTAACACAGCAAGGGATTGAAATACTTTSTTATGATTTAAGGACAACATGCACAGGCTGCAAAACTGTGAAACTGGTGACCTAGACCTCAATGCATCAGTCAGGGCACCTTGAGATACCTGCAATGACTCAGATATAAGTGATGGATGTAGTAAATTATCATCCATGGAACCACTCCATCAGATTCTCCTAAGAACAGTTCATCTTTGGATGTGGTTTTATGAGACAGAGCAAGATTCATCCTAATTGATGCAGGAGGCTTAAAAGATTTAAATACAAATTGATTAAATACAAATATACCTGGTAATCTAAAAAATGAGAAAAAATCTTGCACAAAATAAAAGAATACATAATTTGGTAAGTTCTAAGCAAAAAGCCAGTTTATGTTCTGTCACTAGGAAAAACAAACACCACAAACTTTTTAAAAAATAGTATAGGAGTAGCAATGCTGTGTTTCTAGGAAAAAAATGGCTTACCTCAGTTCAGGGCAAGGTTATGGAAGAGATCAACCTAAGTGACATTACTTGGCACATGCAAGACATGAGGCCCTGCCCTATGRATTTATGAAAGGAGAAGTCCTTCTTAACCAACCTCATCTTCAAGATCCAGATGACATGCTTACTAGATGCGGGAAAAGATGCAGATGTTGTCTATCTAGACTTCAGTAAAGTATTTGATACCATCACTCACATGCTCCTAGAAAAAATGGCAGCTCGCAGCTTTATGCCTGACTTTGGTGGGTAGAAAACTGGCTGGATGGGCAGCTCCAGGGAATTGTGRTGAATGGAGTTAGATTCTGTTGGAAGCCAGTCAGTAATGGTGTTCCCCAGGGCTCAGTTTCGGGGCTGGTCCTGTTTAGTAYCTTCATTGATGATCTGGATATGGTGATCAAGTGCACCCTCAGTAAATGTGCAGATGATATCAAGTTGGGTGGGATCTGCTCAAGAGTAGAAAGAGTCTACAGAGAGACCTGGACAGACTTGATCAACAGAGTAAGGACAACAGCATGAAGTTCAATGAAGCAAGGCCCCTGGCTCCTGTGCTTGGGTTAAAGAATCACAGAATTCTTACTTGAAGTAACCTCCAGATATCCTTTAGTCCAAATGCCCTGCCAAGGCAGKGTCACCTAGAGCAGGTGACACAGKAACACATCCAGGTGGGTGTGACAGTGGTCGCAAGGGTTTTCAGGATGAGAGAGAGAYGAAAATGTTKACTCCATCAGAAGGCTAGATTTATTATTTTATTATATATATATATTACATTATAAGTATACTAAAAAGAAAAGGAAGGAGAAGGTTTCTCCAGGAGGCTGCTAAGCTAAGAATAGAATAGAGAAGAATGATAACTAGGGAGCTGGCTGAAACAGAGAGCGAGAGCTGGCTCTGCCATGACTGGTCAGTAAATCCAAACATCTACAGGAGACCAGTCACGGATCTATCTGTTGCATTCCACAGCAGCAGATAATCATTGTTTACATTTGTCGCTGAAACTGCAGCTCTCAGAAGGAAAAATCCTATGAAAGGATTTTTCACAAAAGATGTCTGCGACAGGTGGTTTGCAGCAATCCAGYGTAGTAAGGCTTGGAGAGCAGCAGCTAGAAAACTGCTCAGCCAAAAGGAGCCTGGGGGTGCTGGCTGGCAGTTGGCTGAACATGAGCCAGKGCATGCCCAGGTGGCCAAGCAGGCCAATGACATCCTGGTCTCTATCAAGCATAGTGTGGCCAGCAGGACTGGGGTGATGAATTTCCCCCTGTACTCAGCACTGATGGGGCCGCACTTTGAGCACTGCATTCAATTTTGGGCCCTTTGCTTCAAAAAGGACATWGTGGTGCTGGACCATGCGGGTTTTCGGGGTCCTAGCTGCTACCAGGAGCCCCGATTCTGGGTGGGCACTGGCAGACCTCTCCCGGGCGTGTCCCGCTGGGGGAGTGTGTCTCTACCGTGAATATACGCACAGTCCCAGATGACAAAATGTCGGTGTGACCAGGTAAAGGGAGGTCTCGGAGGCTCCAGTGTTGTTCCAACAGGCTTTAATGTCRGGAAGTCCGAGGGCGCAGGCGGAGAGAGAAAGCGGGGTACAGGCTTGGTTGAAGGGGACCGGAGCCGGGTTGCCGAGGCCTAAACCCGGGCGGGATCGGGGATTTTAAGGGGGAAGGGGTAGGCATGATTCAACCATTAGGAAAGGGGTACAGAGGAGGGCTTAGAGTGGGGTGATCAGGGGTACACCAATAGGGAAATGGGGAGAGGGTGTTCTTAGGGAGAGATCCAATGGAAAAGTGGGGAGCAGGGAACTTTCTGGAACAAGGGGTGTGGGTTACATATGATTGATTGATTCACCTCAGAGTGTCCCAACCCCTTCTTCTCTGTCCCCTCTTCCTACAGGAGCATGTTTAGACAGGGGCAACAAGGTTCATGAAGGGTTTAGAAAACATATCTTATGGGAACSGCTGAGGGAGCTGACCTTGTTTGGCATTGAGAAGAGGAGGCTCAGTGGGTACCTCACTGCTCTCTACAACTGAAAGAATGTTGCAGTGAAACGGGGGCCAATCATTTCTTCTGTGCCTGCAGAGAGAGGACCTGAGTAAATGACCACAAACTGAGATAAGGGAGATGAAGAGTAGATGCTAATTCTTTTTTTTTTTTACTGTTAARGTGATCAGGCACTGGAATAGGTTTCCCATTCCCCACCAAAGAGACGGTGGAGCCACCATCCCTGGAGATGTTCAAGAGGCRTCTGGATCTGGAGCTGAGTGATGTGGTTTGGTGGCTTAGGGGTTGCAGTGGTAGTGCTGGACTAAAATATTTTGAAGGTMTMTTTCAACCTTGATGATTGTAGGATTCTATGATTCTGAGCCTGAGTATGTCTAGTAACTGAAAATATCAGTACAGGTTTATTTGTGTGTGAATGTGTGCATAAGGAAGCTCATTACTGAATTATTTTAAGCCACATCAAACYTGGCACAGCTAAGAACTCAGGCATTTAGGTTCTCAGGCAGAGAAGTTTGCCTCAAGTTCTCTGATMCTTCTGCATGTTTTACATACTTAGATGAGATRTTGTGTTCATTTATGTCTCATACAYTATAATGTGTCATTTGAACAGAGCTAACTCTTCTCAKGAAATATGTCTGCAGTCACAGATAGTATTTTGCTCACATTATACTGCTGCACAACTGCAAGATGGCTCTACGCCACCCCTTGGAGTAAGGCTACATATTGTTGTTCTAGYGCAACTGTGCCAAAAGTAGCCCAGTTTCAAAGCTCCCAAAAGTGCTGGTTTTGACAAAGTACAGGCAATAACACTAACCTTGTCTTATTTGAATACCTGTAGGAAAGGCACTGATAWTTTAATGGAGAACCATGGGTATTTACCAAAGAAATCACCTTAGYGTATTCAGCTATGTCTGAAATCATGACCATTCCTTTGGTGTACAGCTTGTCTCTTTTGAAATTATTTTGTACCAGCTAATTCCAAGTACAACTGGCCCTGATGTCTCCAGCTATGCTTTGACGGCATGAAATATCATAATCACCTGAAATTATGACTATAAATTGGTCTGAGAATAAAGTGGTATAGTGGGAAGTTTGCAGAGCTACAACTTAGTCACACTTACATTTTTCACTTGAACCGAATATGACTCAAGTTTTCAATCAGAGAAACATGATATGTCAGTATATAGGGAGACAAATTGAACAAGTTTCTACTCCCACCAAAAATTTATAATTAGGACCTCAGTGTGATAGGCTTAGTTAAAACCAGACACAGGAAATTCCTTGGAAGACATAATGAGCTGCAGAATAGTTTGTGGGGAATCCTTGTTGTTACACAGAGTCAAGAACTTTATTGGGAGAGAAAATTTTATTATTTGCCATTTTGGATACCCATGTSTTTCTCTGTCTTGAAGATCATTCTCGTCTTTTCTTGTCAGAACACAGAYAATACTGGAAATATTTCAAAGAGGAATGCCAAGGATGATCAAAAGTCTAGAATGTGTTCTGTATCAACACCACTTCTCTATATAAGTGTCATGTGTTCATTTGCTTGTTTGCTTCTAAATCTTAAAGGAGACAAAAAGAAGAATGGAAAGAGGAAGAGGATGGAGACKTACAAATTTGTGAGCACCATAGGAAAAACAATTATGAAATATGTTTCGCTATCCTCCAGTACAGGTAATGATAACATCAGTTAAAGCTAGGAAGTGAGGGGTTCAAAGCAGCCAGATGGAGGAACTTCCTCTGGCACATTATAATTAAGCTGAGGAATTCTTTTCTGCAAGATGCTAWTAGTTTACCAGTCAATTAAATAAATTGATGAAACGAGAGTGCACTGTACAACCAAATAATTTTATACAAGTAACACCAAAGATGTAGTTTTTTACACATGAAATCTCCAAATATTTTCTCTTTTCAGCTTGGTAAATCCTGAGTATTCATTACTTTATGTGTACACTCTTTTGTCATCTCCATGTTCGTATATCCGTCCACGAAATGGTGGGCTGGGCAAACTTCTTGCTTTCATGTAGTATGTGTGYCCTTATACCCTTACTTCCTTCCTTCTTTACTGGCTAGGACAGTCTCCTGACTGCCTTCAAGGTCCTGACTAGGACTAGGTCCTGACTAGGACTTCCTTCAAGAAAAGGAATAGTTAAAAAAGAAAATAGAAGGTAGCTTTCTTTTACATTATGTTGTTCATATTGCTGTTTTTCTTTTCAGCTGATATTTGGAAATCCAGGTGTGTCCTCATTTCCAAGACTTACGGTGAATGGATAACATCACTCTTAAGAATTTAAAAGATTTTTTAAAAATTGTATTGCRGTGAAATCCAATTATCTCACTGTTATAGATTATATACCTCTCTTCCATTAAGGGCTTTTGAAAAAGAGTTTATTTTTATACTGGACAATTTCCATATTGTTCATTTACTGTGCTCAATAGTGTGTGTAATTCCCATTTCTTCTGAAAGTTTTAGCTTTTATTTTGTGCTTTCAGTTTGTTTACGGCATTTTCACTTTATATGTAGATATAGATACTGCACATCAGGATTAAGAGGTCCAGTTTGTAAGACTGTTTCTTGCAGAATAAGAAACATCTTTTGCATAAAAATCCACAAAAATAAATATTTCATATTTACATTGCTTTAAAACATTAAACAAGACATCTGAAGGCTGTTTTACCCTCACAAATTCCTAGATAATTAAGTTTTCTATCAACTTCAAAAGAAAACAGGGTCATTGCTGGCRTGTGTTATACCATCATTCTTAAAAAACTCAGGTTAATTTTTGGCAGTGTACATAAAATTGTAGAATTGTTTATGTTGGAAAAGAACATTAGGATCATCATAGAATCAATGAATCATTAAGGTTGGAAAAGAGAGAATCATCTTAGGTTGGAAAAGACCTTAAAGATCAAGTTCAGCCATTATCCCAGCATGGCCATGCGCACCAATAAACCACATCTCTCAGCACACACCTACGAGCCTTTTGAATAGCTCCAGGGATGGTGACTCCGCCACTTACTTGAGCAGCCGATTCCAGGGCTTAACGACCCTTTGGGTGAAAACTGTTTTCCCAATATCCAATCTAAAACTCCCCTGGCATAACTTGAGGCTATTTCATCTTGTTCTATCTCTTGTTACCCARGAGAAGAGACCAATACCCATCTGGATACARCCTCCTGTCAGGTAGGTGTGAAAAGAAATAAGGACACTCCTGAGACTCCTTTTCTTGAGGCTAAACAACCCCAGCTCCCTCARYTGCTTCTTACAGGACTTGTTCTTTAAATTCTTCACCAGCTTTATTACCTCTAGACATGCAAATGCATTTCATTGTGCTAAAAGAAAAAAAAAATTACTAAGTAGAGCTTATCCCAGGGAATGCTAGTTMGTTTCAGTGGAAGTCCCAATGAGGCATTTACACTATCATGATAGATTTGGAATTCTTACAGAGCAGAGATATTCATAAACCATACATGAGCATAACTATTCAAATATACATAGATGTGAACATTTTCAAAACKAAATCTTTTCCTCTGCTTATAAATTATTTGTAGATAGTCATTCTTTCCCTTTGYAATTTTAATGGAATTTTACAGCAAGTTTTAAATACTGGTGCATTTTCCACTATGAAAATTTTCACTATAGAATATTTGCTATTTTCTATTTTAAATTGCTATTAATGATGTACAATTTCATTGATGACATTAATTTAATAAAAAATTGTTCTTTAAAAGAATTCTCATACACATAATTTTAATATACTGTGTAGATAATAAGACTTCCTAAAAATATGTTTAAAACCAGCAAAAATGTCATGAATTCTCAAGTAATCATTTCATTTTCCCCACTAATGCTCTTGAAAACAAAAAGTGACTTAGCCAAGCATTTATAAACTGAGATACTAAAAACCTAATAGATATCAGTAAAACATATTGACATTTTTATATTTCACTGAACTATTTATGAATGTATTGTATTTATTTTTGCTTTGTCTTGATATTTAACCTACTTTCTCTGATTTTGCAGAATAGTTACTACAAGGCACATTTTATAGTAATTTTTGGTCAATAAAGTAAATATTTTGCTAAGGCTATTGCTGTTCTCATACATCTGATTCTTGCCTTGGRGAAATAAAAAAACAAAGTCAGTCCTGCAATACCACCTTGCTAGGGAAAAACCCCACTTTTGCATGTGTATTTCCACATTCATGAGTTTGATTGATCTTTCTAACCATCACTTTTCAGCAAATTCTTTTCTTTTTCTTGTTTTTTTTAGCCCCAACTGCTAATGAAAAAACAAAAATTAGGAAAAAAAAGTGTCATGTTACACAATTAAAAGGAAAAAGAGAATTTTTTAAATTAATGCTCTGTATGAGCAGTTCTTTCTGCAAGTTTAATAGAAACGAAAAGCTCCACAGAAAGGTAACACCATATAATTTGCAGGGTAACCAAAAAGAGATTTCCGAGCAACAATAGTAGYAGTTGATAGTTTCACAACTAGATAGTTTCACAACTAGGTAGTGTTGATRTTTCACAAAAATATCATCTTTCTAYGCAGGGATACAGTATTTCAATATAAATAAATTCACAGGGTCAGTAAATGTAAGAACAATTSATGACATAACAGGGAGAATAGAGTTCTGTTCTGGGATATAGCTGATAGCAGATAGTGGGGAACAGCTAAAATTGAAAATCATTCAGAATCAAAGTTCAAATTTTTATTTGCAAAGTTATTTCTTTAAATAAAGGAAGAAAAATGTCTCTAGCATCCTGAAAAGAGCAGGAAATCTGTTATAGTCTGAGTTCGACTTTTTCCCCTTGTTACTTTGATGTAATTGCACCCTTACTCAGCAATGGGACATGTAATTCTTGCTGTTAACAGCACAGTTAAAAGAAYACAGTAACAGTGTTTCTCTAGTGGAGAAAATAAAGGTTTTTCCWTTGCTGTTTTAGGTTTTGAGAATATTAATCACTCCTATTTACATTAGCAACTGTGGGACATGCACCAACTGTTGCATTTTCCTGAAAAATCTTTTTACTTTATAGGAGAGTGTCATTTTACTTTACACTGGYTGTGGCATGGAAATTACACACACGGATCTGGAGGTTTGTAGGCTAATTATTTGTACTCTAAAAAGAGAAAAATCACYAGATATGACTTATCAGTCCTTTAYTACATCACATGCAATCAGATACCCACCATATCATTGCAKAAGCCTTTGCTTTAAACAAAACTGCAAAATTCAAAATAAAACCAGGAATGACAGAAAACCAGGTAAGAGGATAAGGCTTCAAAAAATAGCAGAAATAAAACCAGAGCTCTAGAATAGCATTTTTATGAGGTTTTTGTTTTAAGGAGAACAATGTAAGAAATTCTGAAAAAATTTCTCTTATTCCTCATYCTGGTGGATAGAAGTCCCCTGAAAWTTAGGGAATAAAGAAGCAGTAGGAGAGAGGSTCATGCAGACACTAGCTGTCCAAAAATAGCCACTAACCCGGTGCATAAAAGAAGTAGAAAGATGATTGTAGTAATTGAGGGCTCGGAACAACCTTTTATTCCAGCTTTAGACTGCTAGAAACATCCTCCTTAGTCTTGCATTGCAATGAATGTTTAAGGAGGGCATCTCACATAGTGAGTCACTTTTTGCAAATTTATGTTAGGTGAGAAACTGAAACCCAAGTCACATAATGTCTTTCAAATCTCCTCCACTCACGACAAATGTCTTTTTGAGAAGGACAATTAACTAATTTTCTTGAGTGTCGAATCCTCACAACCTTAAACAAAAAATCACTCGAAGTTCAGGTATCCTAAGGAAGTGGAATTCTTTCCCTTCATGACTGACAGTTCAGAATAGCTTAACACACAAAGTAGCTGTGCATTGTCCACCCAGATGGACAATGCACAGCTGACTAAACTACCGGTATGGGRGGTTATTTTATAATTTTGGTTTTGGTTCTGTTGGTGAGTCATRTATAGCAGCTTGCTCATTTTTCATCTTGTTCCCATATAGTTACTTCAGATGTAGGAAAAACACTTGCATGTGTACCCATTTGCAAATTTTACATTTTATCACAAACATACAGGATAGCCTGTTCTTTTTATGTGTATCATTGAGTACTTGAAGGGCAATCTAAGCTGACAGATGCAGCAGAAACACAGAGCTATACTTCCAGTTTCCTTCTCCAATTGCACAAACTGCTTTGATGYAAAGAAGCAGAATTATTGTTGACAGAATATATTTCAGGCTTTGGTTAGCAGCATGATAAGAGTTATCATGGAATCATATAAAATATAAAAGCTTGGGTTGTAAAGGACCATAAATAACATATAGCTTCAACCTCCATGCCATGGGCAGGGATGCCACCCACTAGATCAGGCTGCCCAGAGCCTTGACCAATCTGGCCTCAAACATTTCCAGGCATGGGCCATTCACAGCTTCTCTGGGCAACCTGTTCTAGTGCCTCAGTAGCTAGTGAGTAAATAATTTCTTCCTAACATCCAACCAAAATCTCTCATTTTTTTTTAAATTTTAAACTATCCCTATGAGTGGACAAAGTTTTATGCCTTCAGTTTTCCAGCATTTGAAGGCTGGYGTCATGTTCTTTCTCCATTTGCATTGCAAGGAGCCTTACAAACAAAACTTTCTTCCCATCTATGAGTATAGGACATCTTTGGATGCCCTAAGAGACATAAGAAAAGAGTTGTACCCTACTTTATGCAAACTGAGAACTGGGTATTGACTACCACCACAGACTCTTCCCTCCATTTCAGTCCAGGAGTGTCAGCAAGATATTTTCTTCCATCAAGACAATTATGTTATACTGATGCCTTTTCTTTGGTCCTAAAAATTAAAATCCAGACATGATTAAGGCWTAAGGGCTTTTTACCTCAGTATTTAATAAGGATCCTTATGGTGCACTCCTCTGCCAAAGTGGAATGTGCCGACATGCACACACAAGATAGATCACATTTACAATTTTATAGACCTTACAAATCAGGATATATAACAAARATATCCTTTGATATCCTCCCATCCTGAGGAATTCCCCATGATGGGCTGAACCTTAGTTTACAGGATATATTCTAGAGAGGTTTCTCAAGATAACGTAGAGCTTTTTGGCCTCCAACTGCRAGGCCTGCAGAATGTTTGGTCTCTTGACTTAAGAGAATTCTAGGACTATGCTAAGGTCCTAATTCCTGACTTCAGGAATCACAAGTATGCATGCTAGGAGTACTGAGGATACATAAAAATATGTATAAAAGGCAAAAAATAATCTTGGCATCAATAAAATRTCTTAAAAAATTAATCTTATAATTTAGAAATGAGCACAGTTCTGATGGGAATGTCAAAATATGGTTTAAATTCTGCTGTGACATCAGATCCCATGATGGAGCAAAGTAGGAGGCCTAGACTGTTGGATATCATAACACCCGTCTGAGCCTTAGTAAAACAACACTCCTGCTATATCTGTGCTAACTTGATTACACCAGAACAGGCATGAAAAGTTCTACTATAACACCATTATTTTCTTTGCATTTGTATTTCACATAGGTATATAGTAAAGTTATATTGTTGTTGTATAAAGTTGTATTTCACATAGGTATACAGTAAACACCTTATTCTTAAACTGGTGTTACAAAAACTTTCATCTCATCTCTGTAAATGTATAAGGTAAGTTTCCATATCCACTTACTCTTTGCAAACTCAGGCACATATTTATAAATCTATCATAGGTCCATCAAAAATATTTAAACTTTTACTATTCTTAGTATTAATGACAAGAATATCAATTTATCACTGCTGTAATCTATATAGATATATCAGATGACAAGTCATGCTGTCTGGCATACTAAAGCAATTTGTGCTGTTTGTCCTTTGCCAAAAATGCCAGATGTGTTAGATTCAACCTGATGTTAAATATTTTATGTAAGATTGTCAACTCTGTCCCTCAGTGTTCTTAGGAAGTTTGTAATCTTTCAYTTTTAGAGTAAGAAATTGACCACAAGTAAGAAATGGGAACATAGCTCATTCTTTCTCTCTCTCCAGCCTCTTTTTCTGGGTGAGCTTCCCAGATGTTCTGGCTTGTCYGCAAGTGTACAATTGTTGTAGGGTGCTATGGAAACCTATGCTTAATAACTAAAAGCAATTAAAAAAAGAGAGARGAGGAAAGGTAGAAAGGTTATGTTTAAACTGTTGAGAATTAATTATTTTATGACATCAAAAAACCATCAGTATAACTGCCCAACCAAGCTGATAATGTTGCAGCTTGCAGAACAAGACTTCAGATTGATTCCTAAATTCTGGGAACAAGATAGTTTACATTTTCTGTAGTTTTCTGGACTGCTCTGCACAACTAGAGTGAAAACTTAATTAATCAGTATGTCACTACAAAGTTTTGCCTATTTAACTTCAGTAAATTCATTGAGTTACTCTGATAAATCAGGACCCTGAAGAGTGGAAGCTACTATAAAGGTCCTGTTGGACCTGTAAGCTACTTTCRGACTGAATCACACCCTCTGCAAAACAAGAACAGCTGCTGACTACAGAAAATTAACTTCAAAGCTTTTGTTACTGTACTGGATGGACTCCTGTTAAGATGTATAGTAAAGCAAATCAAGGCCTTACAAGGATGACTTTCCTCACTACTGCATTATTGTGTAACTGAAAAAGCATAACAGAACCTCTGAAGAAATGAAGAAATGAAGAGGTTTGAGGATCCTGTTCTAAGACAATCACTTGCACTGAAACTGCTTGAGAGAAAAGCACAGTTAAAAAAKAAATTAATTCCTTACTGTCCTAGACGATATTTAAAGCTCTTTCAAGATGAACTCTTATATGATTCTGTAAGCAGAATAAAATGACTACGCACCAGCATTTTATTTCTTGCAAGTATGTAACAAGATATAGAATAAATTAAAAGAAATTAGAAATGTCACAAAGGTGAAAAGTTACATTGTTATAGGCAGTTATATGAGAAACATACATGTGCTAGTGTTATGYTGGTGTACAAAATAGGGCAGAGGAATCTTCAAAGCAACTTCAAGGTATTATGAGAAATATTTGTTTACAGAGTAATCACTTGAAATAGCCACAAATAGARATGTGCTCATTTTAGTTTGGAAAATTGTGGTCGCAAGAAAATCAAACATAATCACCAAAAAGAGCAAACGTCTTTTAGAGCACTATATTCCACTAAAACTTTGAAGTCTAACAAGCAAGATATATATATATATATATATAAAGCAAAAGTCATTTTTTCCTTGTGTCCTCATGTGATACCAATATTTTAGTGAGGCATATAACATGTTTTAACAGGCACAAGCTTCATGAATAAATAGTTATTAAACTTCTATATTAATTCAGGATTTTTACAATACATACAAGTAGACCAAATCTTGCTTTATTTAATTATGGCCACAAACTATAAACCAACATAATGTCTTATTAGGTATTAATAGGATTTCTAAAATACCCATTCTGCCTTCCCTATTATGAGGCAAAATAAGCCTACCTTATTAAAATTTCAATTTTATTACAGCACTATTTGTAACTTTAAGTAAAATCTACAAAAAATGTGAAATTACCTCAGGAAAAAAATTGCAATAACAACTGTTTTTCATCTCTTTCTCAGCATTTTAATTTCAGTTCCATCTTATATCTCTCAACAATGTAGTGAAGGAGGAGTGCAGAGCAAAACTACTTCTGCCATAAGATCCTATTAAAAGTCTGAGTCAAAGAACTATGGATATGTTAAATATTACAATATGTAGRTCTCAGATCAGACCTGTAACAGAAGCACCATGAGAAACCAGCAGCACATACATGGTTCATCTATGACATCAAACGCAGAGAAAACCTAGTCTTTTTGACTAACAACAGAGTTATAAATTCAAAATAAACACAAGCTCTGGAAGCAATAACTTCACAGTAAAAGTTAACAAAATCAGAAGTATTTCAGTCAGGACCTATGGTAATAATCTCCAATCTTTCTTCAAGTTTATTGAGCTTTGTCCTAATCTGTATCCTGTATTTTGTGAGAAAGTGTGAGAAAAAATAAATCAACTCAGAATTTTTGATAGTTAAAGCAGTGCATTCCCAATGGTGCCATCACAAATGCAGCCTTTGTGAAACCAAAGGTCAAGCTGACAGTTGGTAGGAGGAGAATTGCATGGCTGGAGATTCATGACAAGAGTGTCTTCAGGGTTGCAAAATGAAAGGCTACAACATTTCCTCCTTTCTCCCTCTATTTACTGTTCAGTCTTCAGACAGAAATATCCTTGGGCTTTGCCTTGCTTTCCAGGGATTTACTGTGATCTTTCATGGACCACAGGAGGATTCTTAGTCTATCATTCTGGAAGATGAGAAAATGCCAAGGTTGGTCAGGTTCCTTAACTTGTCCTTCCAGAGTACAAATTCTGTGTGTACAAAGGATGACTTAGCTTTATAATTTTTAAAAGTCTGTGACAACAAAAGATAACCAAAGAACTTCTAATTATTCTTGCATTAGTTTTGAGATGGAATTTCATAATGTCCTTGTTGGGGGTTTTTTGTTGGCATTGCTAGATTGAAGGATATAATGTCTCTGGTTCAGTAAACTAGTATCCTCTGCCCTTTCTTAACATATTACACTTAGTATTATAAATTGAGAGATAATTTGAGTAAAAAAAAACTAAAAACATCCCTGACTTCAAGCAGAAACAACAAAAAAAAAGCAGTTTAAGAGACTTTTCAGGGCAATACTTACTTAARTACCCAGCAATGTCCAATAATGTTCAAGGGTAAAAAAATCGGTACTTGAAATCAGGATCAGCCCCCAAGAATAATTTTATTTATAAAGTTATCTGCAAGAGCCACTTTGAATCATACAGGATGAATAAACTTGCAGCAATAAATGTCAGTGATAGATAGATTAAGAGAACACTCCATCTTCTGAACTACATTGTTTGAAACTCTTAAATATTTTTACGAAGCCTTCATTACTCTACCTAGTGCCCAAAGCCATGTAGTTCTCCAACTTTGTTTTGCTAACTTCTTTTTTTCATGGAGGCTCATGCAATTAGGAAATACATAACTTCCGTGCAGAATGACTGAGAAGTCCCYATAGAGAAACAAAACTTTGCATAAGTAAAAGAAATATTTTCAGTTTTTCTTTTTTTTCCTGAGATGACTTTTGCTTCTTCACGTAGGACATCTGCACTGACATTTAAGTGAGGAACAAAAAAGAAGAGGCAATTAGTTATGATTTGATTGATCATCACTCTCAAAATTGTTGTATATAAAAATGAAAATTTTGGCACTTTATATAAGCAATTTTCCCTATGATAAAGTTGTCTTGTTAAGACCCAAAATTTTACTATGTTTGAAAATACAAATGATGGAAATACAAGCCATGTTAGAAAGAAATATTGCAATCAAAACACAAACAAAACAAACCAAACAAACAATAAAAACAACAAGAAAAGCCYGCAAAAAATCCAACAGAAAGAGTATATAAGTTCTATTAAAATTGAAGTTTCAGCAGCACTTTTCTACTCTCATCGTCAATYTCCTGTTTACCATTTCTTTGTGACTGGAACAGCAATAATCAGAAGGAAAGAAAAAGGCAGGTGTGACCATCAACATTTTAAAATAATTTCTGTTCTTTTTTATATCAAAATAAAAAGTATTGTTATTGTTGCTACTAATATTCAGAAATTTCCTTCTTTTTTGAAGGCTTAGATCCCATAAAATTGAGTTTATTTCTTCTCATGTCTTCCGGTTTGCCCCAGTTGATCCTCAGATTTCTGAAGAAATCTGAAAAGTGACTGCAAATCTACTGGAATTGTGAGGTGGTGCAATTAGCTTTTTTGCTCAAAAAACACCGAAAAAATAGGAAGGTCTTCTTGAAGTTACATGGAGAAAACATAGCCTGTAGGAATGAAGGATGTGAGAGAGGAAAAAAAAAATCATATCTTCATCTTCTTTAACCTGAAAACTTAATTTCTTTTAAAGACCATCCATAGATAAAGCCTTGTTTTCCCAAATGAAAGGCAGTCGTAGGAGTATTTGTGGACCTAAAAACTCATTGTTTTTCAAACTGTGAGCCTATTTACAAAAGACTAAATGATGAGAAGTCATCTGGTTGTTATCTGTTGAAGGGTTAAGTGACATCTCTGACTATTCTTCCGAATGCAATGCACCTTGACTATATAGTCCATGCTAGATGGAACTGCGTAGGGTCTTGGGTTTTGCTGAGGATTATTTAATGCTTTTWTCAGAAACAGAATAACACTTAGTCTTTCATCTTAATTATATTCTTGACAAGACATAGTACATGATCACTATTGAAAAGTACATTTCTTTTAGTTCTTAAAGATGCTACAAATTTCCTTATCTGTGTAACCAAAAAGTTGCACTGATATCATGCAAATTGTTAAAAATATATTTGTTTCTGTCATGACACTACAACAGTGCTAGGCAATAGGTGAAGCTGCCAGTCTCCAGAAGTATTGCATCTATAGTAAATAGCTGTAATATATGACCACTAGAGAAAAATTAGTTTCMCATGTCATTTTCCCAGTTTGTATCATGCAGTGGGGTAGGAAGTTATCTTCAGTCAGGTCTTTCATAAGCAAACCTCGATGGCTGTATGTGAAAAATGAAAAGAGTAACTTTAGAAAATTTTCACATCAAGACTTTTTACTTTCTGTAMATCATTTTAGAAATTTACAGGACTTCAGTGTTTTTCAGTATATTTACATAAGTATATGTGCAAATTCTAGCAATTTAGTTTTATCAACAAAGAAAATGCAAATCCCATTAAGTCACATAGCTAAAATACAGATTCCTTTAAAGTGTTAAATTTTACCATAATTTTAAGATAGCTTGCAAAAAGCTGTCTTTTATTGGATTTACTGCTGAATATTTTAGGGTTTTTTTCCCCTTTCTCTTTTGCACTTCAACTTTTACCTTCTCCACAGCAACTTAAGAAATGCAACATTAATATTTCCACTAAATCTGTGGGAATACCTTAAAAAAATATCCCTGTGTATCAGACACTACTGATGCATTTGACATAAGTTTATTCACAGTACAGTGTACACTGAATTTTAATGCTATGAAAAAATACTGCTGTGCTGTAACCAGAAATGGTGAGACCRCAAGTGGCAATGATAATTATGGTGGGTGTCTGTAAGTCACCACTAATTTCTTTTCTGCTTACCTACGTAATTTGACCTTGATGTGACAAGGCCACCACTCTCCAAGTAATGGCAGCACGGGAGGAAGTGACAATGTTTATTACGTTTTATGATTAAGACATTTGTCAAATGGGAGTTCAGCTGTAATCTTCCCTGTCATTTCATTTAGGTGACCCATTAACCAAGTGAAGCTGGCTGCAATGTCGTTGTACAACCTGTGAGCAGAATATATTCTACACAGTGATTTCAACTAACATTATGTGGTTTCATGACAGTTGTGCTAGCCACAGCTAGACAAGAATTTTGTTATTATCATTCAGCCACAGGCTATAAATATATGCCATTCATCCATATTGATTTGGTTCAGTAGATTTGGCTTTGGAAACCTAAGGGCTACTTCAAGCATTTAAGACTGAGGCAGAACAAAGGCTGAAGCTGACCAGACCTTTGAACAAAATCTCATCCAAATTCCAGTAATCTATAGCAATGAAAGGCTTTTCAAATATCCCTGATTTATCCTGTAGGAGATTGCTTCCTCTCACATCTCAAACTTTCTAATAGCCAAGTAAGGAAAAGGCAGAAGGTTGGTCTGTGTATCTACATTTAGGTAAGGTTTCATCAAATAGATCTTGGCTTTCCTAAAACAGGAGTCCTTGTGGTCTATGATATGTGGGGGGAAAAAAAAAGTGTTRGCTGGTAATAGAGCATAAAACTGAAGATATAATCCCCAGAATTTATTTTTACCCTTCATTATACTACCTGGCACGACACCAAATTTTTAGTGACCAAAGCTGAAAGCCYTAACTTAGTCTTCATTAAAGTCATTGGAATATAACAGACAATATAGAAATATGTCTTAAGGGTAATATAAAAAAATTCATATACTCTATTTATTTCCTTTTATACTTTAAGCAGCTTGGTGTTCTGCCAAACCAAAATATATAAATCTTGCTTTGCATTCCTCTGAAAATGCAATTCATTTGTCAAAGTCAATTCTCCTCAATGAAATTTTCTTATTGTTATGAGTCCAAGATTATTTCTTTCCATTTTTTTCTTATAGAATACTTCAAGAGGCTTACCTTSACTGTTCTGCTCATGTATCTAAAAGAGTAATTCTGTGCAATTACTGTTACGGTTTCTGATCAATCAAACCTCTTTTATTTATTTCTAGATCAGAAACATACATTTTTGTTTCAGGGGAGAAAAAAAAAGCAACAGAATCTAAAAAAGGACACAYAAAAAAGGAAACATACTCCAAAACAAAAAAACCTGTCACTAAAGAAGCTCCTGCTTCTTTTCCAAATGTGTTATGTATTGATAACCTGAAATAACTGGGGGGTTTTTGGCTGTTTTGAAAAACTGAATTAGTGTCAATCTTTCCAACAACATTTAGTTAGTTTATTTGTTAAGTGATAGGCAGACAACAGAAGGTGTATATGTGTATATATATTTATGTAGAAATAAATAAATAAATATTATATATTTATATATAGTCTATTAGTATATTTCTGCTACTCTTAATTATTATGAAAGGGCAGTTAACCACAGCAATTTCAAGATAATGGTTCAGTTTGTTTATATTCCAACAGTAGTAATAAATCTTAATAACCTCTCTGAAATACTAGTGCAGCTTAAGCATGTAGCATTTACTATATAATTGTTATGAAGAGCAGTACTACAAGCATGGACAAGCTCAAAATGCTTTTAAGCCTATGTCATATTTGATAAACTCCAACTCTGCCCTTTTTATGAAGAAGCTMCAAAAATCACTATGGTACTGGACTTCTACATCACAGCACGGTAATTTCAGCTTCTTTCCTTGCCAAGAGTATCCCTGAAATTTTGCAACATTTCTAATCTTTCCCTTGGTTTTGTGTGTTACACTGATAGCTTGCATGCCTATTTAAATACATTCTATCTGAATTTTGTTAAGAAAATACATATTATGTATTACAGGATGTGTAATCCCTGTTGTTAGGCAATTACAGCAAATATGGAAAAAACTGGGGGCAGCAGAGCTTTGAAATGATTGTTATGCTGAAGGACGTTGACCTGTTCAACATGATAAATACTCATTCAGGGAGAGGTGGAAAACATGACTGCTGAATAACTTTATTTTAACTTGTGTTGACAGTCACRGAGTTTGCAAACAACACACTGTGAAGCATTAGAACATAATAAATAATGATTGCTTAACACAAAGAACTTACTGGGTCACAACTAGATATTTAACAAGATTTCTATAGGTGAAGTAGGAAGAGCTGTGATGTGAAGTGATCATTGAGAGTTTGGTATCAATTCTGTTGGTACTAAAAAAAGAGTCAAAGGTGAACAATTGCATGAGAAATTGCTTTCTTTTATTCTGCATCTGGTGCAGAATTTCAAGGTTTAAGAGCTTTCCAAACRTGATTGACTGCTAACTGAATTCAGAAGGTTTATTACAGTTCTGTTTTGTACGTACTTGACAGTTGTCATCCAAGCTCAAAATTCATACTCTTCATTTTAATTCTCAATWGTGGCAGAGAAAAATAAGCAGTCTGTTGTTTTCACCCTCTCAAATTCATCTGAACTACTTTTTTAAAAGTTTGCTAATAAACTGCAGCTGACTATACTCAAAGATCTTCTCTCTGCTCTCCTCCCCTTTTGATCACTGAAGTGTTTTCCGACACTGTAAATTATTTATGGCTTATCTATTACTTCCTTGGGCTCTCAGGGTTTTGTGCTCCAGTGATTTTCCCGTTACCTAAGCCTTACTTCAGTAGCTCTTGTCATATCCTTCCAGCAAGACCCCARAATTTATTTATGTTTACTTCTCTTTACCCCACTTGTGCAGACGTTTCTGTGTTGCAATGCCTCCAATGACTATGTTCAGTTTCCAGTGTAACCCTCAACTTTAAYATATCCAGCTTTTCCCCTACTAAATTTTCAGTTGGATTCTGGCTTCTCTTAGATATTTTAACCATAGGTTTTACTAAAAAATATTTGTATTTGCTATACATTTAGCTGTCTGCTTTTCCTACCGTGAAAAAGAATTTTTCAAATTATAGGCAAGTTAGTGTTAGTTATTGTTTTTCCTCAATATGCTCAGCATCCATGATTTTGTATTTATTCCTACTRGCAATATTTTTGTATTTAATCTAGACTTTTCAGCACTTCATTCAGGTTATTTGTCTAACTCATGCCCCTTTTTATGAACCGCGGTGTTTATCCATCTCATGAATGTTTGGTTATCTTCAAATTATCCTAGAAAAACTGTGCTGCATGTGGTTGCATCTGTTCCTTTCGTGATTTCCTGAATTAATTATACATTTTGAAGAACATGCATGCATATAAGAGGCGCACATAGACATCATACCTTTCTAAGTATAACAGGTTTTCTCTCTTTCGTATTCATCCCCAAAATGGTTTCTATACTTTGTTTAGCATGTATTTCTGCCCTCTAATTGGGTACTACTTTCCCTYCTAAGAAACAAACAGGGCATATATCAGCTGCAATGTTAAAAAAAATGACCTGAATCAATAGGTAAGATTATGTTTAACATGAAATCTTTTTAGTGCAATAAATTTCACTTTTCCTGTCAGCTGCCCTACTTATCTTTGTAGTCAGGTTGCATGTATTACCTAATTTAAAACTGGAAAGAAAAGAAAAAAAGAAAAAAGAAAGAAAAAACCACCAACAAAACAAACAAACAAACAAAAAACCAAAAAAAGAAAACAGAAAACCCAAAAAACCCCAAAAACCCAAAAAGCCGAAAAACCAAGAACACAACATAAAAGTACAAATATCTCCTCACATCATACTATATGTCTAAGGAAGAAATTTTTCCTGTCACTGTGGTTCTAGCCTCCCACTGTTGAATTAAGCTGGATTATTGCCATTGATTCATCTGGAATAGGTACTGAGTCACTTAAGGGAATGGGGGAGATAAAAGAGCTGTGCAGTCTGTCAGATGGATTATCTTTAAAGAAGATAAACAGCTGTACACATTTTAGTTATAGCTATTATTAGAAGTTGATGTTGAGGTGATAATGCAATTAGTAGTGTTGTGAAATATTAAACTTAACATGCTGCATATTGATGTTTCTTCCCAGGAAATCCTTGATGCTTACTGTTTCTGTCAGACAAGGTAACGTGCCTTAATATTTCATCTGACAGAAACAGCAACTCTGCATAAGCAGCTCTGGAAAACATCCAAACAGTGAAAAGGGACAGCTAAATATTTTTAATGGTGCTCATAAAGTAAATCCATTTTGTCCAGGAGATATAAGACTCTGTGTGAAGGCAGTCTATACTCACTTGAGACAAAAATTATGGATATAGACAGACAGATAATATACTGAAAGGGTTCATACTTGCTTCCAAAGACTGCTAAACTTCAAACTTCTCTGTGGGAAACAAATAAGCTATTTAATGATGCTGCTGCTAAATAAATGTACAAAATTAAAACTGCATTGTTTTCTATGACTTGTAAGAATTAGATTATTAATATCTTTTTCAGTGCCATGTTTATGCAATATGTTGTGTTAACCTCTTTGGCATGGGAAAAAAACCAAGTGTGGTCTTAACTTTGCACTAGGTAGACTGTGTGCTGTCACAGTCAGTAGGTACAACTACAAAAGTTCAGCACTCTTCTGTGTACTGGAAGACTTTGGTGTGCTGCAGAATCATATTTACCTACAAGAAATAAAAGCCTAGCCTCAATGCAGCAAACATAATTTTTCAGTTTGATGTTTATGAGTCCAGCAACTRGACAACTCCTTTCCAGTCAATTTCCCACTGACTGTGGAGGTAAAGATTAAAGAATATGCTGATGGGCACAAATTGCATAACAGTAAAATAATGGGGAGATTACATATATTCCCTTACACTGCATATCAAATTGTGAAGACAAATCCATTGAGCACTTGCAAGTCTGTCTGCAATGAAATTTTAGCTTTTGCAGGAAATTCCGCATTTGCATTCAGTTGAGTTTTTTCTTCAAGAGCTCAATACAACTCACTRGTATTACCAGAAAACATGATTGTGGAAAGGCAAATATTTTTATCTTACTGCCCCAGAGGGGCAGGGGGAGGAAATGGAATTCCCAAGTAGCTGGAACAACAGACCAACTTCCAGTGTCTTGCAATTGTTCAAGCAAGGTTGTGACACATATATAGAAGCAAAAACACTCTTTGAGAAAGAGAATTTCAATATATAATAACATTCAGAAGTTATGTGAAACTAAAAAYGCTAATACATTTTTTTAAGATGAGAGATCTATAGAATAGTGTCTAGTAAGATTAAAGATTATAACACCTCAACAGAAATGTAACACTATTATAAAGCACAAGTTTATTAGAATCTACATATTCAAGAAGAATAATTTGATTAATTTCTTACTTATTTTCGATTAATGACTCAGACAGCTAGAGAACTTTGACAGAACCCATTAAAGATATCAGACAGTGACCAGAATCACAGAAGAGATTTCAGCACCAGATACAGTAAGGAAAGTCTATGCATCTCTGTCAAGCAGGAAAAGAAAAAAAAAAAATTCATCCATGTCTAGAAAGCAGGCAATTTGTAGCTATGCTCTGCAGACTGACCATCAGGAAATTGGAAGTTAATAACACAAGTGGGAGAATGAGGAATTGACTCCCTAGAGCAAGCATCTGTTGAAGGAGTTTGAGAGACTGCTGGGTAGGCATTCTCTTCTTTTCCTGCAATACCATGCACAACTTCATCAGAAAAGGAATGTCCACAGTTAGCTAAATCCTTCCTCTACCAATACAATTTAGCTGGATATTTGGAATCCAGCTATGATAAAGTGTTTTGCAGAGATCAGAGCAGCACAAATGCAAGTAAGAAGTTGAACACTTTATGTGGAATAATTGCTACAGACCAGATAAGCAAAAAATAGTTGCTGTTTTCCATATTGATTAAGTTTTGTGTATTTTATAAATAAATATRTGCGACACACCTAGACACATCTTATGGTGTAAAACCAAAACTTTTCTGCTACTGAGTGCCTTATCTCATTTGATAGCTTTGGTGACGGGGCTGGAAAGGTGCCAGGTTGTGTGGGCCTGACARTGGGGTTCTGTTGCAATTAACCTTATATTTCAATGTCAGTGTAGCAGAAATTACTGATACATAAAGTTTAAAACCCAGAGTAAAGACTGTCTATAGCAATAAAAAATGATATGCTTGGTCAGATATTTAGCATATGTAAATTTCCTACACATTCAGAAGGATGTTAGACATCCATATTACCAGCGAACCTTTGATACAGAAACCAAGCAACTGMATCACCCAGAGTTTGATTGTTTCTGCAATCTGCTTTTCCTGTGGCTTCTTTCACAGTCTGTTTTCTCATGCCTTTCATACTGATATCTAAAGGTCATCAGCTTGTTTCGCATTATCAGGAAATGTTTATCAAATGAAATTTCTATAATTTTAACACCAATATGATCCCAATGTACTATGTATGATTTTATTATAGCRCTACTCCATTTTTGGCAATTTCTGTATTGTCCCAAGTAACTACAGTGAGTCACGTAAACATCTAAACAGAGCTGTCTGCCAGTGCCCTTGCTTCCCATCCCTGACTGCAATTAACAACAGCACTAAGTGAGGACGGGACACATTAATTCCTCTGCCCAAGAGGGTGCTCTTCACAGCACATCAACACACTGTCTCATGAACCATATGACTCATTGCTCTGTGACAACTGGTATTCTCAAACCCTGACAGATGCTCGCTAACACAACTTGAGAACTGAAACTACATTTTCTTATTGGAAATAGTGAAAATTATGCAGATTTATAGTTTCTTCCCAGCTGACAAAGTCAAAAGATCTTTCTGTGTATCTTCTTTATCAATGGTTCTAYTAAAGGAAGCCTGAATTTGCCTTCATAGAGAAGAACTTAATAATCCACGTATGTTGTAATGATGATGTAGCTGAGTSTGATACGTGATTGAAGCAGCATTAGCACATGTTACTATAGGCTACTGCAGAGCAATTTTTAATCAGGGCAAGAATATCTTAAAGGTTTGACTCATGGCTTTAGTACAGTTCCAAAGTCCCTGCTAGCACATCTTATTTTATTCAGGCACATTGAGTGAATGATGGAAAGCAATATAAAGTTTCCACAGCACCTTCTGATATCAGGAAGGCATGTATTTGAAATAATCTCTACTGACAATTAAACAGCCAAGACAGAAACAGTAGTCTCCAAACCATAGATACATATTAATGAAGGTAATTATTTGAAAGGGCAATAAGAATTTAAGAACAGGAATGACAAATCAGTCCAGGCTAATTTTTTTTATAATTAGTGCTTGATATAGTTCTCTTCCTTGAATCATCTATCCAGCTGATTTTAGTATCTCAAATATCCAGCTGACACAATTCTGCTGTTTAAGTGACCCATTTTAGAAAAAGCAACCTCTAGCTTTTTTCAAACCTCTTGCTGCCATTCTAATTTGGCACTCTATTTATTGGATCAGAAGACATACTGGATAATCTTACTAAGCAATTGCTTTGCTTTTTGTAGATCCTTTAAATTCCTGTATCATAAAAAGCATGATTTCCARAGTTCTATGTACAGTGAAATACTTTGTCTTAAGGATAGCGAAGAATTTTTTCTCTTTTTTTTTTTTCATCAGAGGATATAGTTAGGTTGGTCAAACAGGCATTTAGCTTCAAAATTTCAAAGTTGACTTTTATACTGGACATTGTACCACATAATACAATACTTGTACTCTCTCATGATAGAAATACCCGCATTTGCTTTTATAATTTACAGCCAGAGAATTCAAGATTGTCCATTTTTAAACAAGAAATAACACACTTCATTTATCAGAAATAAACATTTTTTWAAAATGTGAAATGGTGGTCATTTCTAGCAGACAGGGTTAAACATCAAATGAGATTTAGTTACATTGACAAAAGAGTCAATTTAGATAACAATTTTTCCTTCCTTTTGAAACCAAACGAAACCTTAGTTCAAATATTTTGCTATAAACATTAAAGAGCAGCTGCAACTCTAAGGACAAAAAATTTATTGAGTCSAAAGTATGGGTAGGGCAATGTCTCATCTATTAGCTCAAGACTTTGAGGTGACAAAGGATGTAAGTGGAAACCTAATTCAACAGTTGGTACTAAGTGGGATCCTCAYCATGGGGTTTATTGATTGTTATTGCCTATTACACTAAAATATGTCCAGAAGATCTTTTGGATATTGTAACCTTGTATTTCTGTTCTACCTGATTGGAGCATTACAATAATTTGAGTTTCCTCAAAAACATTTAGTGTCCTAAAATAACTGTTTGCATATCATGATCTCTGGATACCAAAAGTCTGTTGTGGGAGAAAAGGACCCTCTGTCCTGTCCAATAGGATACTCATTTTGAGACAGAAAAAAGTATTTTTAGCAATGGAGAAAATGGGCAGCCTTAGGGGATACTGCATTTGCTGAAAAAGGGAGCACATTTGATGACATTAGATAAGAGTTTGCAGAAGAGCAGCAGGAATTAAATAGGATTGACCAGACTTTTCAGTCATCTGGTGGAAAGCAGTGTTCTAGAAATGTATTTAATTAACTGAAGGTTTCAAAATAAAACAGCAAAAAAGCTCTTGGGAATTAGTGATACAAAAGGACAACAAACATCTAATAAAATTCAGTTTTTGGCTGCTAGTCATATTTTGATTCCCCTTGGAAATAAGACAGAAGCCAAAACAACTGTACTGTTTAAAAAGCTGATATCCTCATGTTTGAGATACTGATTTCTTTCTGTATCTTTCAGCGTAATCAAAAATATTTTATTACTATCAAGTAAAATTTTCTTTTCTTGYGACAGTATTGTTTACTGCTTCTCTTTGCCATTTTTCAGATCTCCTAGATTGAAAAAATCCTGAACCTCTGAGGGAGCAGTATCTCATCTGTATTACCTCCCTGGTATTTTTTGCTGTTTTAACTAAGTGTGATGCAGTAGGAGATGTAATTAGAGACACCAACAAACTCTTTTACAGCCTACGGATGATTTATCTCTATCACTTTGACTCCTCTGCCATCTGCATGAAGCTCACAGTTTCACTCTTTCAAAATATTTCCAGCTTTGAGATAAGGTCTTTTTAAAAATCCAGTTGTGTGGGCATGTAAAAAGTCTGAATACAAATTTCCATGGTCTAATTTTTGACTGACTCATCTGGCCACTTTAGTCCTAGATCCCCACCAGTAAGGCCAGTCTAATTAATGAAAATTCACTGTGCATWTTAAAAATTAAGTAAAATTAGCTAGTCTTATTTAATTGAAATATCAACATGTGAGGTGATGACAACTTAATGGCAGATGGAATTTAATGAACCACAGAAAAGAAAAATTCAAAAACAGCTGACTCTGAGTGAGGTGCTGTCAGATGGAAAAATCTGTGTGATGCCTTCCCTACATTTGATTAGAGGAAAATTAAAGCACATAAAAGACATCTTCAGAATGTGTTGTGCTCTTAATTAATGTGTTGCTGGGATGGTCAATGAACAGAAAAAGTGAGTCCCAACCTGCATGGGGGACTGGCACTTAAGTTGCACCGGAACAAACCTTCAGGACTTGGATGCAGATTGCAGATGTCCACACGCTTAGCAGAAAGCCATGTGAGTTCAGCCCATTAGAAGGGTRCTGTGGGCGGGCACCAGAAAACTGCTGGGAAAATGGCTAGGTGGACTAAAAGCATAAAATCCCCAACAAACAAATCCTAAAACAGGGAAGCTCCATGGTTGCATTTCTTGGGAAGMTGTTATGACAAAACTGATTGGATTGAGCAGTATCTTATCACTTCTCAGTATCAACCAAATCAGTATCTAGAAACAAGGATTGGACTTGTGAATCCAAATAATTGCTTTCAATTTTAATTCMTGTCTAAAGCAAGAACTCTTTCTATTTTTAGTCCTGAATACTTTTTTTGTAGTGTGCACAAATGAAAGTAGAGTCTAGCTAGGGTCATAAAAAAAMCTGTGAAATCTTCATTGTTCCTTGAAAGCAGTAGTAAATTTAATACACTAAGCTACATTCCAAGTACTGCCCTTGGWAATATAGAGTTAACACCTGTTGGTTTTGACAGAAATTGTACATACAAAATAAAAACCCACTTTTAGTTAGCTCTGCCCTTCAGGGCTGTATTTAATTGACCTTAGGACARAGAGCAGGGTTATCTCTCTCATCTCATAGACCAGCTGTGGTGCTGCTTCCAGCCATGAAACATTTCAATCTTCAGGAGAAAAATCCTTCAGTAAAAGAGTGCTGTTAAATGCTCCCGGTAATATTCCGAACAGGATTGTTACTGAGTGCCCCATATGACACTGGAATTCTGGCACTGAGGAATAACTGGTGGGAACTAAATTACTTTCACTCCTATCCAGGATATCAGAACGATCTGTAGTAGTTGCCCTTGAGCAAAAGGGCAAAAAAGAAAAAGGGCATTTGATCTTAATAACGACTTACTAATTCKCATTAATGAGCAGGATATCCTTTGTGAATTATGAAATGAAAGAAAAATGTATTGATAAAAAGCAATTAGAATAAATCCCAAAGAAGACCAACTCATGAGAATATGGAAGTTGGTTTAAGGTTGAGTTGGTAGAACAATCATATACAMATTTTAAATTACTTCACTTTTTTCCCCAGGTTCTAGATTTGTTGATGGCCATGGTATAGTTAAAGGGGTCATGCTAAATATTTTTTTTAATTTTTGTTTGAAATATCCATATCTGTTACAATTTTTCAAATGCTTTGAGAAACTATTATTGCTTTTTTCTTTTAAATAGCCCGTACAGGAAGAATTAAAGAATTTCCAGGAAGATATTCAGATTTTCTTCTGAAAGATTTAAATGGTGGGTAAATAGAACAAGTAATTTTTAACCACATCCCAAGCTACTGAGGTTTCTGCCCACAGCTGCAGACACACACACATTTGTAAATTCTTACAGTAATATTTTATTCTTATAATTCACATTTCTCTAAAATTTCTTTAAATATTATTTTTGATCCTGTTCATTTTATATTTTCTAATAATCACCCATATATATTAAACTACATTAAATACCACCTTAATATTAGAACATTAGAAAAAAAAATTATCTAATAACTAGTGAGAACTAGCCAGCTATACAGGCATTAAGAACAGCTAGAACTGTAGTGCAAATAACTTTGCCAAACACATTTGTAAAAACCTGAAGTATTACTTTTTTCTTTTTCTTTGTAGTTGAATTGGACCAAGGTTGGTGTTTAGCTCTGACAGCCAACAAGCCCCATGCAGCCACTTGCTCACTGGAAGAGGAAGAGTGAGAAAAATCATGGGTCGCAATAARGAAAGTTTAGTATGTGAAGTTAAATCTGCACATGCAATCAAAGCAAAATAAGGAATTTATCGCGCACTTTTTGTGGGTAGGCAGTGTTCAGTCCACCCAGGAAAACAGGGCCCCATCACTTGCAACAGTGATGRAATAAAAACACCAGAAGACAAACAGCAGCAGTCGTCCTTCTGCTTTATCTTTCTTTYCCAAGCTTCTGTTGCTGAGCATGATGTCAGATGGTATTGGATAATTCCTTCGCTCAGTTGCGATCAGCTGTCCTGGCTGTGCCTCCACTCATGCCTCCATTTGGTAAGCCCCAGTCTATTTGTCTGGAGGAACAGAGTGAAAAGCAAGGACCTCAATGTTATAAAAGATAGTAAAAYAGAGTATAAGAAATAGCAAGTACAAATGTATTTTAAAAATCTGAAAAAAATTAAATGGATGAAAAATTGTTGCTAAAAAATCCCCTATATTCCTAACCTTACCCTTTTGAAATCCTAGCTTTCAGTTCTAATCTGATCTCTTTCTATTACTAATCTAATATCAGATAAATAATATTCTAGCCATTCTGAAAATAAACCTTGAAAAGGCCTAATTTAATAATGTTGAAAAATTACACTCATTTTTTAAATAATTCTTATTTCAAACCAAAGTAGGTATATTTTGAAATTAGTYTAAATTGGGAAATAATTTGCATTACACTTCTTCATCACACTTTAATAACTAAGCTAATTAGGTATTTTTTTGAGCAGTCARAAATTTCAGCTATTCACTTAGGCATATCTCAGTCAAATGGGTTTCACAAAATTGTGGATGCCAGAGCTGTGATGTCATACTCTTGGTACGTACCCATGTCTGTCATAGTAAACTGCATTTTACGTCTGTGAGGGCAGACTTAAGACATAGACAGAATACTTWGTTATCAGGAACTTATTTATCAGGAAAAGCTAGGCAAATATTTTAAGTCATTCCAGTCTAGTAAATCAATTCTGAAAGGTCATGCTGATGACTGCCTGATCACAATTAATAATGTAGAAAATAAGAGAATCACAAGGTTCCAGATCAAATCTGGGTGGATAATTTATGTAATGGTTATAAGGGACTAAATCTATTAAAATGTTAAAAGCTGTATTTCTAAAGTGCTGCTCATCTATTTCAAGGAAGTTTTGAAACTATTGTAAATGATGAAGAAGGAAGGAAATTAAAGGCTTTGTGGAAAACTACARAAGTTTTGCAAATAAATGTTATTTCATTTGTTTTTAAAAGTAGCAATTTAGGAGCTCTTCAGTGGTAAAATTCATTGGTAACTCTTAGGCATAAGCTATCTGAAAACTTTGAATAGATTTGTTTTATTTGCACTATTTTGTTCCAAAAAATATTTTAGATAAGGCAGATTTGAAGTCAAATTCATCTGGCTTGGTAAACAAAACTTGTATGTATATTTTATTTAGATTATCTTAATTAATTATGCCCAAGGGGAAAAAAAAGCTTCTGAAAAATAGTTAATGAAAAGCTGCAGATTCTAAATCTTAGCAGAGTTCTGAAATAGCTGTATTATAGAAAACAGTATTAATCAGCTCAGGGTAGATTTATRTGCTATTTATTTTTAAGTCAGCAAACATCCATAACAACCTGGTAGATACTTCTAAAAGAGATTTCAAAATTTAATCACCTTTCAAATTTGATAATGCTGCCATTAAGCTTATCAAAACAACAGATTAAAATCCTCATATTGCTATTTACATCATAACCATTAAAAATAAAAGCAAACAAAATCCCCCAAACAAACAAAAAAGCCTCCAAAACAAAACTCCAAAACCAAATGTCAGGGGAAAAAAAAAGTATTTCTGGATTTAGTATTCCTAGAATTGTATATAGATTATTGCAAAAACGTCAAATTTGAACTACTGTTGCAGCTATGGATGCAGAGGGATAGAATGATACTAGTTTGTTCATCTATTCTTTGAAAGAGCATGCTTGGCTTTTTACAAATGAGCAAGACTGAATAATTTAAGGGGAAGAGACAAAATTAGAACAGGACTGCATGTGAATAAAAAAAGTGTTGCTGCCAATAGGGAGTGACCTAAACTGGCATCTCGTGTCTACCCAAAAGTGTACCCATCTCGTCTTCACTCAGTTTTTTCCTGCACTCAGAGCACCTAGCTATAACCCCTAGTCTTGTACAGCAAAAAAAATTCCATGCATTTCCCTTCCATAGCTGATGGGACCAAAAGTCTATTGAGCTCCCAATTTAGTACAGATTATTCCCTAGATTAGTAGTTTAATAATTTTACTGCCATGTCATCTGCTTTTCAGAAGCTCACTCTAATGTTTCCCAAGTTCCTCTTGAAGCTACATTCCCTGAAAAACTGGTCCTGCACTATTGGGTTGACATTCAGCCCTATAATTCCTAACTCCTTGCCAAATCACTTCCTAATGAATAATATCCATTTACTCTCTGCCCAAAGTCTTCACAGCAGCCCCAAGTCCAACTGAAACCATCCTATCTTCATGCTCAGTTCCTTGCTGCCCCCATATTACAATGCTGCAATCCAAAGTCTCATTTCCTACAGCCTCAGCYAAACATGGCCAATTTTTAACAGCCCTGAGTAATATAATGCTGTCACGGTTTGATGCTGTGCCCCCCATGAAAATACACTCTCCCTGGTGTCTGCTGTGAGATGTGACCAGGAATAGAGCAAAGCAGGCTCCAGCTTCGGAATAGAAGAAAAAAAACTTTATTAACTTACAATATATAAAAGAAACACACAGAACTCAGGATGAAAACCTTCCAAACATTCCTCCTCCCTCCAGTCAAGTTCCCAATACATCACAGTAAGACAAAACCTTGGACTCTCAATTCAGTTGCCATCCCTCTGATCACCCCCTCTCAGTCCATCATCACTCTTCAGATAATCAACTCTCAGTTCATTAAGAGGAGAGGAGTCCTTCTTGGGCCAGAGGCTTCCCCAGGAAACACAGTTGAAACTCTTGTGTTTCCATGTCACTCGTGGCATCGCCTGGAGAACATTTTGCCATCGTGACATCTTCCTTCTATGTCCAGCGCTCTCACCACTGCACATGGACCAGAGCTGCTTCTAGGGTTTTCCTTTTAAGGGTGCTGTGTCCCRTTCCAAAAAGAGCACAGTCTCACCTTTGGGACACCTGTCCTCCCCAAATTCATCCCCTGGGGCTGAGGGGTGTCAAGAACAGAGATCTTCTCCTCCACTGAAGATCAAGGGCACCGACCAMCCTCCTCACCCATCATCTCTGTTCCCCAAACTCCTTCACATAAAAACACTGCACTCTCTTGGCTCCAAGCCATTACCTCCCCCTGGATGCAGTCTCTGTGTCACAGGAAAAATGGTTCCGTCCATGGCTTTACAGGAAAAGTCCAGTCAAAGGCCACTCCATCATCTCCTGCCACCTAGAATTCTTCTCAAGTTCTCTTGGACATCTTTCACTTGCACAAACCTGCATCACACTTGCCCATTTCCTGCTATTCATCCCTATCTCTCTTCTCATTCAGCTCCAGGAGGATTTGCATTGTAAGATTTCCATCATCCAATGAAAAGGGTTAAAAATCTCAGGCTCTGCCTGTCTTGAGCTCCCACGCTGCCCTGACGGGCACCTTCGCGCCAAACCCCCCCTCTTCTCTTCCTCCTTTCTCTCTCTCTCTCTCTCTCTTTCTCCTGGGGAGGGGTGGGGTGCTGCCCAATATCTCTTGGCGCTCCTCCACCCTTCCATCCTCAGGGCCCAGGCTTACCTCACGCGGCCGCATGGCTTCCCCTCCCCCGCCCAGCCGCAGCAGCTGGGCAGGGGAGCTCTGACCTGTTTCTCACYGGAACCCAAGAGAGAGTTTTCCTGGGAGTTCTCTGCTTTCAAGCCCTGYGCTCTCAAAGGCGTATCCATGTCACCAATGGCCACACCAGGTGCCAATATTCAAATGTGAGCACCTATTGATTTGACCATACCATTCCAAAAACTCACTTCCTCTCAAACCACGACAAATGCTTTTACATTGAAACTGGAAATATGACCAGAACTGAGCCTTTCTGGAAGCCAAGAACACATAATTTCCTTGCTCTACAGAGAAACACCATCTATAGCCACAGGAGCCCAACATCAACACAACATGCTAAATTTTCATTCATTAAATGCAGCTGTGGATAGTCACAGTGTGTTTGATCCTGAAATACAGAGTTTTGAAAGGATTCTCAAGGCTGGCATAACCATTGCTTGTTGAATAAAGTATCATTTTGATCTAAATTTACAGTCAAAAATGAGTTCCTCTATGTTTCATTTGATGTAAAATTTGAAGTGAATTTGTATTGTTGGTTGCCTATGGGTCAGGTCAGACACCATGGGAAACGATCAACAATGGATGTTGTTTTGACATTCTATTACATTCTGCAAAATAAAGAATATAGAGAATAATTCTGATTTCAGTACTTAAAAAAAAAAACTCAGCTGTTTAAACAACCAGGTTTCTTTTTCTTTTTTTACACTTTCCTTGTGCCACATCATACTGAACCTTGGTTATTAAAGTCTCCAAATAAATTGCTGTCTGAGCATTTAGAACATTTTTTAATCTTCTGAGCACTGGTAATCTACTTCATTGGCACAAAGCACTCCTAAGCACTGAGAAGCCTGAAGGAAGTTGTAACTGAAGTCTCAAGCTGAAGACATCTGCTCTTCACAAATATTCCCACTCTTCATCATGTTCTTCTGCATACTATTATTCAGACATAGAATTTTATGAGTCCTTAGGATGGACTATAGCAACCATCAAATACCAATAATGAAAGCACTGTCAGAATTCTAAATTCTTATGAGCTTTTATGGCAGAAAGTCTTGAGATAAGGTAAATATTTGCACTCTTTATTTCCACAAATTTATAACAGATAGAGCAAGGCTTGTATGGATGCAGAATGAATGAAATTCATCTTTTCAAGCATCAGAAGAAACAGCACAAAAAGTTTTTAAAAGGTAGCCTGCACTGGGAAGGAAAGGGCACCCTTCCCCAGGCACTGTTCTCTTGGGAGGTACTGAGGAAGATGTTGGTTATGACAAGATGACAAGGCCTGCATTCTGAAAAGGTCACAGCACAGATGACTTMCTAGCTGATGACCACTACCCTCACACAAGGAAGAAGGAAACTAGGTTGCTGCATACAGTACACACCATCCTGTTTTTCTCCTTGCTCAAAGAATGGACTATGCGCCCACAAGAGAGTAAAAGCATATGATAGGCATCAACATATTCCAAGATCTAMAAAAGCATAAATTGGCAAGATTCTGAGATGAGACATCTGGTGACTCCTAAGGGGTGCAAGAGAATTGTCCAGAAACCTTTTTGTCATCTCTCGTCAAGAACAAATGCTTTTCATATTGCATACAAGCCTGTGAGTGAGAGAGTGTGAATGCAGAAAATCCCTTGCTTAAGGAAGATGTAAATAGATATCCAGCACTGAGCTYTACTTCACTAATTTTCCTACCATGCTATTGCAGTGTAAAGCCACATTATTAAACTAAGAAGGTMATATATTTAAAGATGCTATTGCTCCAAGTGATTATAATGTATTTCTCATGTTTATTCTCACAATAGAGGAAAGAAGATGCTCTTGCAAGGCTATGTAAAAAATCACCCTACTTAAAATAAATAATACAAAGGCTTCCAGTCATTTTCTTGCCTTAGTTCCAAACATTGAATTATTTATGTTTATTGCAAATATCCTTTGGTCATATGGAACTTTTAAAGTTACCAAGTAAATATTTCACATTTGGTCCATTTTCTTTAGGTAAAAAATAACCACTTATTGCACTTATGTGCAACTGCATCTTCCAGAAACTCAATTACTTCACTCTATCTTTGGTGCAGCTGTACTCACTTTAGCACTCAAATTCACAAATATTAGCAAGAAAACAGCACAATGAATGAAAGAAATTCTCACTTGTGTAATTTCCCGGAAAAATAGTAATCAAAGTTAACCTTTTCAGTAGGATGTAACAGAAATTCAATGATAATAGAAATACTGCTGCTTTAGGAAGTTCTCAGGGTTTGCAGACCCAAAATCCATCATTGCTCTTCAAGAAAGGTAAATAGTAGTACTTAGACATCAGCATTTCAAAAACATCCCTAGGCAAAGCAAAAAAGGTCAAAAGTTCCATTTCCTTTATGTTTCTTTAAAGAATAGCTGAGAAATATTTCATGCTACAGAGAATGAATGCTTTTAATAGCTTAATATACTAAATTTCTATATATGAAAAAATGGCAGCAGTCCATCAAACAATAAAGTATTAAGCATTTATGGAATATGCCACTACATAAGGTAAAGCTAGTAAAACCTACAAGTCAGTTTTGTGTGTGAGCACTGTCTCGCACACACACTGCTTGCTATATACAGAAAAGTGATCAGCCTAAAGCCCAGACCAAGATCCATTACTGATCAGAATTCCCTTCTGTTCCTGTGTAATTTTTTGGTTACTTAAATATAGATTGGCAAGAAACACATGGTTTTTTTTAGATGATGAAAAAAATCTGAATCTGATTTCTCAAAATCTGAAAATTTCCGAAATACAAAACCAGTTCTAACATGGCGAGGTTTTTGTGCAAAACAGTTGTTTGCATTACCTAGAAAATATTTAGAAATTGTAAACTTTGAAATAAACTGGGACTACTCTGGGAATGAGTTCATAGCTATTGACTCATTTACTGGTGCTTAAATTATTAAATGTTTAGTCTTTCAGGCTACAAATCATGAAAGAGGCTAGATTTACAATAGATCTGGTCCATTAAATCTATTACTCAGAAACTGTTTTTCAGCCATAAAAAAAAAAAGCCATCCATTTACAGCTCAATATATCATCACCTTCACCAAGGACAGAAGTAGAGTTCAAAAAGACGGGACAGAAAGAGGTGGAAAACTGTTCCAAAAAAAGCAGCTGAAACTACATAGGGATGAATATAAGATTCTGCACTTAGTCAGAAATCACAAGCTCCAGAGTCACTCAGGACAAAAAAAACCTCAATAGTAAAGGAGGTACAAAATCAATCTCCTGCTTYGAACCTAATGAAATCTCACCTGGAAAAAATTCTTATATTTTGAAAAAATCTCTTTAAAATAGATTTTAAAAAACGGGTAGCAAATTACCTACTGAGGAAAAGGTAAATAGTGACCACTCTATAACAGTTTAAAAATAAAAAATTAAAATGTAATCAGACAACAGGATAGATTTTTAGTGAAGCTGCAGAACTTCAGTTGCAGACTGTTTTCATCACTTAAAGCAATGCAATTTCTGCTTTAGAAATAATTTACATCCTTCTCCTTTCTTGACTATTCTCAGAACGAAAAAAGTTTTTGTGATGGTGGTCACAGGGGTCTTTGAATGAGGGAAGAGACGAGGATTTGACTCCGTATTTCAGAAGGCTTGATTTATTATTTTATGATATTTATTACATTAAAACTATACTAAAAGAATAGAAGAAAAGGTTCTCAGAAGGCTAGCTAAGCTAAGAATAGAAAGGAAAAGAATGATAACAAAGGCAGCTGCCTCAGACTCTGTCCCAGCCAGCTCTGCTGGGATTGGCCATTAATTACAAACAAGCACATGAGACCAATCACAGATGCACCTGTTGCATTCCACAGCAACAGATAATCATTGTTTACATGTTGTCCCTGAGGCCTCTCAGCTTCTCAGGAAGAAAAAATGTTAGGGAAAGGATTTTCATAAAAAGATGTCTGCGACAGGTTTTCCTTCTATCCGGTGTGAAAGTCTTCTCTTGTTTCARCTCACATTTCTTGCCACTTATACTCCCACCAAATTATCATTTGTAGGTTTTTTAGGCTGTCATTAAGTTTCCCTGAATTCTTCTCCACACCTGGTTCCTCAAAGGTTATGTGCTGCAACAACAGTGATCTCAACAGTGATGCTGTGTGATTTCTCCTCCTGCAGTACATGGCTCGAGGTGGGGGAAGCAAGGCAAAGTCCTAGATGTGATATTCCAAATGCCAGGCAGATGGGCTTAATCTCTTCTCTTGATGTACTGGCTTTGTTCCTGGGAATATTGCCTCGGATATTGCTTGAGACCTCTGTAGTCAGGGCTTTATTCAAAGGCATGAAAGCATATAATCCATTCTTACATCTAAATAGCTGCAATATCTATGTATCCACACATACAAAACTAACACTGAATTTAAAACTCGTAGTACTTTTCCTTACATTCTAGCATATCAAAATCAGAGTTCCATATAACTAATATTAAAATAAATATACTAAGGCCAGAGGCATATGTACAGCTATAGATTGAATATCAGGACACAGACATTGCAGTGAGAAGTTACTGGTTTTGTTGTAAGTAGAGGCATGAGGCTGTCCGTCAAGTCACTCGCTCAGGCTTATGTGAGGTAAATAAAAAGCAGACTGAGTTGCATCACAGTGGAGAAGTCATGCTGCTACAGGGAAGTATTTCCTCTGTAGGAGGGCACTTTGATGCCTGGAGTGTAGAGCTGGAGCCTCTTTACCACTTTGAAAACCTTTATGTTACAATTGCTTGGTTATGGGATGGCTACCTATGTACACAAAGACTGTCTAGCAGATGGTAACTGGAAAATAGAAATCACTAGGTAATTGCTTTACAAATGTGAGATGCTGGTGCACAGAAAAGGGAAGGAAGAGTGGAATGAAAAGAAAGCAAAAAGCAGTAACCAATATGAGAGAAATTTAAGCAGTGTTGCTGAACAGTGTTTGTACCCAATAGGAAAACTGAGACGAMAAGCAGAAGCTGGAACTACAAAATTAGACTGAAGATAAAAAACAATTAAGGTTGCATGTATATGTATACTTATATATACTTATATATATACTTATAACTTGCAATAGAGTGGAGGGGTTCCATCTTGCAGGGGAGGTTTCAAAATTCGGAAGGAAGGAAACATCGATCTTGTCATCCAGATGTGTAAGAAGGAGGATGTGATGAACTATAACCTTGTCAGCCCACATGTTGATCTTTGAGAATGTTATAGATCAAATMTTTTTGGAGACCCTTTCCAAATACATTAAGGACAAAAATGTCATCAGGAATCAGCAGCATGGATTTACCACAATGAAATTTTTCTTAATCCACCTGATGCGACTGACATGCCTGTTGAGGGGAGGGTGGTAGCTGTTCTTATAAATTAGAGAAAGGCTTTCAACATTGTCTCCTGCTGCATCATCTGAGACAGATGAATGAACAAGAATGGACTGAAAAATGRCTGAACTGCTGGACTCCAGCTGGAGGCCAGTCCCTAGTGATGTGTTCCAGGGACTGACCTTTTAAAATCCTTGTTAATGATCTAGAGCATGGGCCAGAATGCACACTCAGCAAGTTTGCAGGTTGTACTAAACTGAAAGGAGTGACTCACCAGCAGAAAGTTGCTGTCATTCAGAGGGACCTTGACAGATTATAGAATTTGGGCAGGGAGGAATCTCAGGAAGTTCAGTGCAGGGAAATGCCAAGCCTTTCCTGTGGACAGGAATAACSCTGGGCAGCAGCATCCAATGGGGGCTACACAACTGAGTTCTTAGGTTCAGCATATCCCTATTCACTACCACCCAGAGAAGGCTTTTTTSTAATTTTCTGTAAGTAATAATTAAAAACTAGGTCACTAAATTTAAGAATGATTTTAAGGGCCAAGTTGAACTTTCAAAGACGAAAATTTGTGTGCAGTAGGGATGAAAGTTAGGCTTAGAGATCATAAAAAAACAGACAATCATTTTCCACCAAATCACCATCACCAACATCAAAAATATTTAGGAGACTGACAATCTTAAAAATTTAACTTCAAAAAGAGGCCAATGTAAATGTCCTTTTTTGTAAATGTTTAAACACTTTGGAATTAACTCTTGCATTATTCTAATTTTGACAAACATTTTTCCCTAAAAAGCTTAAAAAAAATTAGGGAAAGATWTATTTCAAAATGTTCTTTGCCAAGTGTACTGGCTTTGCATGACAAGGCTTTTGGTAGCAAGCGGGTGCACTCGKGGCCTCTATGAGAAGATGCCAGAAGGTCCCCTCATGTCCAACAGAGTCAGTGCCAGCTGGTTCCAAGATGGATCTGCTGCTGGCCAAGGCTGAGCCCATCAGCAGTGGTGGTAGCATAAACTGGCATAACACATTTAAGAAGGGGAAAAAATGCTACTCAGGATCAATTGAAACTGGAAGAATGGGAATATGTGGGAGAAAGAAATCTGCAGACACCAAGGGCAGTGAAGAAGRAGGGGGGTGTGGTGCTCCAGATGTCGGAATAGAGATTCCCCTGCAGCTTGAGAGGAAGGACCTGATGAGGCAAGCTGTCCTCCTGCAGCCCAAGGCAGAGCACAGATCCAGCTGCAGCTAAGGCTGGAGCAGGTGGATGCTCAGAGGAATCTATCACTCTGTGGGAAATCCATGCTGGARCAGACTACTCACAGAACCTGTGACCCATAGACAGCCTACCTGGAGCAGYTTGGTTCTGAAAGACTGCCCCTCCTGGGAGGGACCTGTGCTGGAGTTTGTGAAGAACTGCAGCCTGTGTGAAGGACTCATGTTGGAGATGTCTCCTGTGGGAGGGACTCCATGTGTGAGCAGGGGAAGAGTGTGAGGAGTCGGWGTCCTAGCCCTGAGGAAACAGGAGCAACAGAAACAACACATGGCTAGCTGACCACAGCCCCCATTCCCTGTACCCCTGCATTGCTGTGGGGCCCAGAAGGTAGAGAGAATGGGAAATGAAGTTGAGTCCAAGAAAAAGGGAGGGGTGGAACGTGTTTTAAGATTTAATTTGATTTGTTGTTACCCTGAGAAATTATTTCTTATTACTCTGTTTTGTTCAGTAATAAATTGAATTGATTTCCCCAAGTCAAGTCTGTTTTGCCTGAGATGGKAATTGGTGAGTGAYCTCTTCYTGCCTGTATCTCAACACAGAAGCTTTTTGCTATATTTTCTCTCCCTTGTGCACCTGAGGAGGGGAGTGATGGAGCAGCTTTAGTGGACACCTGGATTCCAGCCAGAGTCAATCCACTACACGAAATTTCAGATATGTTCACGCCATGTTATCACACCACGTAGCAGGCAGCAGAGTATWATTTTTGATAATTAATAATGTAATACCGCTTTCAAAACTCACCAGTAATATCCCTATTGGTTACATGTGGCCATTAGACTTTTTATACCCTACTGCAGTAGCTCAGGCAAAATAGCTGAACTCAAGTCYTTTCTGTAGAATACCTTTCACAGAATGCAGGCTAAGGTTTGATCCTGTTTCAGTGGTGCTTTTGGGGCTACCAGGTTGCTAGCAGAGATGCTGCCTGCAGCTCAGGTAAGACAAAAGGTAAAACAACCATGAAATATTGCTCAAGGACTCCTAATAAACATTGTGGCCCTGACTGGGAGACTATTGTATATTGAGGAGTTTGTGCTCCACCAACAGCGGTTCTGAGTGAGTGCTGGGCTGTGCTGGGTTGTACCACACATATTACTTAGCCTCAAGGACTGAGCTGTGCTACACACATACTTTGAGGAAGGATGAAGGATAACTTCAAYTCCCAATGTTTTCAGAAGTACATCTTCTTGAAGAAAATGCTAAAAAACTCTAAAGGCAACAGCAGCAGCAAGCCTCACCATAAATGGGAATTTTGTTCAGAATGCCAGTCCCTAACCATTCCCTAGCCTGTGTCATCACTCCAGGTTTTCATCATCAGGCATATGTTTCCAACATGCTATCACTTTTTCTGGACTATCAATATGTGGCTTTCTTGCTGGGATTCAAAAATAACCAGCACATCCTGAGATAAAACAATAAACAAAACTRTTAAGCCTATGTTAAAATGTTGAAAATTGCTTAAAGCTATCCTCTTCCCTTATTCTATTTCCACCATTGTTGTTCCTGCAGATCCCAGTCCCAGGATGCTACTGATTACTAATATAGTATCTTCCAGCAAAAGATTTTCTACATCTATCTATCAAGTTGATATCTTTAGTCATGGCATGATGATAGAAAGAAAAATTTTTAGTTCTGTGTGACCTTGTTACAACAGTGAAACTCAGAATTGTAACTGATAGAGTTATACAGTGATCGTGGAGCCTTGGAAAATGTTAAAGATAGACTCTGAAAATGTTAGGCTTTGTGTTTTGCCAGRTCATTGCACTTGTGTAAGCAGTATGATAAATGATATAATTGTTAGATGTGATGATTGTTTAGYAATTAAATATAATTATTGTATAATCACAAGAAGAATCATGAGAAAATATGTTAGAAATTTAAGGGAAGCCACGAGAAGCCATGCTTGGCTGAAATCTGTGTATACAATAGAACAATATAAGTTTATTATATAACATGTATAATTAACATGAAAGTTATATAACGATAGAATATAAAAACATGTACATCTCGAATGTATGGTCGGAGTCAGATTTGGGTTGAATACCCCTGAAACCCAGAGCTCTTAATAAAAGCACCRACATATAATCATTTATGTGATWATGTGTTTCKGAACGCTAACAGGACCAAAGTCCTATTGTGAATGCTATAAGAGCAAAAAAATGCTTCACAGCATTTTACYATTTCTTTATGTACACATCATGTACCTCTTTGGACTTGCACAAATCCATGTACAAAAGTAATAATTTCACTACCTGAATTCCTAGTTCTCTATTTTATTGACATCCCAGGGCTTGTCTAGATATGCATTTAGTTTCTAACATTTCATGAAGTTTTTCACTGCTAACATGATACTAGATAATTTTTGAAATCTCTCTGAATCTCTAGTTGAATCCTTTTTAATGCAGTGCAGCACTTCCAAAGAGAAATAAAACAAATTAACTAACACCCCACACAGTCCAGTTTATTTCCCAGATTATTAGAAAATAAACAGTTCAGCAAATTTGCAAATAGTTTAATCCTTAACATATCCCTTATGCTATAAGCATAACACAAATAGAATGAGGTATACAAACAGGGAATTAAAATATGGAAACAATAAATGGCTCAAGAAAAACACATGAAAAAACCAATTATCCATTTGTTTTTGAAAGGGAAATCTTCGAACATGAAGTATTGTTAATGGATAAAAACCTCCCAGCAGACTATGAATGTTCCAGTAGAGAGCACTTTTAAGGTTTTTGTTTGCTTGGGATTTTCCATAATCTAGAAAGATCTCCCTTACCTACTCCTACTGGTTCAAAAATTGTGGYAGGAGAAAGTTAGAAACATGTGAGCTGAAGGATGGGCCAGAACTGCAGCTCTGATTATGCTATTAGTTCTCAGAGATATGGAGAGATCCCTATGGATCAAATTTAATGCTTATTCCTCTGTTGTTTGCCCCCATGTAGTTTTAATTGAGAGTTCTTTTTCTTGGTAAAAATATTACATAGGTGAGAGAATTTGTCTACTTTGCTGTTCTTCTTTCTTTTGTATCTCTTGTTTCATATGGATTAACTACACTGCCATTGTGAATTTATTTTCTCTTAATAGTTAGGCTATGATATTATTAACCAAATCAACAATAATTATGGAACATTTCAGCAAACAGAAAGCAGGATAAGAAGGTTTAGGTTTGTAATGTTATTGGTGACGCTGATAGTAGAAGTAATGAAGGGTTTATGGTTTTAGACAATCCAATAAAACTCATGAGACTAACACTTAATTAAAAGATCGTAAAGCAAATGTTCTCTCTTCTTTCAGTATCTGCCTTGAAAATGTTTTAAGTCAACAGATAGAATACTGGTATATAATATATCAGATATCTGTGAAGAAAAGAGACTCATCCTGGCATATGGGGCTTCAGATCACATTAGCAAAATCCATTTTTCCCCTCAACCAAATGTGTGTAGTATCAGCTGCAAAAAAATTAGAGAGCTGTYGAAAATGCAGATACATAAAATAAAACCCCGAGACTCAAGGACTAAAACTTTTGAGTAACCTTGCAAAAGTACCAACTTTTCCTCATTGATTTCTGCCAAAATTATATGCAAATCTATATAAAATTCTTGTTTCTTTTACTTGACTACRTGGAAACTCAAATTGTATTCTTATTCAGGACAGCATATTCCCATGATTCTCTGATGTACTATGGCTTTACTGTATACTTGGGTAACATATCGTCTACTGAGAGTTTAGTTGGTTTAATTTTATTTGGTTTTTTTCTGACTTAGATGGTCCCAGAAGTAACTAGCGGCTGTSCTGGTTAAGTTACCCAGGCTATTCTCTGAATTTCACTGTATCTAGAGCCAGTTAGCACAGTTTCCGGGATCACTTCTGTTACAGGGAKGCGAAACAGTGATGTTTTATTTCTTTCTCACTTATATTAAAATATCAGAACAGGTATGGTGATTTTGGCTGCAGTAGAGTTGATTTTCTTCACAGTGGCTATGGGGCTATGTTCTGGATTTGTGCTGAACACAGGGTTGATAATGTAGAGATGTTTTTGTTGTTACTGAGCAGTGTCTGCACAGAGCCAGGGCCTCTTCTCCTTTTTTGCACTGCAATGCTGGCAAGGACACTGTGGTGCTTGGGAGGTGGGAAGGAGGAGACACAGCTGGGACAGGTGATTCCAACTGACCAAAGGGATATTCCAGACTGTGTAACATCATACTCAGTATTTSACATGGGAGAAAGAAGAAGGAAGTGGGAGAACATTTGGAGTGTTAACGTTTGTCTTCCCTAGTCACTGTAAYATCTGATGGGGCCCTGCTGTCCTGGAGATGGCTGAGGACCAACCATGGGAAGCAGTGAATCAATTCCTTGTTTTGCTTTGCTTATGTGGTGGGTTTTGCTTTTTCTTTTAAACTGTATTTATCTCAACCCACATTTTCTTTAGTTTTTGACATTTTGGTTCTTTCTCCTATGTAAGAGCCGAAATGAGGGATGCGGGACTCCAGGTGGCTCTCCAAAATGCAGTTTGTTGTATCCAAGAGGTTACAGCTGTCCAGGGTTGTGGGTGACAGAGCCTGTGCCTACAGCTGTCAGCTCCAGCTGCAGGCAGGCCTGGAGACCCTTTGGTTTTGGTTACATTGCATTATGTACTTTTCTTTGCTGAGCATCCTAATACAGTAGAACCAATCTATACCTTAACTTTTACCTATAGCCTATCATAACTACTGTCATTACCATATTCATGTTACTATTCTCCAATCTCTAAAAGTTAGCACATTACAGTTTAAGCTAGAAGTTTTTCAGTTTTCTTGCAGTGGAAAATTCTGAGACCTTTTTTCTACTTGCAGCTTTGCTGACTTGTTTGCTTGTGTTATCTTTCTGCTTGGTAAAAACATCTTTTTGTTTGAGGTGGGTTTATCCTTTGCTCTAAGTCATAAAAACCCCTTCTACCTGACATACTCTTTGCCTTCTTGGTTATMTAGTAAGACTGGCTTAGCAATTATTTTCTTCTATATCAAAACTTGCTTCCATCTCTATTTCTTTATCAGACTCTACATTTAAAAATCTTTCTGCTAAGCATACGTGTCTGTGAGACTTTTCAAATTTTCATCTTTCCCAACACCCCTACCAAATGGCTGTGTGGGGCTTGGTTACTGGCTGGGCATAAACTGTGACAGAAGGGGAAATGCTATCCAGAGGAATGTGACTCATCTGCCCCTAACCATTATCTGGGCTTTCCTTCTTTCCCCAGCACATATGAATGTCACCTGATGACAGAACTGGGTTGTGCAGCCAAGGTCTCATTTTATCTGGTTTCTTTTTGGGAAGCGTTCACTCAGTAATATTTTAAATCTTAGGTTAGTCCTTCACATTTGTATACACACATTGATCTCATGATTGAAGACAATATATGCATATTTTTGCAATAATTTCATCTGTTTTCAAACACATTTTTGTGACCCAATGAGATTTTAAGATCTGTATACTATGTGCTATGTGCAGCTTATATGATTAAATACACRATTATCCTATAGAACATCAAAAGCTTCAACAGCTAAATGGAGTTGAGTGAAAATACATGTACAGTCAGAATTTGAACAAATATTTTTGAGAGCAAAACTTTTTAAAAGTAGTGTTTTCTCTTTCTTCTGAACTAGATCAATATGGTATTTGTTTTACCATACTTGGCAGTGGAATACATGAAAATATCCAGTTGGTATTATTTTAGTTTGCCATTGAAGTTAGCTGGTTTTTTTCCTTTACATTTTTAATCCCAGCAAATCAATCTAATTCAGATCCTGCAGTGTCCCCACTCATAAAAGGGACTGCTAAAGACTGCCACTTGAATAATATATGATATATTATATAATGTGATATTCTCCTGCTTTATATTTAAACACCAGAAAGCTTTCAAACATCTCCTGCATGCTTCTATCAGTACAATGACTTCTCTGAAGTTTGCTCTACTAGGCTGTGAATATTTCCTCTATTTTTTATTCTGTTCTGTAGTTCTCATAAACCCCAAAGCCTTCCAGTTATGTTTTTTCCTCTCCTGTTTTAAGATTCTTAATGTAAAAAGGTCAAGCCTCAGTAATGTATTGATATTACTAGAAGAGTTACTTTCCTGGTGTGCAATATTTTATTAGAAAACAAATGTATTTCCAATTTTACACAGACTAAAAAATACAAGAGTCAGCCAGCTGGATCCTGATAGCTGCAGCGCAGTAAACTAAACACTGGAGTACTTAAATGGTTATGTGGGATGCGCTATATCTTATTGCTTTAATTTGGGGAAGTCAGATTTCACCAGGGAAAGAAAAATTTTCTTATATTTAATAATATGGATTAGTAAAGCGTAATCACTTCCAAAAGGATATGGTTGGAAATTCCCAAGCTTACTAGTAAAGAACCAAGAATTCATGTCTTAGACATTCTTTCCTTAATTGAAAATTTCGACTTCTGGAAAATAACACAAGGCTGTAATTTCCTGACTGCAGTTGAGACATTAATTTGGATTCAGTAAATTGTGTTTGTACACTTACCATGTCAGTGAACACCAGCTTCAAATATTTAACCATGTAGAAATTGTCTACTTTTTAATACCACTGCAATATTTCAGAGGGAAGCTATGGACCACTTACAAACTGCTGCCCCATTTACACTACATGCTGTCATAATGCAGAACTATTTCACTTTCAGTGGTGTCTAAAATTGGTCTAGCTCATGTGTGGTTTGTCATACACCATTTTAGACTTACCTAATTTCTGCATAATACCAAACTAAGCAGAGTTAACTAAGCTAACTTTTTCTTGCTGAGAATTCTATTAATTCCCTTTAATTTTGAAATGTAATGTCTTTGCACATTCTGCAGACACATTTTTGTTTCAAATGTGGTGTTGTTTCCATGACAACCACAATATTAATGTCCAGCATGTGCATCAAGATGGCTGACTACTGACTACCCTTCTCTCTGCAAGACAGTGTCTCCAGGAGGTTATAAGGGGGTGTTTTAGTCTCGAAAAACCTAAGAAACACAAAAGTTAGTCACGTACTGTACACTGTATAACACACCTCATTAGGACACAGTCCTAAGATGCCACTTACTTCCTTCCCATTAAATGAGTAGGGTGAAAAAGCTGAGAACCAGCCACGATGAGCTACTAGCTTTTGGAATGAAAGGCAAGGCACTTGTGCGTGGAACTCCTGCGTGTCACCAAAGAGAAGTATCAGTCAGAATTCAGGGTTTGTGATGCCTCCTGGCAGAGTCTCAGTCTACCTGAATGCTTTTTAGTTTGCAGGAGTTGAGATGCTACTTCAGCTTTTATGCTCTGCAAATATAAGTGTGAGACTCTGCATTGTTGGGCTGAGTAAGATTACTCACATTACACTACACTCACAGATGTGAGCTCTCCCACATCCTCTAGAAAGACAACCTTTAGACATGGTTGTATGCTTGATGGACCCTGTCGATACTTACAGGATTTCCTGCACAGTAACACCCACAGGTGTACTGAGCAGCCACATTGGCTAGAAGATGGATGGATGGATGGATGGATGGATGGATGGATGGATGGATGGATGGATGGATGGATGGATGGAAGACACTGTACATCGCTGATACCTGTTACCCTGTTACTTCATACTTTCCAAAAAAAAAAAACCACTTTTTTTTTCTGCAGAAATCTCAAGAGGAAATTTGCTCCACTGTGCATGTCTAGTAGCCTAATTTCTCTATAAAGTGAAAAACAATGTGCCATTAAAAAAAAAACTGCAAAAAACCCCAGTGACTGTATCTGAAGCTTCTTCTTCATAGCAAGACTGAGAATTAATATATTCCCTCTCTCCCAGTTCCTCTGATTATGCACCTCTGTTTCACATGAATAGTCAATGTTATTGTTAGCAGGTTCAATTAAACAGCCTTCATTCTGTTTCTGCACTGCCTTAGGCAGTAGGTCTCCACAAAATATTTCTCAGTTCTGAATAATAACATTTCAATGACGACATCTCAGATAGAACAGAGGGAGCTATCAGGCAACAACCTAAGTTAATTTCTTTTTCAGAAGCAATCATCAATCATTCCTTTTTCTCCAAAGAAAAGTAGTCAGATTAACATAGTGCACATATATCTGATATCTACAATTGATTTCCAGGAATAATCTGCATTAGAAAAAACATTTCTTAACCCTTCTCAAGATATCTTTTTTTTTTTTTTAAACTAATACTTTCTAATTGTGATTTACACTGTTTCCCTTTTAATCTCATTTAATAGTTAAAATTGTCACCTGATAGATCATGCATTCAGACATTGAACATAAAACATGTATTCAGGTTTGGGCAGAAGAACATTCTGATTAAAAATGCTAATTCAAATCTATATAATCATTAGTAAGCAGGAAAGGCCCACAGCTCTAATATCAGGTTGCACTTTGATAGAAGTAGATTAAGTACTTGTTCAGAAGGTGGCCAGACAGTGTTTTCAAAGGCCATATCCTTTGAAAGGAAATATCCATAGAGTTTCAACTTCTATTAATGACAAACCAGGTACTCCTGAAATCTGCTCACAAAGTAGACTAAAACATTGGCTCATGCACCGTGGTTTCTTCTTTATCCTGACCTTGTGTAGAAATATTTCATCAGCATTTAGACTGTTCATTAATTTTGAGGGCAGTGTTTCTGCAGTATATGACCTTGTTAATTACCTAACACTTCAAACTAACTCTTCTTACTCTAATACTACCATAAAAGTCATCTCCTTTCTTCTCTTCTTCAACATCTTGACATTTGAATTCATTAAAAAAATTGGGATTTTGCCCTTGTGAATGCCAAGACTTAAATGGGAAAGCACTACTGTGGAAAGCATCCTTTGCTGCTATGTGTGATCTTCTCTTTTCAAGTATTTTGCACATCTGTCACAAAAATGACATAAACTCCTTCTCTTGTCCCAGTCAACATGCAAACAGTTTGGGGTCAGAAAGTCCATAGCAGGTAGGATGGCACAGAGACCATCATGCAGATCATCTGCCTGTGACTGGTTCATGTCCACAGTATCAGCAAGGCCAAGAAAACCTAGTGTGAAGGCATTGCACAATCCCACCTGCACAAAGAATGAATGAGCACACTGCTAAACCCATGGAAAATCACATCCTTTCTGTCCTTCTTTGAAGCCATAGGCCCCAGCAGCTGAAAGGTCTTCCAGTCACAAATCCTGAAGGCTGATGTTAGGCTATCACTGAAGAATCACACATGTTCTGGTTAGTTCTGCCCAAAGCTTGCAGCCATTCCAACAATAACTACAGGACCTGTTTTTGGATTAGGACCTGTGGTCCTATAGAATCTCATTGCAGTGTTTGACCTGCTGATTTTGAAACAGAAAACTACGAGGGACAGGTTGGACTTCAGCATGCTTAGTGGTGCAGAAGACATCTACCTGGAACATCTTAGTTGTGACTGAGAATGCAGGCAAAGTATTTCATAAGGACGATTCACTGCAGGATTGGGTCCTCTAGCTCATGTAAATCTTGCCTGACTTCACTGCCCTCATCTAGTTAAGGGCTTTTCCATCAAAATATTCATGAGGATTGCAGCAGTATTCCATCAGCCACATACCAAAAAGCAGGTTTTAAAAATAGATCTGGGCTCTCTCCCACGCTCTATATGGCACTAACATATTTTCTTGATGTACATCGGTTCTTTTGACTTAAAAAAAAAAGAAAAAGCCCACAACAAAATGAAATGCCAGAAGAAACAGACAAACTAACCAACTCAAAAATATATAATAGGTACTCCCTCTAGACCCAATCATATAACATTGACCATTTACTTCCAACCGCCTCACTCTCCATTGCCACACCATCTGCTTGGAACACAGATCATCTGATGAGGTGCAAAATTCGCTCTGCTAAACCACAGCCCCTTCACAGCTGTTCTAGCATGTTCTCCACCTACCTTCTCTGTCTTCTCACGCAGACTTTCTGGATGAGCCCTGGGCATCTACCACCCACACTCACCTAAACAGTTTCTAAATTCCACTGTTTCAATCTGTCTGTACAATAGATACCCTTCAGCTTGTAGGTGTTGAGTTAAACTTCGCTTGCATCTCTATATTAGGAATCTTAAGTGCTGTTCTTCTCTGTCCATAGATAAATTGGTGGGWATTCTTTTGCAATGTTTGCTTTCCTATCATTGTGATACAATAGTGTGTTGGTGTTGCAAAAACTGGTTTTTGGTAGCAGGGGGCCACAGAGGTGGCTTCAGTGAAAAGCTGCTAGAAGCTTCCACCACGTGCAGCAGAGCCAATCCCGGATGGCTCTGAAGATGGACATGCTGCTGGTCAAGGCTGGGCCAATTAGAGATGATGGTAATGCCTCTGTGATAACATACTTAAGAAGAAAATAAAAACAAAGTGGGGCACAGACGCTTTTCTAGCCAGAGAAGAGAAGGAGGGGAGAACATGTGAGAGGAACAACACAGAGACAACAAGGTCAGTGGAGAAAGAGTGGGAGGAGGTGCTCCAGGTTCTGGAGCCAAGATCCTCTGCAGGCTGTGGTGAGACCATGATGAATCAGGTTGTTCCCCTGCAGCCCATGGGGGATCCATGGGGGATGCAGAGATCCACCTGCAGCCCATGGGGGAGGTGCCAGTGCTGGAATGGGTGGATGCCTGGAGGAGGCTGTGATCCAGTGGGAGACCCAGTGGAGAGAGGGGCCCTGCTCCCAGGCTGGAGCAGCCTGGCCTTGGAGGACTGCACCATGTGGAAGAGTGATGTACACTGCAGCAGTTTTGGGAGGATTCAATGCCTGTGGGAAGGACTCATGTTGCAGCAGTTTTTGGAGGACTGCTGTTCATGATTGTGGATCCATACTGCAGAAGCTCATGCAGAACTGTCTTCTGTGGAAGGGACTCCATGGTCTCAGGAGAAGGACTCCTCTCCCAGAGCAGAAGAAGAAAACTCTGGGTGATGAAATGACCAAAACACCCACCCCGTCTCCCTGCACTGTCAGTGGGAAGGAGGGATGGGTTGGGGAAAAAAAGGTGGTCTTAAGGTCTTATTTTACTTCTCATTATCTTCCTCTGACTTTGCTAATAATAAATTCACTTTTTTTACCTCTAAGTTGAGCCTGTTTTGCATTTGAAGTGTTTTCTCCTGGTCTTCATCTCAACTCATGAAGCCTTCCCTAGTTTTTTCCTCTCCTCTGCCCAGCTGTAGCAGGGGAGGGCGAGTGGCTTTCATGGGTGCCTGGAATTTGGCCAGAGTTAAACCACAACAAATGGCTTTACGAAAGTTCTGTTTCTCCCCAGTTTACCACATTGACCTCTACTACATGCATCTGTTACCCAACATATCCAATCACAACAATCAAATTGCAACACCCAAATCATGAACTTAGGGAAGAGACAGAAAGGAGGATAAAAGTTGGAAAAGACTCAAATATGAACTGCCCATCCAGGCCTGCAGCCAGTCTGCTCATGGCAAATCTCATAGACTGCAATTGCAGGGTGCTTTCCTTGAATCTGAAAATCCCTTCCCCTGCAACTCCACCTGGCTGTGAGAAGAAAAGCATGGTCTCTACTCCAAAGGGTGGAAATACGTGGAATGATCCTTTAAGTGCTCCTCCAGTGCAACTGTAGAACACAACAGCATGAAGGAGTGTCTGGAGTTATAGTTTGGTGGAGTCACAGTGCCTGCTTGGATATTGTTGAAAGGCAGAAACAGATCCCAAGGACATTTTAACCACTGAAATAAAGCTGGGAATTATTCGGCAAGATTGGTACCTAGCATGGGCCAAGCAGATGCAAGTAGCACCTCTAACAACTTACTTCCATAGACAAACTTATTCTACTTATGGGGAATTTTCTCAGCCAATGTAATTTAATAATGTGGCTAAAGTCCTTAGGTACATGCAGAGACAGTGATGATTAAACTAGCACTTTGATTCTGTTTTCCAGCTGTGCTAATTTTATTCTGGTAAGCCACAACCTCTGTGTTTCTGTGAAATGGTTGTAGAAATTATCTTCTACAGCAAAGATTAACTCAGAAAGAAGATCTATGGGAAACAATACCATGATAACCATACCACTGTATTTATAGCTCCCTCTCATGGTACCTATTCTAAAATAAGCATTTCCAGGAAAAATTAGATCAATGTAACTGTAGCAGTAAAAATGATGGCAGCAAATTTTCCATGCAGACAAACTCTAAAGAATTCATATTGAACGAGAAATGTGTAAGAGTTGCAATATTCTTATGACCTTGAATTCTTGAGAAAGCACATCTGTGATGATGAGTGTAACCACACTGTAGGTTTTTTTAGTTTTGTTGTACTGTTTAGTTCATTAATCCATAACACGTGATTTTCTCAAAGATATTTTTTTTGTGACATGACCCTAATATTTAGATTGTGGATTAAAAAACAAAAGGCAATCACATGCTTTGTGTAAAATCGATCTTTTTTTTTGGTTTGTTTTCTGACTTATAGTAAAATTTCTTAAGGTTGTTTGAAGTAGGTAAGGGAGACAGAGTAAGAAGAATTTGAGTAGGAGTGGGAGTGTGGTACCTGTTTTAGGGCTACATTTTTGACTTGAAAGATATGTGGATAATAACAATTAAGTTACCTCAGCACCAGTATTTTATGGCATAAAAATAAACAGAAGTTGATTCAGGAGAAAGATGGGAATCTTAAGTGGTCATGAAAGCTCTTTTCCAAAATCTTGCAAATATTTTGCAAATATTTATTTTGGTTCCCTTGTGCAACATTTGTACTTATCACAAACATGCTTGCAAATAAATTTATACAACCAAGTGTTTATCAATAAGCAAACAAAAGGGGTCATGAATAGGAATGAAATTATATGGTAGCATCTATTTATAACTATAGTTAACAGACAGCTTTAACTGCAATATACTTGGTAATTAAGCGGATGTTTACTTCTGTTATCTATAATCAGACAGCAGGCTATGGAGAGAAATCTAGATAATGATGGTCCTCATTCTACCACTCCTGCTGGTACTGATTTCAAAGAGAAACAGCCAAAAGGGTATTTTGAATAAAAAAAAATTAAGATTCGAAAGCAAATAAATGTTCCAAATGATGTATTGTGAAGATTTATGTTACTCTACATTGATTAACAGTAGAGCAAAGYATTACTTCCATATTTGCAGCAGAACATAATCATATACTTCACTCAGAGAAAAAAGAGGCCATTTAGGTACAGAACAGAACACACAAATTCAAAGTGCCTACAACTGATCACAAGAAACTAAAACTCAAAGCTTCAGGTGATCAAGTACAAGGAACAACGCTTTCTTGCACCAAGATCAAGATGCTTAAGCACTGTACAACTATTTCACAATAACCATGTTCACAGGAAATCACAACAGGAAAAGAACTGAAATTTTGTCAGATGAAAGTGATTTGTGAGGTATGAGATCAGAGATGACAGTGATGATTGAATAAGCCCAGCTGCTGCCTGCTAGATTACTCATCTACAGAACTCTCTCAATATGTTTTCAGATTGTCAGGTTTCAACTCCTGTGAACTATTTCCCTTTGAAGTAGAGACACATAGCTGGAGATAAGTATAAAATCTGTGCACTGTGCCATTTAAATTAAACCTTAGGAGCAAACAATTATTCTGGACAGAGTTAAAGGAATAAAGTAGGTATTTATTAAAAGGCCTTCAAAGGCTACACTTTGGGCAGTACAAGAGCCTGGCCATGGCTCTACCCAAGATGGACCCAAGATGGACCCAAGATGGACTCAAGGTGGACAACTGGTCATGAGTTTTCACACTTTTATAAGTTTTGGTCCATTTACATATTGGGGTTAATTGTGCAATTACAGCTTCAGATTACGAAGTCCCATCCTCCCAGATTGCTTTCTTCAATTCGCCATTGTTTACACTTTTTTGTGTCAGAAGCTGCAATGGTGTCCTTGGTTCTCAGGCTGGAAAAGGATTGTTTTGTCCAAGCTGTGAAGAGAACTTGCTAACACTTTATAGGAAGTTCAGAGTTACACACCAATGCAATACAGAATCTGAAAAATACAATAGCTAAAACTTAAGGCATCACCCCCACAAAGAAGGTGGCAGGATTAGCAGCCCAGTTGAAATGCATCTATGCTAACACATGTGTAAGGGCAACAGACAGAAGGAGCTGGAAACCTGGAAACCATTGTGCAGCACAAAGACTATGACATAGCTGCCATCACAAAAATATATTGTAAGATAACTTGTTCACAATGTTAAGAATTTATGGGTAAAAATCAGGGAAGGACAAGGAGATGGATATCCTGGTGGCAGTGTCCTATAGACCACTCAACCATAATGAAGAAACAGACAAAATATTCTATAAGCAGCTGGGAGAAACCTCACCATAGGGAACTATAACTTAAAGGGTGAGACATCCGCTGGAAATAAAGTACAGCACAGAGGAAACAGTTTAAGAGTTTCCTAAAGTGATTGGAAGATAACTTCCTGACACTGCTGGTAAGTGAGGCAGCTAGGCAACTAGGTGCCCATTTGACTATCTTTGAACAGAGAAAGGATTGGTGGGTGATGTAATGGTGGTGGCGGCTATCTTGAGAATTGTSATAATGAGCTGGTAGCTTTTGATTCTCAGAAAAGTAAGAAGAGTCAGCAGATCTGCTGCCTTGTCCTCTGGAAGGACAGACTTTGGCTGACTGGTTGGGAGAGTCCCTTGGGAGGCAGTCCTGAGGAGCACAGGGGTCCAGTAAGGTTGGGCACTCTCCATGAAAGCAATATGAAAAAGACAGAAGCAGGGCATCCCCAGATACTGAAGGATGAACCAATAGCGAGGAAAAGTATCCTGGCGGAACAGAGAGCTGTGGCTGGAACTCAGGAAAAATAGGAGAGTTTTTAACCTTTGGAAGAATTGGATGACAACTCAGGAGGACTACTAGGATTTAATCAAGTTTTTCAGGGAAAAAAATTAGAAAGACAAAACCTCAACCAGWAATTTACCTCACTACTGCTGTAAAAATAAAACAAATAAAATAAAAATAAAAATAAAAATGTTTATATAAATACATGTGTCACAAAAGGAGGACTAAGGAAAATCTCCATCCATTTTTGGATGCAGGGGGAAATATAGTGGCAAATAATGATGAAAAGGCTGAGGTGCTTAATGCCTTCTTTGCCTCAGTCTTTAACAGCAAGACCAGCTGTTCTCTCGGTAGTTGCCCCCTAAGCTGGAAGACAGGGAGCAGAATAAAGCCCCYGTAATCCAAGGGCAAATGGTCGGTGACCTGTCAACACCACTTGGTCTTTGGGACCAGATGGGATTTACCCAGGCGTACTGAGGGAGCTGGAAGAAGCGCTCACCAAGACATTTTTCATCATTTGCCAGAAGTCCTGTCTAACTAAGTAGGTCCCAGGTGACTGGAAGCTCACAAATGTGACATCTATCTGTAAGARCTGGGCAGAGGATCCAGGGAACTACAGTCCTGTCAGTCTGACCTTTGGTTCTAGGGAAGGTCACAGAGCTGATAATTTTGAGCATCACCACACAACACATGCAGGACACCCAGGGGATCAGGATCATAAACTCAAGGTGAGTTTATGACAGACAGATCTTGCTTGACCAACCTCATCCCCTTCGATAGCAAGGTGAACTAATTAGTGGATGCGGGAAAAGCTAAGGATGTTGTCTACCAGGAATTTAACAAAATCTTTGATACTGTATCCAATAGCATTTTCCTGGAAACAGTGGCTACTCATGGCCTGGGCATGTGTACTGTTTGTAAGAAAAAAACTGTCTGGACTGCCAGGCTTAGAGAGTGATGGTAAATGGAGGTAAATCCGGCTGGTGGCATGTTGCAGGTGGTTTTCCTTAGAGCTCAATGTTGGGGCCAACCAAGATTAATATCTTTATCAATGACCTGGATGAGCAGATGGGGTGGACCCTCTCTCAGTTCACAGGTGACACCAAGTTGGGCAGAAGWGTTGATCTGATGGAGGGTAGGAAGGCTCTCTGGAGGGATCTGGACAGGGTGGACCAATGGGCCAAAGTCAACTCTATGGGGTTCAAAAAGGCAAGTGCTGGGTTCTGCAGCTGGGTCACAACAACCCCAGGCAGCGTGACAGGCTGGGGTAGAATGGCTGGAAAGCTGCCCAGTGGAAAAGGACCTGGGAGTGCTGGTGAAAGGGGCTGATCACGATCCAGTATGCGCCCAGGTGGCCAAGAAGGCCAGGGGCATCCTGGCCTGGACCAGCAATAGTGTGGCCAGCAGGAGCAGGGCAATGATTGTCCCCTTTACCAGGCTACACCTCGAATCTTGTGTCCAGTTCTGGGCCTCTCACTACTAAAGAGATGTTGAGGTGCTGGAGTGTGTCCAGAGAAGGGCAACAAAGTTGAGGAAGGGTCTGGAGCACAAGACTCAGGAGAGTTCTGATGTTGTTTAGCCTGGAGAAAAAAAGAATCAAGAGGACCTTATCACCCTCCACAACTATGTGAAACAAGATTGTGGTGAAGTGTCTCTTCTCCTCACTAATAAGCAAAAGGGATGGGCTCAAGTTGCACAAGAAAAAGTTTAGTTTGGATATTACAAAAAAATTCTTCACCAAAAGGGCTGTCAAGCATTGGAACAGGCTGTCCAGGAAAGTGATGGAATCACCATCCCTGGAAATATTTAAAAGACAAAGATGTGGCACTTCGAATATGGTTTAGTGCTGGACTTGGTTGTGCTAGGTTATCAGTCGGACTCGATTATCATGAAAGTCTTTTCCAACCTAAACAATTCTATAATTCTGTGATTTTGTACAGTAAACCAAGACCCAAATGGACAACCCTAAGCACATGTATTCACATATGAAAACTGAGATCTAGAAGTTCTTGTATGATTGCAGTTATCCTTTAATTTGGATATACTTACACAAACTGAAACTGGAAAGGAAAATTCCTTTCTTTTCCAAAGTAGTCCCACACGAGACCCAAACTCACAACTAAACCATGCCACCACACCACCATCCATTCTTTTTTAGCCTTGTATACTGTGCGATAATTCAGATTATCCAGGGGACCTCAGAGAAGAAAATATTGTTGAAAAAAAATCAACAAACACTTTTTTTCTTAGAAGTAGAAATCTTCATTTTATGCATGCAAAATAAGTGAGACTTCACAATCCTTTTCAGCAGCATTTCCTGCTGACTGTTGCAGGCGGGAGAAGGAGCTTCACAAAGCACTGCAGCTGAGTCTCCRAAGGTGAAGGCAGCAGGTGAGGGCAGCAGAGCTGGCTGCTGAACCTAGTGGATAAAGGGCATTTGAAAGAGATCAGGAAAGGCAGAAGGGAAGGTAACCCTGGGTGAAGGAGATTTTAAAAGAATTGCTTAAGTTAAAGGCTAAACACAGGGTGGTAAAGATACTGAAACTACAAGTTTGGTATGAGAATTTGCAAGAGCATTTTGTGCTGGAATAGAAATTCAGATGCTCAAAATAGAAATGCTTTCTATTGGATAGTGAAAGAGACTTCAAAATTTTCCACTCAGTCTTTGTGCACTCACTCAGGCAGGGATTTCACACACCATAAGATTAATGAATAGAGATTTATTTCTGAAGACACTTTATTTTTAAAAATTCACATATCAATTCTGCTATGGTTGAATTTCAAAGATCACATATTGGAAACAGAAATTTTCCATTTTACAAGACTTCATACCATTGAAAAAATGTTCTTTCTTCTCTTGATGGGCCTTTAGATTAAGCTCTTGATAGTATTTTGGACATATTTTTTTATAATTTAAATATGCTGATTTAATATGTACTCTTAATAGTAGGTGAGAAAAATCACAAGATGAAGCAATGCTCCAGATATCTAGCATTCTGCCAACATTAACACCTGTATGCAATGGATAGATACATTGTATTTTATTAACTTCAGCTTTTAGCTGCTAAATTGAAATTACTTTGGTATGAAATACCAGAATATGTCTCACAGTGATACTGTGAGAAGAGTCATCATACAGATGACTACTAAGTGGTATGTCCCATCTAGATATCTTGAAAGTTGTGAAAGCTCATTTCTCAGAAAGCAATACAATTATTTATTAAAAGTGTATATAGTAATTATGTTGTAGGAATAAGGCAAATATTTACAGCGGAGTTCAAGGTAAAAAACATGTTAGCTTAGCTGAAAGAGATCTTACCCAATACCTTGAAACAAGTATGGCAATGCATTGTTCCAGTGCTCTTAAATCTAACTCCTCTCTGTAATTTTTATTAGGATGCAAAAACTTTCATATTGATGACTACAATATTCCAGGTTTCTTCTCAGCTCACTAATAAGTCCTTCAACATAAAACCGCATCATGGATTTCCCTTATTTTCCAAAAAAATATTAATCAATGCATATATTTAAAATCTGCATATATAAACAGTGATGGTTCATTATGATTTAATTTCAGTATTATTTGTGCAAGATTAAAAAAAAATCACATGTCCACTGAGAAGCCTCAAGAAGTAAATTTATCTCCTAAAATGAAGATTGAAAAGCAAATCATCCCAGTGTGTTTGTCTGTATTTATTATGTTCAAGAAGTGGATAAGTACACATCTAAATTGCACATAAACATAAAAAAAATTATGTTTAGACAGGAGATGGACACAATAAGCTGAAAGCATTATTTTTGACATAGATGGTGGAAGATTTATTTATCTAAAAACAATTTCAAGAAAATAAAAAAATGCTTCATTTCAGAGTTTTTAATTATAAAAAGATAATTGAAACTTACATCTTGATGCGTGGTAGTTAGTGTCTTCTGTCTCTTTTAAAATAAACTTGTTTTTGCACTTCTACAGATATAGTTCTTTGGTCCTAAATATACACAATTTGTCTGCTTTTGTCACATAAGTACACAGCAGCTTGAAGTCCCTACTCAAATACAAGCTGAAGTGTCTAAGTATTAGGAAAAGAAAAAAAAGAAAAATCATAATTTCGTTCTGAAATGGGACTTGCAAAGGGCATTCAGAAGTCCAGCTGAGTTACAGCAACACTATAGAACAATCCTGTGGTACCTTTAACAAAAAATCTCTGAGTTCTCTCCAACAGCAAAATTCAAAACACCTTTAAGTAAAGTTTTTCTCAGCAGGTACACTTTAAAGCAGCTTTCTAAAAGGTGCTAAGACAAAGACTTTTGAATAAAAACATTGAATTTCTTCTGCAGAACAGCAATATTTACTAAAATATCCATCTCCAAGATGTCCATGGTAGGCTTCAAGCAATGAAAGAAATGTTTCCTTTAGCAACAGTTAAATATTAAACTGAAGTCATAATAGATAAAATATCTGTAAGAAGTCATAAAACATAAGATATCTGTAGGAAAACAGCATCATTTCCTAAAGAATCAATATAAGATGAACAACAACAAAAAAAAAAGATATCTAAGAAACACAGAGTACTGTGTATTGTACTGTGTCAGCCCTGATCACCAAGAACAGTATTGTGGTGGAAAAGATAGCAGTAAAGTGCAATAAGGAAAACCTGGCGTGATATGACTGCTGAAGAACTCTTAGTTTTCTTTCTCTATATTTATTTCTGTTATCTCCCTGAATGTGATGCCGAAAGAATAACCAATAAACCATTTTTATTTGAAAAGCTTCTACATCTCAAACAACCTGTGAGCCGGGGTCAGGATCATTGAGGGGACATCATCGACCCGTTCCTTTCCTCATCCCCTCATTCCTCATAGTGCTCAGGTTTCCTTGCTCTTAGCTCTTTGTACCTTCCAGTCAGCTTCCTCAAAATTATCCTTTGGCACTCAGGTGAAATACTACCCTGCTCTGTTTCAGTTAGTGTCATCACAGCACCACCTCTTTGAGAGTGGTTTCATCCAGAAGTAGGAAGAGCATAGCAAGACTGGGCTTTTCTCCAGAATTGTCAGTCCAAGAGTTTCTACATAAAACTCTGCTGCAGTAGCACCTTGATAACAGAGGATTGGGAGGTGAATAACATAATGACTTTATTCCTTTTAAAGAAGACCAGAAGAAATTTAGCTGCCAGTCCTGGCATTATCACTTGATAGGAAACACGCAGGAAAGTAAAGTCAGCGGCCACATAAAAATAATAATGTGGGAAGCAGCTGACACAGTTTCTTTGGGAATAAAGTGTGCCTCGGTTCCCACTGGCATTTTCTAGCAAAATTATCAGACTGATATTGCCTACTCAGTTATAAAAGGAAATAAATTAGTGTATCCATCTTTCGTCTTCCCATAAAAGAGTGAAATGTGTCCAGAAAAATGAAGAATTGTAATAGTACTTTTTTTATATTGAAAAATTAAACAGAGGGGTTTTCAGAACAGATAACCTGGAGATTTCCAAATTTTTCTTATATCCATTTTCCCTGTTTACATCTGGATACAAACCAGGATCAAGTAAGGAAAACAAGGTCCAAAGAAAAACACACTTCTCAACATTCAAGTTGAACGCTAGAAAGAATCTGCTTAGATTTCATTATCTTTAATTTCTCAAAAGTGTCCTTTTATGCATAAAACACCATATTACAGTGGGGCACTTCTAATGAGAAAAAAAAAAAAAAACAAAAGCAAAAAACCCCAACAAACAACCCACAGAATATTTTGGAAGTTTAAAGGTTACATTTTTGAGGCGATCACTGACAACATGAGAAAACAAATGGCAGAGTTTCCATTTCAAAGGTCAGAAGAGTATCTTCTGTGTCACTTGAAAAATGTGACACAGAAGTTCACAAGACATGCACAACATATTTAGAGACCTCTAAAAACAGATGGCAAGCACTGCTGGCCAACTCTACTGTCATAAAAGAATGAGTGGCATTTTTCTGCAACACATATCAAATGCTGCAGAACTGAAAAGAGCTAGGGTATACCATGTCCTTCGAAAGTGCTATAAAACAAACTCTGAAGACCTTTTTGTGAAATCAGCAATATGTTTAAGGTGAATCATTCTTAAAATAAACAGGGGAGATCTGCTTTATYCTAAAATAACCAATAGAAACAGCCAAAAATCTAGACAAATCAAAAATTCAGTTAGAAAAAAATTAGATTAAAACATCTTAGGTGCTTGCAGAGTGCTCTCCGACACAAAGGTTCAATTTGTAGTCTATTTGTAAATTTAAGCTGGAGATATCACTTTAAGAGCAGATAAAGAAACAAAGATTTTATTAAAAAACTTCAGAGGGCCCACTAAGAAATTTTTGTCAAATGCTGAACAAAAGAATACCTTTTACCCTAATGGTGAAGAAATAGGAAATAATCTAAATCTAGCTTTTTTATCTTGTATGGAGAACACAAAGTAACCAAACTTAGACTTGTTAGCTGTGAAAATAGATGTCTCTAATATTTGGACCTTTGTAGGAATATAAGTGTTGAATTTTTGGAATTTGGAAAGCAAAATTTCTAGAGACATAATTTCTATCAAAGGCCTTATTGCATTTTTTAAAGGAAAGTTTTACAACAAATTTACAGCCATTACCAGGAGAAGTATCTACAAATGTTCATATCAAAACAGTCTCCGTCAACTGTAATTTTTGCACCACTCAGAAAGATCTTAGTGTTCTTTACAATACAATGGTCCAAAGATGACTGAAGAGTGTCACTGCTTATTTAATCAAAAAGAGTAAGATTTGTTAGTTGCAAGATACTTTTCACTCTTGGCCTTCTGGGTGTTTGGGTATAACCACAGCTAGCAACTAATGACCCCACAAATGTTTGCTCACTCCTTCCCTCCTCCCCTCCCCGTGGGATAGGGATGAGAATCAGAAAAAGATAAATCCTGTGGGTTGAGATAAAAACAGTTTAACAGTTTAAATAAAGAAAAATGTAATAATAACAATAATCATAGCAATAATAGCAATAATGATTATGATGACAAGGGAGATTACAAAAAGAGAGATTCACAATACCATCGCTCACCAACCTGATGCCCAGSCTGTCCCTGAGATGTGAATTGCCTCTCCTGGCCAACTTCCCTCAGTTTATATATTGGACATAACGTTCTATGGTGTAGAACATCCTTTCGGACAGTTTGGGTCAGCTGCTCTGGCCATGCTGTCTTCTAGCTTTTTTTTGCACCTACTCACTGTCCGAGCACGGGAAACTGAAAAATCCCTGACTTAGGGCAAGCACTGCTCAGCAACAACTAAAACATCAGTGTGTTATCAACATTATTATCAACCCAAAACCAAAACACAGAACTGCATCAGCTTCTAGGAAGAAAATGAACTTTCCCAGCTAAACCCAGGACAATGGTACTTTTGTTTTTCAAGCAGTGAAGAGTCAAAGATGTGGTGTCTTCAAACGTGTCTTCATAAAATTTCAGTGCTAGGGGGTTTGATTTAAAACAGATACAGTTTGAAAATGATTACTTAGTTGTTTTCAGAGAAAAACAAATAAACACATAAATTAAAGATATTTTTAAGAGATCAACATAATTGTAAACATTTCTGGAGTGGAGTACATGGTATTTCCTAATAAACTGCTGAAAACCTAATCGACCTGAGTGCCAAAAAAATTTCTACTAGTTACATAACTTTTAATTATTTACCAGGACTATAGACTATAGTTATAATATACAAACCATATTAAATATAATCCCAACTCTAAAAAGCTTACAGTCTTGAAGCAATCCACATTGCCATATGCAAGTAATAAATTACTATAAATATATTTATACATATCTTGCATGAAGGTCCACATGTTCCTAGTGTGGGTTGTTTTTTTCCTACTTGTCTATCTACCCTGAGGCTTCCAATATATGGTGTATACATACTTTGAAAGATAGTTCCAGTCTTCAACAATTTAACAACAAAAATAAATTTTCTGCAGTTTCTAAGAATTCTTCAGCATAAGTGTGACTATGACAGACTATTTTGTATGGGACTGAACAGTGTGTATCCTAACCTCCTTTTCATTTCATATGACAGAGTTGACAGTATGCTGTAGAAATGAGATGAGGCACAAGTATAAATATACATAAAAATTCGGTAGCTAGAAGATACAAAGCATGCCTCATCAGCAAGTTTCTGCTGAGATAGAAGGGCATCTTTATCTGTCCACTTCCTATTTGCTCACTGCCTTCTACTTAGGAGACTGAGTTAGACTCCTAAGACTCCTTTTCCTTATCACATAGGGAAAAAAAAGATTACTTTTAAAGAGCTCAATTTTATCCAAGTTTATTCTTGTTAAGCTTGACCACTGTCACACTCAAGTTTGCTGACTTAAGAAAAATGGGAAAATGTTTTTTCCATCTAATATCACATTCTCATTCTGTCTCCTTCTATTCCAAAATGCATTAAGAAAGAAAAGCTAAGTATTAAACTGGAAAATTAAGAAGAAAAGTAAATATAGTAGTGGAGAATCTGCAAGAAGGGACACTTTTTTTTGTGTAAGAATTTCAAATTTTTTTGTCTAGTGGACTTTCAAGAAAGCAAGAAGAACAGACATCATGTCTTCAGAAGAAATCATTATGAATCAGTCCATAACCATGTTCTGTTGTCTTGAAAGAAAGGAGAAAAAAAAAAGGAAAAAATAGTTTCTGGTATTGGATAAAATACTTTCTGGTTTTGGGTGTATGTTACATTCCTACAGTGGAAAGCAGAAACTACACATGTTAATTTTCATATTTGGGTACTATATGAGCACTTTATATAGTAAAAAGCATCCTTGAGTCTGAGAAATTTGAAGCTTCATACTTTTGGATGAAAAAGGAGGGAAACTATGGAGAGCAGGGATGGTCCATCTTAAAATTCCTTAAAATAAATGTCTATGCAATGCTATGGTACCAGTTCCACTTGCAGACAGAGAGTAGAGAGCTGAATAGGAAGTGGGGTGGCAATAGACAATATTTCCTGCAGTTCCTATGGTCTTAAACATGAGAAAATATGTAGATAAAAAGATTTTGTCTTAGCAGATACCACTGGCAGTCAAAAGAGCTCTTCATTTTCATGATTTTCTTTGATGTTAGCTTATTTTATATGGATCATGCAAAGTGGAAAAGAAATGAAAACTAATGGAGGAATGAAGAAAATGTCAGGGTTTGGCCAATTTTTGTTTGAAAAGGCAGTACCAGTATAAGATTTTGTGAACAACAGTTCAATGTTAGTTACCCTGAAAAAAATTAAGAGAAAATGTGTACGAAACTAAAAAATCCCCTGGCAAAAAAATCCAGTTTTCTACTTGAATGTTTTCATAGAAAAATTGTGAGAAATCTTTGAAATAATATTTTAAAATTCCATAAAATCCAGATGAAGTTTAAGAATTAATTGGAGGAAGGATAGACATTTTTTCTTGGGACATACAGACACTCATATCCTTTTATTCACATGAAAACAATATTTACACTATTTTGTACTGAACAATACCTTCTCTTAATTCTCARAGTGAAAAATATGAAAAGGCACTTCTCCCATCAGTATTTCGGGTCAGATTTTTCCATCAGCAAGATCATAAGACAAGTCGTAAAATTTTCTCTGAAAAATAGGTGTATCCTTTGATGAGAGATGTTTAGATAATTATATGCATATATTGTCAATACCAAACATATCACTGAGACCCAGTACTTTGAATAGCCTCTTATTTTAAACTGGTTTAAAATGGAAGTATTTTTTTATTAATTAGTTTGGGTTAAATTTACATTCATGTTTCTTTGGATTAAATATGGATAGCTTGTAAAGTGAATGTTTGGAAACTGAACAGTCACAAATAAATATGTACAACTTCAGGACGTAGTTTATGGAAGATGACAGACTGAACTGAAAGCAACTTAAGTTCAAATTAAAGCACATAGTATGTAACAGAATTTAAACATTAAACAAACTTTTCCTATCATGAATAGGAATTCTTGTGCCTAACAAGAATGTCAATCTAATTTCAAGATAGGGATTTTTATAAATCATATTTCATGCTATGGACTTTTCCCAACCATTAAAAGCTATCTTTATTTTTGTCAATTACTAATAAGTTTTGGTATGCAAACAGCTTCAGAAAAATACAACAGCAGCTGAGCAAGAACTGATCAGGAATTCCACACCTTTCAGAATAGCGTGTCACAATTTATAAAAAGTTACTTCTACCCTTGAGACCTCAATTATAAAGAACAATTTTTTTTTTTTTGTGAATTGAACTAACTTAATTGTTTGAATCTGTAACTTCAGCTTTGTTGTCCTGATAACTACAAAAGTCGCCTTGTCATGTAGCTGTTCCATTTAAAGTGATTATTTTTTAGGTGAGTGTATGGAAAATGACTAATTTCCTACAGTTAGTCCTTCTCACAATGAATATCTAAATAATAAAACTAACCCTAAAATTTTGATTTCTATGAATATTTTGCACATATTTAAGTGATTTTGCCAGAAAAACTTCATAGAAGTAGTTTGATTAAAAGCATTAAAAACATATGATATTCAACAGAATATATATTTCAAAGCTGTCACTAAATGACTAATCCTGTAGCCTCCATCTTTCAGTAGACATATCATTCATGCAATTTTTATTTTATTTCTAAACTCTGATAGACTTTGATCCAGGATGAATCCAGATGTGAGTTGGCAGGAAATAAATTTATGTCACGAGGAATTAGATTATTTTTGTTCTGTATTTGACTTGTCATTGATTACTAAATTTTCCCTATTGAGTCCTATCTTCACCTCATATACAGCACAGATTGACATGACAGCTTTTTGCCAGGATATTACTCGAAGTCTAATGTTGTCTTCTTGTTAGGAAAAAAAATGTCAACTTTTCTAATGCTCTTCAGTGAAGAAACTTACCATTTCTTTTGAAAATTATGTATCCAGAGAAGATGAAATAAAGTAGAGATTTATGATGAATGTATTGTCCTGTAAATTCTTAAGTATCTAAAAATTAGTTGAAAGCTAGATAACTCTTTAAAAATATCTTTATTTAGCTAATATTGGGGAAAAATATTTAAACCATACTTGGCTTATTTTTTGAGATATATCCTCCTTGTGACACTGTAACAGTAATCTGCACTGTTGCTGGTCAAACCAATTCTTCTTCCATCAGAAAAAGAAAAGAGAAAGTAGGAGAAATATTTGCAATTAGTGTATTATTTGTAAAACTAAGAATAAAATCCTTTCTATTCCCAGTCCCTCCTTTACTAAAACAAATTCACATTTACCTATCTGTAAGGTGTATTATACATATATCTTACAACATTTCGTATGTGTTCCATCATAAATGATTTGGCATAYTCCATTGATAGCGCACAGGGGAAAAATAAATTGCAACACTTGACACTGAATGATAGTTGTAAAAATGTCTAAGTTGCTGTACCACTGCTATGGAACTCTGATCAATCATAATTGCCCATCAGACCTTTACATCTCAGCTCCATATCAAATCTCAGAATGCTCAGGCTGAAGTTCTAACACTGAAAAACGAAATCTGACTGCTTTCAGGGACCCTGTCTACAGTATGATGCTGGACATTTATCAAAATTGATACAAACAACATACACAAAAGAAATAAATTTAAATGAATACATGAAATTTATAGAACTCTTTATATCAAGCTGCTAATTAATGCATGGCCACTCCGGTTAAGCACTGTTCCTTTGCACGTCTTTGGTGAGTTTCATCAGGCAATTGCAGAAAAACCTGTGATGAGCTGCCCAGTAGCAAGCACTTAAAGAAAGGGCACTGAGAGTGACAACATAATATCGGTCTTGGCATCCTCTGGAGCTAACAGAAGTGAGTTTGACAGTGCCATATACTTAGGAATGCAGGAACTCTCAGGGGATAACAGGTGACCCTCACTCTTACCCTGGTAAAGCTAATTTTTCAGAATTATTCAATAAAATAATTGCCAAAATGTTTTTCTGCAATATCTGAAAAAGTTTCATTTGTTCAAACAAACATTAGAGTGGGGAATTTAGCTAAGATAGATACAAAATTTTAGAACAATCCCTRAAGGTCTTTTAATTCACTTTGATTTTGTTCCAGAAGAACTGTGAACTTGCTATAGAATATTTGGTCAGAGTTTCTAAAAGAGGGACTCTGATTTGCTAAAAATTAGGTATAGTAAAAATCCTGGAGCTCAGACTGAGAAATAAGTAACATTAAATCTAATGCCTTAGTGATTAGGAGAAAGGGATGATTTAGGAAATGTCTAGATGAACAACTGACCAGGAATTATTTTAAATTATGCAAAGATCCTAGTGACCTCTAAAAAAATCCTAATAACATCCAAAAAATACTTTAGAATTATTTCCACCAACATTTCATCAACATTTGAGTGACTCTAGTCATGCAGAGTTGTAAGTGAAACACATTTACATCTGCATGAGACAACTTGAGTCATTGAGTGAATATTCTCATTTTAAGAAAAACAGACAAATCTTCTGAGAAAAAAAGGAACCCTTTCATATTTCTAAATATGAGACACAAAAAGTACAATGAATAATCAGCTGTATTCATATTATCACTACATTACTTGGCTTACAGAAGATTCTATAAAATATAACTGAGTTTCAGGAAAAAAAATCACTTTTAACTTTATAAGGTAAAGAATCTAGATCCAACTCAAACTTCTCAAAAGGTTTTAACATTTCAAATCTCAATAGACATTGTATCCTTGAACAGGACCAAAACCATGAATTTCTACTTTTCAAAATGCAGGTAGTGTAAGCTTCTCAAATGAAAAAACAAAACAAAAAATATCTAAATTTTATTGGAATTTTTCATTCAGTTAGTTTTTGGGTTTTTTTCCCTTCCAGTTAAAGAGCAGGTTTTATGATTTTAACCACTAGAAAATGGCAAACCATATTTATAAAAAATATGACAGAAACATGCATTGATGGTTCTTTCCATTTTGCAGAAAAAATCACATAAAACAATMTTTATTAGGTAAAAGTAAATGTAATTGAGAAAGACAGTACACCAGAAACTTGAAAAAGGACTGAGATTTCACTTTGTACAAATTGGAGGAATAGGAGGGGCTCAACACAGGACTAGAATACCATTTAAAAGCTCTTCATCATAGGAGTCATCATATAATATATATATATATATATATATATATATACACATACACATATATATGTACACAAGTCCCACAGTCACGCCACTTATTCTAATTTTCTTTCTACACAAAACTTTACTACTTCTTCTACGTTAATTTCTGAATTTAAGGCTTCAGAAGGAGGAAGGGCTGTTTCTTTAAAAGAGACATGGGAAATATGCAAGSTCTGTATGCTCGGTTGTGAAGTGGCAGAAAGAAGTGCTACATTAAATCCAGAATTAACAGAGACTACAAACTGTATGGAGTAAAAAATGAGTGAACAACAGGAAACTCAAGTGGAGTTTCTGCCACTCTGTACACAAATCTGGGATACTGCAGTCTCTCTGTAAAAAGATACCACAATCTCTGCATAAAAAGAAAGGTCAGCTTTTAGTTATTTTGCWGTGCAGTGGCATTGGAAAGGCCAAAATACCCAAACAGGAAGCATCATGAAATTTATTTGCAATGGCTCAATGAGAGCACACACCAGCAGAAACACTTAAGCAACAGCACTGACAGCTGCCTGCTGAGAGAGAATTCTGCTAACAGAACAGTTGGCTGGAAAGTTAGAAGAAGAAAATAACTTCAGTGACTGGAAGCCAACTATCTTTCTCAGAATCAATCTCACTGAGAGTTACAGTAAGTTGTCATACTGGGAGACACCACAGAAAATGAAAGAAGTTAAGCAGCAACAGCAAGACTGGAAATCACTCATCAACAGACATACTAAAAATGTGCTGTGAAATATGAACAAATTTTCTCTCTGGGAACTATGGTCTATATAAGCCAAAGCCAAAAAAGTTGCATATTTTCAAAAGTTATTGAAAAATTTTTCTCTAACCACTAGGGTTTTATGTTTTCAACTGAAATCATAGAATCATGGGATTGTTTAAGTTGTGAAGGACCTTTAAGATTATCAAGTCCACTGTTAAATTACAGTTATGATTATTTGTTTTCCCTAGAAATTGTTACATCATTTCCTATTTATACATTTGAAGTAAAATATTGAAGTTAATAATAAAAATAGGAGTACATTATTAACCAAATCAAGTATCTGGGTAGAGAGGAAGTTTATTTGTATTAGGGCATGAATGAGAAAGAAGTTGTGGGTCAGTATCTGAAATCARCTAATGAGTGTTGTCTCTGGTGACAGTCAAATACCAGAAAATAGGTATGTGTATTTCTCTTCTTTAGGGTATTCTGTGTATTTGTGATACACTGGTTGTAGAATGTAAGAACATATTTTGAACTGTAACATCCTATTTAGTTAAAAAGAATAAGGGAGTTTTAACTTCAGTGAGACCAGATGTCTACCAGCTGTTCATATTCAGGGATGATCCTCACTCTAGAAAAGATGCATAAATATCTTTCTAAAAGTAAAGCAATAATTYTTGCCTCTAGCAATATTGTTTGTAAATACCAGTAGATGCAAAGACTACTTAGGATGTTATAAACAAGTATTTCATTTCATTTTACTTCACCCTGTCTCAAGGCAAAATGAGGCAACTAACTGTTAAAAACAAAGTCTATGACACAACTAATCAAACAACAGAAACATTAAAATACACCGTGTGTTTTGGATACCTAACACATTAACTACTAAATCAAAAGAGAGGCACAATGGGCCCTTGTTTGAGCTCTATAGCCCAGAGAGCTTACCAGAAGAGAGGAGTTTCCCTCACATTGTGCTCTGGGCTGTGTGCTTGAATTCTGAAGGCCACAGAAAGTGTGCCATAGTTGGGGGGATGGGGGGGGAATAAAATGGTAAATGAATGATCATATCTGAGAAAAGAAAAATAAAGTTCTGCTTGMTGAATGTATTTATTTTTCTATGGCAACTGTTCCTGGAAAAATCTTCTCCCAGACCTGTCAGAAATTAATGAAAAACACTTCAAACCCCATGGATATCGTCCTTGAAAAGAACATATAGCCACATTGGAATAAGATCAAGCATCTCTCTTCTCCTAATTCTAAGGGGACATTTGAAAAATTCCATTCTAATTTTTTCTGGCCTGGGAAAATGGAGTATTGTCATTTGGAACTTCCTTAGGTACTGTCATTTTTTCTTATCTATTATAAGGTTAGACTATCAATCTTACAATTTTAAACCACRAGGAATATTGAGACAGGAGTCAGTATCACTGCATATATCATAAGCATTTTCTCCTGGTTTGACTTCTTTTAGATGGGTTGGAAAGCCCCACATGGGCTTGGAAAACTACCTGAGATGTTTCCTATTTGTGGCCTGAATAAAGAGGAGAGAAAGAAAACTCAGTCCAAAGTGAGGAATGAATTGTTAAATAAGAAAATATGCTTACAGTTAAATTTGAAGAACAAGTCTAGTTTAATTAATTTTATTGTCCTATTAAAATAATAAATGTCTCTCTTAAGTGAATACTACACTGACATGATTCATTTTCTGTTAACCTAGATGTTTTTAACATTCCATAGACAGTGCCAGTTTATGCCACTCATTCCCCGAGGATTAGATTTCATTATGTTTATCTGTAGCAGTCAGTGAGTTGCTATGCATGAAGATTARATTATGCTAATGAGATCATTCATGAAACAAAGAAAAAACATCATGAAGGAACATGGCAGAATATGACTTCATGGTGATACTTAAATCCAGTACTTMAACATTTTCCTCTGCTTGCCTTCATTCCACTTGCAAACTTAGATATCCTCTCCCATCTTTAAATAGCACACTATCTTCTACTTTAAGAGGTTCAGGCTGCTGTAAACTTTCTTAAACCAGACTAAAACTTAGGTAGAAAAGAAAAATCTGTGGACATTGGAAGCCAGGACAGGTTACACAGGAGGACTCCARAGATGCTGTTTACCACTGTAGGAAGAAAGTTCATGAGGCCACAGCTTGAGTAGAGTTCAACCTGTGAAGGCCAAATAAAGGCTTTTTAGCATATTTTAACAGCAAAAGGAAGATGAGAAGTAACACTGATCTAGTGTTAGTAACACTAACCTCATCTTATTAACTTGATGAGGTTAGTCCACCATAAAGAGGGACAAAGACAAAGCAGAGATGCTAAGTGACTTATTAAAGGAGGTGATTGTCCCACTCTGCTGCTCTGCAGCCTCATCTCAGGGCCTGTGTGCAGTTTTGGGCATGACAATGAGTGAAGGATATGAAGCTTTTAGAAAGCATCCAAAGGAGGACTACTCCAAAAGCGATAAAAGGTCTCAAGGATTACACTGTTGAGGAGAGGTTGGGATCACTTCATTCATTCAACTTGGAGAAGGCTGAGGGCAACCTCATCACAGTCTACAWCTTCCTCAAGGGACCAGCAGAGGGGAAGGTTCTGAGCTCCAAACTCTGATGACTAGTCACAAAGCAATGAAGTGAAGCTGTATCATGAGACATTGAGGCTTGGTACTAGAAAACAGATCTTCACTGAGAGGGTGATCAATCACTGGAACGTGGTCTCCAGAAAAGGCTCTGCCAAGCCTGCCAGAGTTCTAGAATATCTAGATAATTTTATTCCCATGGTTTAGGGTTTTTTTCATTTTAGGTCATTTTACAAGGAGTAGGAAGGTGGACTCAATGATTCTTATGGATGTGTTACAAATTGATAAATTCATTTGATGARTTTAAAATTTACCTAAAATAAATATATTAGACAAGTAGTAAAAAATCTAGTAAAAAATTAGGATGGTAGATCAGTACAGCTCTCATGCAAACTCAGGACTAGATATTCTGGTATGATAGCTATTTCTACAGCAAAGAAACTTTCACAGTTATGGTAACAAAACAGCCATCTGCTCTGGGTAGCAGGTTCAAGCTTACAAGACTTTCCTCTGTGCATGTGTGAAATGTTTGACTCATGCAATGATTTCTTTAGTCCCTGTTCACATGAAAGGCTCTCAATCATACCAGCCTAGATATTTYCTCATGTGTCAGATATTGTATAAGGCAATGGGCAAACTTGGTCTTTCTTGTGCAGTTTTCCCTGCAGCTCTCACTGATCCCTTCATAGTTTGCTACATTTAGCTATGACCAACTGAGGCACCATAAGTATAAAAACCAGTTTCATTGTGGCTTTCTTTCTTTTTCTTTTTACAAAKACAGAAAACGGGGCTGCTCTATGTTTTATTCCTTTTTGGTCCTSTTGTTATTTATGCAGGGTTTTCTCTTCCATAGAATGTAACTCAGTTTATAGTAGCTAAAACTGTGACTCCAGGCAGTACATTCTGGGTTTGTTTTTTGGCAGACATTGTTTCACCTTCTTTCTACTCAATCATTCTAATTCCATGTTCAGTATTGCCTCTTTCCAGAKTCATAATTGCATCCAGGCCTTGAAATAGCTAGTGTTTAAGCTTACAGTATTCTCCTCATAAAGAGACTCAATTCTGTCTTGTTAACCCCATCCTTTTTATTAATAGGTATTAATACATTGACTTCTGTTGTGCTTTATTATCTGCAAGAGCTGACAAAATGTTTGAAGAGCCATCCATGTTCATCCATGATCTTTCTCATCAGCTATTTTTTTCTCACTAAGCTATTTTTCTGTAGCACCTTCAGGACTTTCATCATAAAGATAAGTGTTACTTCAGCTATAGAAGCTTTCAAGCATGCTGCAATGAGCAGGACATAATACACAGCTCAGATTGCTAGTACTGCAGCATGGGGATTGGTTTTACTTATAGGAAGTAGAGGTGAAATAATAACTCAGAGTTTTCGTAGTGAAGAAACCTTCCTCACATTTCTTCATCTTCCTCCTGATCGTGAATCATATTCTGCACATTTCTGTCTCTTCTGTAAGCTTCTTTAACATTATYTTGACAGGAAACAGTCAGAAAATTTCCCCCTACATAAYAGTATTTAAAGTGGCCATGAAAGGGTCTAAGATATGAAAGAGTTGCCAAAAGGTAGCTATTAATGGAGAAAGGCTGACTGAAACACCTCATTCAGCAGCAGCGGATTGTCATATTACCTGTATACATTTTCTGGAACTGTGTTATCTTTCAAGTAAACTTTTTAACAAGATAATGTTTTCATAGCAAAATGGCAGATGGAATCTGATTTATAAATGACAAATGGCCTTGCTAAATGTGTGACAGCGCTTTTGCACCCAAATGGCCTTGAGAACCAAAAAGACCTTTGCAGGACCAGGAACATCAACAAGTCTTTTTTTCTTTCCACAACTCTACCTTTTCCTTCCTTGTGGAAGGAAAAAAGTGTAACYTATACATCAACAGAAGTCACTGTCATATACTATACAAAGGGAACAAAATCAGAACTAAAGAGATAGGCATGGAATTAGATTTTAATGCATCCCAGACAGTGCACTCAGTCTGTCCTTTCTTATGTACAGCTTAGTATATTGTTTCCCTATGCTTMTATTCTATTATATATTTATTTTTATAAATAAATATCATTAACACTGAGAATACATCTTCAAAGAACCAAATTATAGCAAGTCTTTTCATCTGAACATGCAATATATATTCATACAATATATATTCATTCATATTCTTTAAATGAACATGCACGAAGTCTCAGTTTCATGACATAGTCTTAGCTAACACTGTTTTGCTTTATTATGAAGAAAATTGAACTGATTTTTTTTTTCACTAAATTGAGGCAATCTCCCGTCCTGTTCTCTGCATACCTCACTCTACAAAGTTCTGCACATCATGTGTTTTACACTAAAGGGTTTAGTTTCAATCATTTTCCTATTGTGAATTTATAAGCTGAAAAAGCACTTAATCACGAGGTCCATTACCACTCTAACCTGACAATAAGGACAAAAAGACAAGTGTTACATCTTGACAATTTTCAATGACTTTAATAGATTTGAAAGGGAGATGGCAAGGTAACCTCTGCACTCCTAAAGTTATTTCATCAACTTCCGAGATGAACCTTTTTTAAAGAGCTCTGATCTCCTCATAACATTTTCAGGTTTTAGGTTTATTTTTTCCAGAATGTGAAGACAGTTTTAGTTTACCCACTTGAAATGCKGTGTGACATAAAAGTCAGATATTTAATGTGAATTGAAGGATAAGTTTCAAGATATCAATCAGGTGATTACTGCCTGTGTTTGTTACTTTTCATTTAGCTGATTGTTTTTCCAGGTTCATCTTTCCTCTCTGACAGTCAGTAAATACCTGGTATTAAATTGGACTTATTGTGTTCAATTTGAACTTATTGTGTCCAATCAAGTACTGCACCATGCTATTGAACAGTCTGTTGTTTCTTTTTGCTTTGAGTACTCAACAGTGTACAGAAATATTTTCTCTCACAATATTTTTCCAGTATGACTCTTAGAAGAAACATAAAAATAGCTTGAAGTTTTTTGGGGAAAAAATTCATTTGATATCATAAAAAGAGATTGTACCACCTTGTAAAATCCAACAGTCTAATGCTTAAGGASTAAAAGGTTAAGAAATTAAGGAGGAAAAGCTGAGAAAATTTATTTATGAGAAGAAATTATAGAAATTAATCAATCTTTGGGAAGCTTGAGTATTGAAAATGTAGCAATTGCCRATTTTCAATAAAATGACAAGCTGGAATTAAACAGAATTTCTTCCATGTTTTTATCTTCTATAAACAAAAKCTATGAATGAAAGTTTGTTGCACTCAAAAGAGAATATGAGCACTTAGTTCATGGCATTAATTTATGCTTAACATCAGAACACATGGTAGTGATGGGAATGAACTTAGAATAAAAATACTTCACATAAACCATCAAGATTTACATTTCCAYGTTTATTTATTTACTTGAACAAAGCCTCCTGCCGTTCAAGAAAAAAATTTTTAGTCCTTCAATTTAATTTTTTTCTCCAAACATTCACAACTGTACTGGTCACAYGTTACTATTAGGAATAGTGTTCGGGGTGTCATTAAATTAACACTGTGCTTAAAAATTTTTCCAGTCATGTCTATCAKACAAGGAAAAATGTGACTTTTCCTATTTATTATTATCGTTCACTCTTTCCAGGTGAAAGTCTAAAGCTATGTAGCTGAGACATTTTTMTGATCTGACATCTCTCTTCAGTTAATCAGCTATGCTAAATTTTTTAGTATTTGATTTAAAAGCAAAAGATGTTTCGTTTTATGATATGGTATGATATGATTAAAAGGCATAAAAAATCCATGTTTATGCATGTTGTCTAATTACATTTTCTCCTCTCTCTTGGTTTTTCAAAATGTATGAAGAAGGCAAAACTACCGTTTGCTGTCTCCATAGAGACACCATTACAGTATCAGGGGAAAATATTTTTATTTCAGTTCCTAATGGATTTGACTCCTGAATAAAACCACTCAATAAGGAAAGTGCCAGGAATAGAAAAGCCATTCATTACAGTGTRCAGCTCATTGTGATCTGCATTGGCTTGATCTGTGCTAAGTGGTTTAKCACAGTATTTAAAAATGTTGCAGAAGTAGATTTCTTTTCAGATTTGTTTACTGAGCCAGATTCAGGGCTTGTGTGAGTTCACATTCTGGTTTAAATTACACAAAAGAACAGTCTATTTCTCTCAATATAGGAAAATTATTATTTCACTAGGCTCTGGAGTTAAACTTGGTTAAAAAAAAGGATGCATTTATCTATGGAGAAATCCTGTATAATTTAACTGATAGTTATCAGAAGAGATTTGTTGKTTTTTTTTAATTCATAATGTAGACCTGGAAATATGTGATGACTGCCTGCAAGATTACCACTGTAAACCATGGTTTGCATGTGAAGTTAAGTTTGTCCACAAGTTGGTATGTCAGAGCCGAAATTTTATGTTATGAAAAACAGAAACAATTAAGAATTTAAACCTTTTTTTACTATTTTAAATACACAAATGTTTAAAAGAAGTTCATCACCTATGGATTATTAGATATTTCTACTTCCCCTTCAAAATACAGTGTGGCTTTACATAGTGTATATTAATATACAGCAGAGTTTTATAGTATAGATTATATTAATTAAGTCAATTCATTACATGAACAGGAAAAAAGAGACTAAACCAAATTAACATATATGTCCTTCTAGGTAATTTGGGCGTCTTAAACCAAAACCAATTCAGTAAGAATATGTGATTTGGAATTTTTTAACTTCTTAAAATGTTCTAATTGACTAATATTTTTTAAAGTGTTTAAAATTTTATTTTAGCTCACTGGATGAATTCCAAGTCTTCTGAGGTATCAATTTCTGGTTGCAAGGAATTTCAGTTGAAAATGCATATCAGACTGATATATCTGTAGGTATGATGTTATAAAAAAAAGCCACATGAAGAATTTAGAGGTCTCTTCTTTTTGAACTAAATATACAGTGATTTTGGAAGGGAATATTAACTCTGATTCTACTGTTACCATCAAGGTTAGATACCTGAAGCGGTTGGCGGTGGTTGGTGCAACGTCCCGGCAAGCTGGCCAGCACCGCTTGCAGTTAGGGGGGCACTCTCCCGACTCTGCTGTCAGGTACAGCACCTAAGGCCAGCACCCCACTTTGAAGTGACAGTGCTGCCTTGGAAGGAGACGTGGCCACCAATAAGCTACTTGCTGCAGTAATGAGGAGAGCGCTCTTTGGTCTCGGCAAGTCTGGTTTATTAAGCGTGGGGGAAGAATAGGAACCAAAGAGTGCCAAGTCCCGAAGAAGAAGAGAACGAGGATACAATCATTTAAAAAGGGAGTGGGCGGTAKGGGGTGGAAACAAGTGGAAACCAATGGGAGTTGCGGTGGGARTGGGGTACATAAGAGTGACACAAGGGAAGGACCAATAAAAACAGCTTGAGGGAGGGGCCCCAGTCTCTGAACCAATCACCCCAAGCCCCTGGTAGAAGGTTCTGGAGGGAAGGGTGGTGGCAGGGAGTGACTGACAGAGAGCTGGGGAGGGATTGAGGGAAGGATACATGGGGTTTCCAGAGCAACATGGGAGGGGAATAACTTGATACATCTGTCACCATGGGGACTGGGGTGACAGACACTTAACTGTGAGGGGAGGGAGAACCTGGGCAGAACCATTTRCAACTCGGGGGAAACAGAATAAACCAACTTAGGCAGGGGGAGAACAAACAACTTAACGAACACAACCCAACAGATGCCACTCTTTTCATTCCCATTCCCTCTCATGGTTATGAACATATTTACATAAACCTCTAGCAAAAAACCCAGACCCAAACCAGCCCCATCCCTGCACCATCATTCATTTTGAAGCACTGAGATGTCTTTTTACATCAAGTTCCATTCCTGTTTAGAACATCATGAAATAAAATAGGTTTGGTCAATACTCCTGAACTGGAAGATGAAAGACGGACAACCAAGTCTTCTCACTATTTTTCCAAATGTTTTAGAATAAAGATGGGTGAAAACACCTAAAAAAAATATGGAGAGCACTGAGCATCCCAGCCAGGTTTTCAGTAACACTGACTACTTGTTGAGATGTGGCAGGAGATGCCATGACTTGTYACTGCATTGCGGTTACACCAGCAGACTCTGCTGAATGCAGTACAGTTTTAAGTAGTCCCTATTATTTTAGGAGTGTAAAGACTCAAAATTTGTTGTGAGATAGTAGTAGAGRAAATAATTAGGTTTGAAGTATTAGGTAGAAACTGAAATTTTCTCTGGAAGAAAGGAAGAAGTAAATAAAATATATTCCTATTTCATCTGGTTTAAGACAAAGTATTAGCTATGGGATTCTTTAGTTGTCTGAGCAGGAATAAAATAATACTAGTATTAGATTAATTCAGATGTGCTTTACAAAATTATTATAATGTACAAGTGATTGTGTTGGACAAAATCCCATCATTTTAAAGTAAAAAACAACAAAAATGTATTATTGTCATCTCCCATGGCTTTCTGATACTCTGTTAAATGAAAAACCAACAAAAAGTTGCACTTCAAGTTGTAGTACGTGGTAGAGATAATTCATGCTATTAATGTATAACATATTGTAAAATCCAAGCTATGTCTTTTGACCACCCCAGCCGGGAGCAGAGTCTTATTTTCATTCAATTAGCTCCCGGACGACGTTAAGATAATACCGAGTTTGTTAATGTAAGAGTGGAACCTTCCTGGGCCATGATCACTGACTTCCCCAGAATGTCCAGGCCACTCGAGAGTGATCTGCACCTCGAAGATTGTATCTACTACMGGCACCTCCTGTTACATGTGAATGTGGATTTCTCCGAAGTGTTCTGACAATGTCCAGACACCTGGAACCAGACTTTTGTCTAACCCTACACATGTATGGCCCCAGTTCTGCATGTGAAGGGACACAAAGGAAYATTCGGCCATCTCTGCCTCAAGCAGAATAAAATGTATATAAGCTCGCTGCATGAAGCAGTTGGGGTGAACCGAAGGGGAGACTGACACTTTGGCAGTCAGATCCAGGTTCACCCAGTGCCGATCCCAGGGTTGACGCTGCCTTGGCTGTGGTGGTTTTTTCTCGAAATTCTGTTTCACTGACAATCTAATAAATCATTGCTAAATTTTTTTCTAAATTTGGCTCCCGATTTGATAATTTATAACAAAGTCTTTCTGAAGAGTGATCAATTTAAGTCAAAGGCCAAATAGACATATTCATTTGGGAAATAAAAAGCAAGATGCAGTACTTGATTGCATTAAAGACACTTTTGTTGTTTGAAAGAGACACTTCAAAATGCAACTATTTTATTTTCTAGTAGCTCACAGATGTACTTTGTTAGTCTGTTTTCCATTAAGTTGTCAAGTCTGTGACAGAGTATTTAATGAGAATTTTTTATTTGAAATTGAATAYTTTAAAACTAATTTGTCTATTCAGAGAGCTACCTTCAGGAACTGAAACTTTTTGCTTTAGTTTTTAATTTAAAAATACCTTTGATGTATCCTGAAATAAAAACCTAACAATTTATTTGGAGAAAATCTGCAATTCTGAAGTGATGGTATCACAGAAAATTATGTATAGTAGTGGTACAAGAMATGAATCTTATAATACCTTAAAAGCATAGCTTATATATGCTTAAAAGCATATATAAGGTAAAATCACCAGAAGGCGGTGGAAGTTGGAATCAAAAACATTCAGTTCTAACAGTTTGCATTAGTTAAGGGAAGCACAGCTACATTTGAAATATAAAATCTCTGTCATTATAAGATAGTCTGAGAAACTTGATACTAATCGGACTTCAGACATTTCTTGACAAATTAGCTATTTTGTTTATAWTTTTAAATTCTTGGAAAAAGCTGAGAGCTAAGAGACATGTGGTCTGGAAAACATAAAATGGAGTATAGAAGGTGATTGTTAAGAGTGCCATTCATAATTTTCATTAGTAATGATTGAATAATATATATTAAATTTAAAATGTCTGTGAAAGTTATCTGGGAAACTGAGCAAGTATATTTCCAAGCCCTTTATTCACAGAAAGAAAAACATTGTTTTGTTTTTACAAGTGCTCGTCAGACTTTCAGGAGATAACTCTCCAAAGAATTTTTTTTTTCCATATGAGTAAAATAAATCTTATTGGGATGAAATAACACCTTAATTAAAAAAAGAAATGAAACATGACTGTAAGAACAAATCATATTATGTGCTAAGAATACACTTTCCTTTTAYATAGTGAAATGCAAAATAAAAATGGGAGAAGAGGGTTTTCAAATAGGTGTCATAATCTAGAGAACTTTTGAAAACTCCTTCCGTAGCATCTATAATTTCTCATATTATTTCTATAATAAACAAAAAAAATCTTTACAATGGGACTGAAAATACAAAATTTGGCAAGAAAAAGTATAGCTTAAGAGAGAAAAATGCTTTTCCAATAAAGAAATATTGCTGTCTTAGAAAATTTTAAAATGAGGCAGATAATTGAGGTTTTATTCATTTTTTCTAAATTTTTAAATTATTTTGCCTTCTTTATTTGCTCTGCAAATACAGATAACAGATGCAGCCTTTTAGTCTCTAAATGTACTTATTTGAGGTAGGGCTAATTTTCTAAAACTTGTTATTTTTTTATCTCTTAAAAAGTTGTTATTTTTATCTCCTAATCCCTTTATTTTCCCAAATTTTTGACTGTCCAAAGCACCTTGATCCCTTCCTTTGCATATTCTTTTGTTCCCTCTGTATATAATTTCATCCTACAATGCTCATAAACCAAATAATTCTTATAAGTATTTTGCTTCATTAAAATTATATGCTTTAAAGTAGGAAGAAGATTTGAGACTTTTACTGTAAATTGTAACTTTTTGGGTCTCTTTTGGAATAATAATTGAGATTGTTCTCTATAGAAGCTCTCTTTGCTTTGAAAATGTAGTTTTAGAGTACAAATGTTCATTAGGTACACTATGCAAGTATTTCTATGTCTTAGTACTGAACTGCTCAAATGCTAGGTTATAAAGCTATGCATAAGTAGCAGTGGCTGCAACAATGATGCTGAAATCATCACTTCATTTTTCTTTTCTAAATTAAAGCAGATAAATGTTTCTTTCTGATGCTTGAGGTATAATTGTGGAAATTGTAACAATGGCAAGGGGATAAAATACTAGTGAGACAAATTCTGAATAATCTTGCTCAGAGTAATTTCTCTAGCTTTGGGTACCCAGTTTTATGTGTTATTTTGATGGTCTGTGCTGAGGAAAATTGTGGCTGCAATGAGAATATTTTCAAAAACACTGGATATGCTACTTAAGAAAACCCTAATAGGAAAGTACACTCTTTTTTTTTCTTGGTGGGAAATAAAACGATCTCAGGAAATTGGATTCCAGATTGAATTTCAAGGACAATGAGAGTRTACACTGCAATGTTTGAAACTTGGAAGCATTGGGAACTTCAACAACAACAACAACAACAAAAAAAAAGCAGAATTTCAGACCTAAACAAATACAATGTTCTGTCAGGARCATGAAATTTCACAAAGAGGATGGTTTGCTGGAATATAATTTCTGTTGTGTCTCTCTAAATCTAGACTTAGTTCTTTGAATTAAGACATAAATATTTAAAATAAAAAATATAATATGTTCTCAAAGAGCTTAAGGTTCCCAGTCATAAACAGTCATTATCTAAAATTAAGGTTTTGTTCCAACACAAATAATCAAYTCTAGAAAAAGTTCATGCCAGATTGAAGATTTCTGTGAGAAAAGGTGCTCAATACCTATAACGTGACTTAAGCTCAATCTCTCTGAATAAAAAGATGGGGGATTTGAGCAGTGGAGTCCTATTCTGCTGTAAGTGTATCTTGCCAAGTTGGGATTTCAGCATCTTTACTAACAATTTTGTAGCTTAAACTCTTCTTTTCCTCAGGATGCATTACAGTATACAAAAAAGGAATGTTCCATTTCAAGTAGAAGAAAAAAATGTTCATTGAACCAAAACAAGCATTGTTTTTCTCCCAAGAACCTTTATATCCCTTAGAAGCTTTTTTTTGCAGTTTTTATGACATTTAAAACTTAGTATCTTCTCTTCTTTTTCTGCTTGATTTTCCTTTGTAGCCTTAATTTGTAATTTAGCTATTCTAAATATGTTTCATATGAACATTTAAATAAGGATCTACCAAATATTTTCTGTATGACTATTTCTCTCAGAGAAATGATAGTAAAGGGAGCAAGAAGACATTACATTGGATGCAATAACTATATAGTAGATAATAAGTAGACTTATATATCTATAATGACTTATATTATACTCTTCCAATAAGGTAAGAGCTAAGTCAGTACTGCTAAAAGAATACAAATCCATCACTTAGGTCATGAAAATTGAAACCTAAAGGCTTTTTGCAAATTCTGATAAAGAATAAATGAGTACTTGCTCAGCTGTTGGGATATGCCAATTTTATTCAGTAGCCAGGCAGCAAAACAGCAGCAAAATTATTTTATGTGCCACAGAGCAATGGTGAGCTGACCATAGCTACTCAAACAGACTTGAAGTTATGTGATGTGTTGTCCATTTTTTCTCTAAAGGTCTTAACACATCCAGAAAAACACAGTAATTAAGGAGAAAGGCATAAGGACAAGATTATTATCGCATCAGTCCATGTGATGCTGGTGTTTTTTCGCAATTCAGGTTGACATCGCAGAAAGGGTGCAGTAGAACTAGCAGAAGTTAGAAAAAAGCCTGTGAGAAGTATCAACTAGCAGAAGTTAGAAAAAAGCCTGTGAGAAGTATCAAGTGTAGGAAATGGCTTCTGCTTTAAGACTGACAAAATTGGCTGTAATCATTCAGCTTTGAAAACAGAGAACTGAGAACTTTGAAAACTGAGGACATAAGAAAGGCATCTGCTTTTACCTAGGYATCATAGAAATTGACTGTGGTCAATTTTTCACCTTTTACTAGGATGCCAGTACACTTTTACCTCACAGCCTGGAAAGAAAAGAACATTGATTGTGCAAGGAAAAACTTCTGTTAAACTGAACTTTACAAAGTGGAAATAAACTTATTCTAAACAGAATCTGAGATCATCTTAAGATCACAATTTTTACTTGAAGTCAGAGTACCCAAGAGGTTYTGAATGTAACCCTACATTTTTCAGTATGAACCTTGGTGTTTCAATACCAAATAAAATGATATTTGGAATTTATTATAATAAAATAGAAAAAGGAAAGAAAAACAAAACTTTTGCCTACATCTGACAACCCTAAAAGACACATTGTTTCATTTAAAAAAATTGCATCTTTTCTAAATTCCATGATTTTATGGAGTCTTTCCATTTGGAATCCACTTATCTTTTGTTTTATWTCATGATATTTCACCATCTTGAACCAGTCATTAAAATGGGATATGGAATGGAAAAAGTGCTCTGAAAATGTATTAATAAGTTTTGAAAAGTTGTAGTATTTCTAAGATGGTATTTTCAGACACACTAAAGGGAGCAAGTTAGTAAATTTTCCTTAGGCTATTACCATTATCAGCCACTGACATGAAATAATCCTGTAAGAAATATTTATTTCTGCCATTAGATTTTCAATCAATGACCCAAATTTTTGTTTCCAAAGGGAAACAAACAGCATTCTAAGAAAGCTACTGAAAACAACTAATACTCAGCATTTTCTAACAGACTTCAAGCAATACAGAATATTCTGAATGTAATTTTAGTCTTCAAACTATTAAAAAATATATTTTGCTATTAAAAATTTAAGGCTGTCTATAACCTATATGTCTGTAGTAATCCTTACTTAGTGTCTCTGAAACAACTTCTTATTCAGCAATTTTCATAAAGGAAAAAACCACCAATCTTTGTTTAATTCAAATGGCAAAGAAAATATCTGGAGGCAAAAAAGTGTCCAAAGATGACTTGGTMAAAATATATGGGCTAAGAGTAGACCTAGAAAACAGGGTTCAGCATATAAGATATGTGAGTTTTGCTCTGAATTTCAAATAACTCTAAATTTTAAGATTTTAGACATTATTGTGGGCCACACTYACTGGCAGCTATGCTGGGACTAGTTTCAAACTTTCTCCTCTGCTTCTAATACTCAAAATATTACCTTTCATAGCTTTTCCCATATTGAAGCCGTAGTGTTATGAAGCAGACAAAAAAGAAAAGTCAGGAAAAAAAATACGTGGCTTAGGAGAGCGTATTCAAATTTTGATTTATTCTCATCTTCTTCACTGATTAGGAATAGATAAAGAAAAAAGGAGTAGGATTTTAATTTTTCTTTCMTTTTTTTAATGKAGCTTAGACACACAGAAAAAARGGTCTTTATTGAAAAATGTCACTTTGAGAAACACTTCGGAACAGAATTATAAAATATTACTGGTCAAATATGTCATTCCTTATTTACCATACCTACCATACCATTTACTGTGCTAAATGGGAAAAGAAAGGCTGTTTAAACTAGCAGTTATACTGYCTGAAGTTATATATTTATTATGCATATAATGTATTTTTATCTCATAGACATGTATAGTCATACACAAATCTATTATTATATAGTATATATTYATTAAATATAAATGCATATGCATATTTATGTCTAAATCTCTGTATTTGTATGAATGCATATGCTTTAAATACCTAGAAGCTTTCTGCCACTTCTCTGTGAGATTTGGGAAAATATCCCCACCTATCTCCCACTTTGAAGAAAGGAGTTATGGATTTGGGAAAATATCCCCACCTATCTCCCACTTTGAAGAAAGGAGTTATGGAAACAAGTTTAGGTCCCACTGAAGTTCTATGTTTGAGAGAATAAACACATCAGCAGATTTTAAGAGATCTGAAGCTCAGYGTCTACACTACAACTGCTTCATTCCCTCATAAGTGTTATTATGAATAATATTTTTTAATTATTCTTACTCAAGTCAAGTAAATCTCTCTTCAATTAGTATGCTTATATTGAAAACATTGGTGTGTTATCAGCATTGTTTCAGTCRCAGATATAAAATTCACCAAGTGACTTCATACAAGCCGGGTCCAGTGCAGATATGAAAGTCTTGCCACTGCATAGTTAATGTTTGAAATTTACAATCTGAATATTCAAAAAGGTAACTAAATAGTGAAAAGTTTATATTTTTATTTTAGTTTCTGTCCATGTGAGGTTCATTGTGAAGGTTCAATGAAATCAGATCACCAGTTACTTATTAATCTATTCACCCAATATGTTATATTAGTTATAATTATGAAATTAATCAGTTTAAATGATTTTGTTTAATCTTCTAATACATTGGATCTTCCAGTTGATATTTCAGTCCTCCTCAGAATATGCTAGTAATCAGAAATCATGAGTGTGGTGTGATCAGTAGGTAACAAAGGTCACAGAACAAAGGTCACTTACTTACTTATGTAGATGGTAAAAATAGAGAAATGTCCTGACCTTAAAAAAAAACTCCATCTATGCTATCTCACTATTTCTTAAAGTTATTACTCCAAAACTAGACAACTTTTCTGAAGCATGCTGTGCAGCTAATAAAAAAATTTTATAGAACTTTCTCACTTTATGGTTTTGATCCCAACCTTTGCTGATGAAAGTTTTTCTTTCCCTAGACTACAAACACACACACAAAAATYCCCAAAAACATAACAGCAAAAACCCCTTCTGCAAGTAGAATCTCCATACATATACCAGAACATATGTATGGTTTAAGGCTGTGCTGGATTYTCATTTAAGCTTATCTTTTCAGGAGACAAACACATGATTCATTATCTCTTGTGAGAAAAAGCCTGAAGGTATTATACACTTTCACATAATATGCAAAAGCTCTTGGAAKCAACAGGAATTAAGTCTTTAAGACCAGACAACTCTCCTTTTTTGTTTTCTTATTTTACAGAACAACTACAACAAAAAAAAGTTGTGACCTTGAAATTCCCACTTTCAAAATCATCTRTAAATTTAGTGTAAAATTTACATTGAATCCTGGAAAATTGCATTCTATGTTCATGTCATATAATATTCTAAAGGTGTTTATGTACAAAATTTCACCAATATAACCTGCAGTCAATTTAAAATATCTTTYTCCCAAAGCCATTTACTGATTTATCTTTGACGATACCTAGTTTTCTCACAGAAGAAAGATAAGAACTTTCTGCTGGGAACCTGACAAAGACACACCAAGATGAGAAAGGGGAGCATTTTTCATATGAGAAAGGGCTAAGAAAGCTGTCACACTTTGACCTGGAAAAGAGGAGGCTCAAKGGGGGGTCTTATCAGTGTATACAAATACTTTCTTTTGAGGGAATGAAGATGAGACGGACAGAGTGGTGGTACACCGGACAAGAGCCAATGGGCACAAACTGAGATACTGGAAATTACACCTGAACGTAAGAGAACAGTTATGCCTTGACAGGGATGAGACACAAGGATGAGTTTCCCMGAGAAGTGGTAGGGATACTGGGAAATATTTAAAACCCAACTGAACACAGAATTGAGCATCTTATCAAGTTGCCCCTACTTGAGCAGGGAAGCTGGTCCAGATGACCTTGAGAGGTCCTTTCCAACCTCAATCATTCTGTTAATTCTACTGTTCTTTCACTTCCTGCTGTGCTTTTCCTTTTCTCTTCCAATACCTTAACTTTTCCCAGTCTGATTTTCTTCAGGATGCAGCTAAATTTCACAGAAAAAAGAATGAGACTATGCCACAGGGAATTATCTGATTCATAAACACTTTTTAAGAAACACTTTGATATKAATTTGATTGTTTTCTTTCAACTTACTTTTCATAATAAATTGAACCATTGTCTTATAATTAGGCTCAGAAATGAGGCAACCTAGAATGAAAGTCTGAGACGACTTGATGGTATAAAGCAGTACAAGTAACCTTTCTTTCCTCCTCATCCTCTCTGGACCTTCCTGAAGCTGATAAATTATAGTCTTTGAAGCCAGTGTCACTGTTGATCTGAGAACCTAACACCTCTCAGAAAAATGAATTTTCMAGCAGCCCAAATGTACAAAGCCTGCAATTGCTTCGTCCCACTTCTTGTTTAYGTGTTAGAGCGTGGAAAGAGCTACCACCACTCAATGGGAGAAATGCTTCCACTGAACTATGAASGAAGCATTTTTTTAAAGTGAACAATTCCATTACTTTCTCTTCCACATACTGCGTAAAGATGCTGCAGCATAGCAAATGTGTTTTTCTGTCACACACAGCAATAACAGTTTGCATTCATTCTGTGCCACTTCTGTAGAACCTGAAGATACTGATAACTGGAAAATCCATGAACCTATGAAAATTAACCAMATATTAAATTTTCAGGAACACCAGTTGGAACAACTTTTAAACCTGTTCTGATTGATAAATTTAAGTTAAATATTCTAAATTTTCCAGACATTTGGGAGTTTTTAATGGTCATTTTAGGATAATTGTAYAATGTCTGGTACTTAGAAGTGCAARCAGGTGCTACGCAGAAAGACCYACACCTAAATAAGAGCATGTATCTTAAATAAGTATTAGATAAAATATGTGCATTTTTATTCTTGATGATAAKCAGAACTTAGTTTAATTTGGCAGACTGTGTGACAGACCATTCATTCCATCCCCCTCCACATCAATTCCTCTACCCGCTAAATCAAGACACCCAGAAGATTTTTTAATCAACAGGTTGAGGTGCTCATACAGTTTTTCTTGAGCAAGCAGTGGAATTGCCAATTAGTGGTGACAGGTATTTGAAAACATGCTCACATTGAYCAGCATTTGCTCTGACTGCATTTTTCTTACTAGTATCTTAGGAAAAGAAATCTCATTCTGCTGCTGTAGTACACTATTACTCAGTGCAAATTTTCATAAAATATTTAAAAAGCCTAAATACAAAACTTTACTTCAGAAAAGCACAGTCTAAGCATATTGACAAAGTAAAAAATAATCTTAAATTATTTTTTTTCTCAATCCCAGCTACAGGGATAGTGCTATCCTTGAATCTTTGGATCTAAGCAACTATATTGGTTTAGGACTCCCAGCCTGTAGTGTTGAAATATAGTTTGTGTTTCATTCAATGGGATTGAGCATATTTATATGTTGATTCTGTTAAAGAACCTGTAGACAGATACATTATTGATTATAGTCACTGCTCCTCCATCTCTCTGCTGACTCCAGTCAAATCAAAGGATCTGGGAACTAATTACTGATCTGAGAATAAAGCTGAAAGTCACAAGTTTTATTGAGTACCGTGAAGGGAGAAGGTAATTTTCCTCTTAATACTTCAGCATATGCCTGAATAAGCAGAACAAATATACTTTTTTTTACATGAAATTTCCAGATGTTTCTAGACTAGAAACCTGAGTAACATAAGATTAGTATAAGCATTGCTCAGTTCCAGTAATATTATGTACAAAATAATGACAGAAATATGTCTGAATTTCATTATAGAAGATTTATGTGTAAAACATGCTTGACATCCCACAATTATTTCAATTTCTCTATTTCCCTACACGTACTTTGGCAAGTTGTAATACAGTACAGAACAAAATTAGAATAAAGTTAGTCTGCAGCAGCAACTTCAGTTTAGTTACTATAACAACTGCTCTCTTGAACTATTAGAAATTAAGAATTTGAATGTGCAACTATTTAAATTTTTAAAAGCTAAACTAAAAATCCTAGAATGAATTATAAAATCATGGAATCATAGAATGTTTTGAGTTGGAAAGAACTTTACACATCATTTGATCCCACCCACATTGCCATGGGCAGAAATACTTTCCACTAGACCTCAACAGCCTGGGGATGCTCAAAGCCCCATCCAGCCTTGCCTTGAAAACCCATCCAGGGATGGGTTGCTCATAGCTTCTCAGGACAATCTGTTCCAGTGCCTCACATCCTCACAGTAAAGAATTTGTTGCTTATATCAAATATAAATCTGCCTTCTGAGTTTAAAATGTGTCCCTTATCCTGTTTCTACAGGCCTCAGTAAAATGTCACTCTGACTTTCTTACAGGCTCCATTTTATATATAAGGGACCACAATAAACTCTCCTAATAGAGACTCTTCCATTGAGTATCTCAGCCTGTCTTTGTATGAGAGGTGTTCCAACATCCATTTTCATGACCCTCCTCTGGACCAGCTCTWACAGKTCCATGTCTTTCTTTATCCAGAACTGGACTGCAGAAGTGAAYGCAGTACTCCAGATGAAGTGTCACAAGAGCGGAATAGAGGTGGGAGAACCACCTCCCAAAACTGCTGTTGACACTTCATTTTATGCAGCTCAGGGTACAACTGGCTTTCTAGGCTGACRGGGCACATTGCTGGCTCATGTTCAGKTTTTCATCCCCRAGTTCCCCAGGGCTGCTCTCAACCTCTTCCTTCGACAGACTCTGTTCCTACTGATGATTGCCCTGACCATGTTGTTGAACTGCATGAGGTTACCAGACACTCATTCCTCAAATTTGTCAGGGTCCCTCTGGATGGTATCCCACCAATCTAGCATATCAATTGTGTATTCAACTTGATGTAATCTGCAAGCTTGCTGGGTTTGCACTCAGCGACACTGTTTATGTTGATGCTTTAATTTTAGCTTTCATATTTTCCATATTCTGTACTGCATTAGTATATAACTCTGAACTCCATACGAAGTGTTAGCAAGTTCTCTTCGCAGTTTCATTAGACAAATCCTTTTCCAGCCTGAAAACCAAGGACAGCCATTACAGCCTCAGGCCCAAAAAGCATAAACAACAGCAAATTGAGGAGAGCAAACTGTGAGGATGGGACTTCATAACCTGACGCTGTAATTGGACAATTAACCCCAATATGTAAATGGGGTTAAAATTTATAAAAGTCTCAAAAGTTGTGGCACGCCATCCATCTTGGGTGAAACCATGGCTAAAGTCTTACACTGCCCAAGATGTGTCATTTGAAGGTCTTTATAATAAATACCTACTTTATTCCTTTAACTCTGTCTAGCCTCTGTTCTAGGTAGTCTCTCAGGGCATCAATGTCATTAAGAAGTGAAGGTTTTGACCTCTATAATGCAAGTCTGGTGAACTGGAAGTAACTTCTCAGAAAAGAGATCAGTTAGGGACAAGTAGAAAAACAGCACCTTTTTTGGCATAGCTGAAAGATTCATGCCAGCCCATTTTGTCAGTAAGAGAAAAGAGTAAAATCTTGTACTCRACAAATGTTTCTTTGTTTGTGACAAAAAGCCTAAAGAAGAAAAGTAAAGAAAATAAGTACATCTGAAAATTACATTGCAACTGGACTTTGTTTATCATCCCTAATATAGCTATAAATATAAATTTTAGTAGAAAAGGGCAATTATAGTCATTAGATTTATTCATGTTATGGTAACCACATAYAAATTTATATTTTTCTCCTGAGTAAAAATAAAGATTATACTGTTAAAAATATTTTCTTTAACTACTTTAGCTCATGACTAGTGAAGAATTGCAGAAGCATTTCACATTTTCTTGCAGTAAAATATGCTTATTTCAACTTTACAATGTCAGACTTGGAGAGACATTGGTGTAGCACGTGACCTAAAACTGAAACAGTCTGAGAAGCATTAAATTATATTTGTATTTTTCTCTTGTTAAATTCAATGCTTTTTAAACAAGACAACTAATTTGGTGTTGCTTGATTATCTTCTCCTGAAGCTTTTAAAATGTCCTCATACAATGTAAATAGAGATTCTGTCAGAACTCTWACGCAACTTTTTCCTGTCTATATGACCTGCTTTCCCTGGGATGAAACCAAAAATCCTCCTGTTAGTTCTGTGCCTTTTCAAAACCTGCTAGGTTTATATTCCTCTAYCAACTGAGATTTTGGTTGGACAGCACAATTTCCAGTCAAATTCAGATATAAAAACTTGTTCTCCACATCCATCCAAATAGACTCATTGTGTATAGCAAAAAAAGGATTATGACACTTTTTTGCTAGCTCCCTAAAATCTCCAATAAATATTAAGTAGACTGTCATGAATATTAAAATAAATTTAAAAGATGTTTTCTTATTCACTGAAATGAACAGAAGCAACTTCCTACAGCAGCATGGGACTACATTGGAAGATAKAATTCTATACCTTTAGCAATTCATTAGTGGTTTCTAACAAGTTGTTACACTTAATCTGTCATGTTTATTCAGACTAAAATACTCTGAACTATTTTATTATGTATCTCTAAGGCACAGCAAATGGGCCCTGGTAAGAATTTCACAAGTSTCCAGTTTATAAAAATGTTAAGAACTAGATGCCCTACAGATAGATGGCCAGTGCAAGTCYTAGAATTAACAGAAATCCTCAGATTCAAAACTGCTTGCTGAAATTCCCCTGTCAAGTGGTGCATAAACCTAGAAACACTTGGATGCTTGCTCTTTATTGTACACTTCCTGTGCTTTGTGATGTCCAGATTGGTGCAAAATCAAAGACGAAACTTGCCTAATGACAGAAGAGGGGAAGTTCTCATGCTCTCACATGGAAATGAGATGTTTAACAGAACAGTGAGATTGAATGATATAGAATTGATTGTTTAAACTAAGATGGGGAGATRTGACCAAGAAACAGCCAAAAAATTGCATGGAAATGTCCACCTAGAAACACGTCCACCTAGAAACATGCCTATAACCCAAATGGTTCATATTTGTATTTGGAAAGGCCCAGGTATAAAGCAAAGCAGCGGTGCAGAGAGGATCCCAGCAGAGAAAGAAGATCAAAAGCTGCACTGAGAGCGTCAGGATTGCCAGACCTCCCTAGGGCACAGAGCGCACAGCTCCATGAGGAGCCTGCTGAATCAAATCACCACCAGCAGTACAAGGGAAAACTGTCCCTGGAGATGAGATGTGTGTGCTTGCGTGTAGATATGCTTAGGCATAAAATCATGTATATCATGGTCCAAAGAATGGTTGTATTTATAACGTAAGCAATCTTTGCAAGGTTTTTTTTCCAATTTCTAATATACTTCTGCAGGCTGGAGGGATAACCAGAGAGGAAACTTTTTTCTTTTATTTGTCTAATGTTATACAGAAGTGTGCAAATTCCTAGGAACAAAAAGAAAAGTGAAAACCTCTTTTCCACCTGAGTATCTCAACAAAGTTATGCTCCAGTCCCTATTAATGAGCTTTGAATTTTTTATAAAGTACAAACTGAGAGAGTCCCCTGAAAAAYAGGTGTGTGAAAACAAAAGCTGCATGTTAAAGTCCTTCAGAACAGAGATACCCATGTCTTCTAATTTATCTCAATAGCCTGACACCAGCTCTTTTATTTTACCATAGCTATCTGAAACCAATCTGTTATAACTAGAGCAGCTGAAAAATTTTCAGTGATCCATAATTACATTTCCCAGTGGCTAGCTGTAGGCACACCTCTGTAGCATAGTGTTGGGTTCAGATCCTTTTCTTAAGTAAAGAATGACTCACAGGTAATTTTAAGACATGAGGAAAGCTGCTGTACTCCCAGCTAATCTTTAAACCACCYTTCCTTCTCCATGAACCTGCTGTAATTTCAGCAGCAACTTATGAGCCATATCCACACTTGCTGGTAAACTGAGCCTGAAGATAAATTGCCACGATTCCCCATCTCTGCTAAGGTATTCTGAAAATCTCCTGGAGATCCTTTTATTAGACATGGAAGTAAAGCAAAACTGAAAGTGGGGGAATATTATGCACTTTAATTATCTATCAACCTCTGAAAGAGGCAACCTAAAGAAAGGCTGGATTGATAGATCAGGATAGTGTTGCCTGCTTCTGTTGTCTGACTTGCATTTGTACTCTCAAAGTACAAATGCATTCTTAAAACACTTTTTAGATAGTCAGGTCACCCAGACTATAGTTCCTGGGGTATGCAAGAAACATTCAAGTTGAGCAATGTATGTTCAAATTKTTCTGTAGATGTAACTATTAATACACAGGTATCTACCCAAAATTCTTGCATCATCAAAACAGAGAAAAAATAATTAAAAAATAAGATATCTGAAGCTATAATTACAATGTTTAGACAATACTGCCACAATAAATGAATGTCTGACAAAATKTTGCTAATTGAATTTATTTTAGTTAGAATATAACGAGAAAAAACTAAACCTAATTTAAAAATATTTAAAGTTAGGTTACATTTCTGTTTCCACTACCTTCATAAACAACAAAAGCTTGACCATGGGCTCTTTTAACTTGAGTTATTGATAATTAGCAGAATTTTTGATTATTGGTTCAGGTATTGAGGAACAAAACTCCTGCAATTATACAGACACACAGGGCCTTGTTCCTGGCCTCATAGGCTCAACTTCAGCTCAACACCTCTCCTTTTTTAGTCACCATTCCCACAGTTTTCAGCAGCTGGCTCCACCATAGCCTGCAGTACCTCAGGGGTCTCCATGCTGTGCAGTCCTTCAGGGCTCTTACAGTCCTCAGACCTTCTCTGGCGTGCATCATTCCCTTTCAAGACCTTTTTTTCTAGAAGTATTGCTAGCAATGCCTTTTTCCCTATGTCTCCTGAATTTTCTTCTCTGGTTTCTGCAAAATATTCTCTTCACATCTCCCTGTGTATTTCCATTTTTATCTCCTGTGCCTCCTCCTCATCCTCCTGCCTCAACTTTCTTTTCATTTCTCCTGCTCCCCACAGCCACTGGTATTTCTTAATGATGTTTGAGCAGTGTTGCCACACGCTCCCCATCCTGAAATTCTGGTGGGCTGTGGATTGTTTGTTGCCAAATCAGCTGGATCTGGCTTAACTGTCACAGGGTAGCTCCTGACTTCCCACACATGGCATTCTGCAGTGCTCAATACCCAAACCCTGTCAATAATTGCCTGTTTGGGATGAAAAGGCCATAATGTTTATAAATAACTAGAGACAAGTAATAACCTGCCCTAAAATTTTCAGGAAATTAAATATTCCCTGATTACAGATGCAGGTCTGCCCTGGAACATCAGTTTTGACATCGCTGAAAAGGTTGTTTAGTAATTAACCTTAGTTAAATCATTTTCTCTTTCTAGATTTTTCTATTAACATGTGAKGAAGGAAAAAAAAAAAAGACGAAACGAAAATGTTTTGCACCATAACATCTCATTTTTTAGCTGCCTTCTGAATATATCCCAAGACAAACCTTCACACAGGTGTATTTATCCCCAGGATTTAAACAGTTCGTATTATGCATAATTTTTTATCAAACATGAAAGACTTTCAAATTAATTAGACGGCTGATTAGTTGGTAAGCCTGTTTGTCATTGCTATCACCCCCAACATTTTTCACTGCATAACTGATAAGTTAAATACCTGATTACACTGAAAGTTAATTGGTTTTTAATAGAGCATCTGCAGAAAAAAGAAGTTGTAAGCTCTGAGGTAAATGCCAATCAAAATGTAATACAGTTTTTAACTGAAGAAGATTAACACATGCCACTTCACAAGGTTTGAACCTGCCTTCCTCCTCCCTGAGAGTTGCTTGAAGAGATAAAATTCTTGGCCAAGAGTACACAGTGTGAATAAGATGCTTTACTTCTTTCTGCCAGCACAGTTTCTTTAACTTCAGTAGAATTTTACATCAGGGTAAGGCAGTTAAGACTAGTCTACAGCAATTTATTAGATAAAGATTCCTTATTTTGGTAAATCTCTAGAAAAATACTTCAGTTGAACAASAAATTGGGGAAATGGAAAATTAATTGATTATAATTTGAAAGAGAATATAAAAAGCTATGTAAAAGCTGTATTTCTAGTTTCTGCTAAAATAAAGAAAAAAAAACAAGAGTAAGGCTTTTTTCAGGGAGGAATAAAACACAGACTGACTAGTAGCCTTATTCTTTAAGAATAAGGATCAGTAGTTACAAACAGGCATTTTTCAATCATTTTTCAAAACTATTACAGATCTTGGGAACTGATCGAATGAGTTCTATGCAATTAAAATACTCTTAACCACAAAATTTACAGTTCTTATAAGATCATATATTTTTGACATAAGTCATGTAAAAAATATTGTCAGTAAAYACAGGTTTTAAAAAACATGCTTTCTTATGCTGGATTGCTCCATTATGCTTATGCTCCATTGAAACAAGGAAAATAAGGTTAAATAATTTCATATTAAGACTATTCATCTGAGTATCATCCTACCTTTTAGGAGCACTGGTGTCCTTCATTCCATTTCTGGATCCAAACTCCTACACACTCTCTAAATCTACTTCCTGCTTTATCCATAACTCTAGCCATAGAAAAGAGTTTAAAATTCTGCATGCTCATATTTAAATTCTGTTCTATACACCAGTTTATTCTGTTCCTATATTACCAGTTTTAAACTCTTTTTTAAAGTTCTGTCTGGGTCATTGCTTTGCTCTTTTCACTCTTCTTTTATATTCCAGAGCCCTATTTTTCAGTTTCTTCAAGTACTGCTCTTGTTAGATTTTAAAAATATCTTCTTACCTTGATCAGTCTTCAGAAAACCAAGATGTTAACTRTGTACATTACTGTATCACTACTGCTCTTCTATCTAATGCCAGCCCAAGATATTCAGAGTTGGTACTTTTGATGTTACTTGTTAAAATTCTTGGCAGAAAAAAAATCTATAGTCCTGAAATCTTTCACATGACCTCAAATATCCCAAATGAGTCAAAATTTAAAAGCCCTTAATTATTTTATATGCATATGCTTCATTTTCAAATACATGCTATTTTTAGGTGTCCAAATCATTCATTTTTCTGCACAAAAGAGCAAAAAACCAATGGCCTTAGAGCTAGCCACGTTTTCACTGAGGTACTTTTCCATARCATGTTGGATTCCTCTAGTAAGAAAACTTCACCATAACAGAATAGATATAATAGCACTGAGATACATGTTCAAATTCATTCCAGTGATATCATAATAGTAAAAAGAGAAGAAATCTATTATGGTAATTCTAATTAGTTTTGTTGAATCTCCTGAGCTCTACTAACGCTACTGATGTTCTTGTCAGATCTCAATTGTCTTAATTGCAGCGGTAAGATTCTGATGTTTCTAAAAAGGCTGATAGTTTTATGAGTGTATGTGTGTGCATAAAAGCCATACATCATAACAGATGCCTTTTCAGAAAAAAAAAATAAATTATGCATCAGCCTGTTTTGTACAAGCCCTTCCTTCTCGAACTAGCAGCTGACAGAATAATCACACAGAATAGTCACCCCTGTTAGGTAACTGTGGCCTCTGAGAAACAAATAAAAGAAAATAGAAAGGCTTTGAGAATACAGGTGATAACAGAGATTCCCAAGGATAAAAACATCAACCAAAAAAAAAAGTCAGCATTACTTTTTGTTGAATGTAATCTTCAGAGCTGGGATGATCGGCTTTTCGGCAACAAGAATAAAACCCATGTATCTGGCATGCATAAGCATGCTTATAGAATGAAAATACAAAATACATGATTAGGGACACAAGGAAAAATATGCCTATCCCCAGCAAGTCTTTTTACTCTTGTTGAAATATTTTTTCTTTTTTTCTTTCTTGTGCTAGGTATGTATGGCAGGAATGCTGGCATTAGGCCAGACGCCAGAACAGAAAGCGTACAACGAAATCATATGTAACTAGTCTTAACTCTTTGAGATCCCATCAGCTTAGAGGAATAAGAGGCTACCATTGAGAAGATGCAAAAGATCATGTGTGTACATGTCCATACATATGTATTTCCTGCTCTATCACAGCCCGATAAAGTGTCTAATACTGCAGTATCAAGTCCAAGTAATTGAGATGCGACATAGCTATTTGTTGGAATGGTCAGTTTACATACAAAAAGACATTTTCTCTGATGAATACCCCTAAATATTCACCAGCTGCCTTAGATTTGGCATGTAATTATTCATGTGAGCCCATCTTTACTGAAAGAATGCAGCATCTGTTTTCAGATATATGCATTTAACATCTTAGCGGAGACTGTAAATAGGAAGTCAAAACCAGACAGAACTAATCAGATTGTAGTCAATTTATAGAATCATAAACTCAGAATCAAAGAATCATGGAATGATGTGGATTGGAAGGGACTTTAAAGGTCATCCATTTCCAAGCACCTTGCCATGGGCAGGAACACCTCCCCCTAGACCAGGTTGCTCAGGGCCCCATTGAGTCTGGCCCTGAACACCTCCGGCAATGGGGAGTCCACAACCTCCCTGGGCAACCCCTCAGTGCTTCACCACCCTCACAGCAAAAACACTCTCCCTTACATCTAATCTAAACCTGCCCTTGCACTCTCAAGGCCGCATCACCCTCTCCACCCTTCTTGTAATCCCCATTTGCTCACTAGAAGGTTCTCTAATGTCTCCCTGGAGCCTTCCCCAGACACAACAGCCCCTACTCTCTCAGTCTGTCTTCAAAGGAGAGGTGCTCCAGCCATCTGATCAACTTGGAGTCCCTCCTCTGGACTCACTCCAACAGGTCCATGTCATTCTTGTACTGGGACTCCCAGAGCTGGATGCAGCACTGCAGGTGGGGTCTCGCCAGRGCAGAGCAGAACCGAGCCCTCTCTCACCATGCTGCTCACGCTGCTTTGGATGCAGCCCAGGATACAATTGTGAGTGCACATTACCAAGTCACATTGGGCTTTTCATTTGCAAACACATCCAAGTTTTCGCCCCCTGGGCTACTCTAGATATATTCTCCTCCAATCTCTAAAGGTAGTYGATAGGAATTTAATACCTGGAAGTTTAATGACTATAGATAGCTGACAGGAATTTTTTTCAGCAGCATCAGAATTTCATATGTTTTCTGGAATTTACACATTTTCAGTTTGCAGGAAATCATTTGGGGAGCATTGATGACTGTAAGAGCAGGTATTCCTGTTCAAATTGCTGAAAAGTACTGATCATTTTTTTCTGCATTATATCTAGAGGATAATAGTCTGGCTGATTCTTTGTTTAGCCTCTGAATAGTTCAGAAACTCTGCTGTTACACTTGTGGAACCATGGACAGATCAGAAACACAGCAGAGGGAGCCTACAGAATCAAAGAGACTGGCAGCTGAAGCTAGGGGTGTGAGTGTCAGGAAAGTTTCTTCACTGAATAAGAGTGGGACAAAAGCACAATGCTGTTTTTTGATTCTGTTTGCAGACTCATGGATATGACTTCCATCTCCAGTCCTATGCTAGGTAGCCCAATTCCTCCTATGATTTTAGTCACAATGACCCAGTTCTGCAGAGGAAAAACAAGTGCTTCACTTTATACTTCATTATGATATCCATGTGATGAAGTACTAACACAATTTTGTGGGCTTAAATTTGTTTGTCTAAAAGGCTTCTTTATGGTAGGAAGGGTGAAACATTGCAAATGTCTCAGAGAGGCTGTGAAGTCTCCATCTTTGGTGATATTCAAAACCCAATTGGGCACATCCTTGAGCAACCGGATCTAGCTAATCCTATTTCAGTAAGGGTATTGGTCTACACAATCTCCAAGCATCCCTACCAACCTTACCTGTTCTGTGATTTTGTRTGTGATTAACAGAGCCTGATTTAGTATGAATTCAGAAACACTGGTCCAAACAGAGCAGGCATTGTACCCACTGCAACTAGAAATAGCTACCAAATGTCAATGAAACCTTGGCTACTAGTGGGATTTTTCCCATTTGAAAAACTACAATCTGATTTGTAGTGTTATCTGATTTGTAGTGTTATCTGGTTTGTAGTGTTATCAAGCCTTGTTAAAGAATTGCCATTATATTACAGCACAATGTCCTCATGAAGACCTCAGCATGTGATTAGAAGAGAAATCTACAGCTGTTGAACCAGTAATTTTCAAAGAAGCTTATTCATTGACTTCAGTGGGTAAGACTGAAACAATACATCCAAMGAATGTGTTTGGATATCATTCTAAAAGGACAGAGGCAGTAAGCTGACTGCTTCAGAAAAAACAGAGTAAACCTTTGAGAACCTCCTGGCATAAAACCAAACATAACTAATCAGAACAGCTGTGCAAATAAACTCAGAAGTCCTATTTTCCTTGACATCACACAGTAGTCAAGAAATGTGGCAAAATGAGCAATCAGAACTGAGACATGCTCACTGCTATCAAATCAGCATTTCAGAATGACTGTCAGCTCCCTTATTCCATAAGGCAAGAAAGGAAGATTATATAAGGACAGTTTTGTGCTTTGTCATAGCAAGATGGATTTTAGACAAWAAACCAATTAATACCTACAATATTAAGGTATAAAGTTTAAGAATTTTTTGGAGGGGGAATTTGTTTATTTTTGATGGTTGTTTTGTTCATTGTTTTATCCTCCAAAATTATGAGCACCAGCCATCTTCACCACAAGGAACACTTCTCTGTTTGTACATTTTAAGCCATGATGCTTATTTTTCCCCTAAAATTAAAATTTCTCTCCCACCCCAAAATTTTTAGAAAAAGGTATCAACATTTCGTATTTCTTTTWTTCTGCACACTGAAATTGATTCTTCTAGCCTCAACAGGAGGACTAATTGCAGAAGGAGGTGCAAGGATCTGATGGCAATTCAGAAGGCTCCAAGCCTTCCTACCAGTAGGTGGAGCAAATATGTCATTAATGGAGAGACAAACTTTGAACTAGGACTTTCTAGTTACTCACAGCAGGTGTTCTTTTCTGTTCTGTCTTTCAACGTTCCATCCTAGGAAGTCGGCCTAATGTCTCAAATTATTTTAGATCACCTTAAGAGTAAAGAGAAGATTCTGTCTGATACAGCATTCAAAGGCATTCAGAGGCACAGCAAAGTAAAAATTGCTCTGCTGGTTCCTGCCCTCCTGCTTGCTTGGCTTGCTCGAGTATGTGSGCAGAAGGACTGGGGACACGGTTCAACTCAGCATGGCTGTGATGTATATTCATGGGCTTCTGTTTAGCTGGCAGTTTCCTTGCTTGTAGACCTTGGGTCAGTCTAACAAATAATCTCTTTGTCCTTTAGCTCTTCCACATGCATTGCTTTATTTCCCAGAACACAGTTGTTTCATGCCACATCTGAGATAACAGTCACTCACTGAAAAAAAGTCCTTTTCCTATGTTGGTTTTATTTAGCCAGGCCTAATGTCAGAATGTGCCTATTCTCATGCCAAAACATGCTACAAAATCATAAAACCATCAAATACAGAGTCATAAACATGAAGCCAAAGGATGTGCTGAAGGGTTGATAGATTTTTCACTCAGACAGTACTCAAAAAGCTATTAAACAGAGCACCTTATACACGAAAAGATTTTGAAAACACCTTTCAACTTTTTAAGCTTCTACAAGCTATGGATTAATGGAAATTAACATGAGACTTTCCACACAGAGAAGAATACCTACAAGAATTAATGTTTAAGCAGAAAACTTCACAATGCAAAGCCTTGTCATCTCCTGACAGAATCATACCTGCTGTTTCCATCATTCACAACAAAGCAGCGCTTTACATTAAACCACAGTTGAGCACCAGGAAGCAAATAATACTTTAATTATTTTATCAGCCAATATAAATTTCATCTTTCAAAATCAAGGATATTAATTCAGCTTTGTTTTAATTAATTTGAGCTATTTAAAAAACCCCTACCTTTTTACATGGCAGTATTAGAGAATTCTAAGTGAAAGGAATGATACTGAGAGAAATTCTTTCATAATTTTAACTAAATAGTGAAAACTTCAATATAGTGCTACTCATTAGAAGAGCAATAAACCTGATAAAGGGTCTGGAGCACAAGTCTTAGGAGGACCAGCTGAGGGAGAYGGACCTRTTTAGCCTGGAGAAAAGGAGGCTCAGGCGTGACCTTATAACTCTCTAAAACTGCCTAAAAGAAATTATTTCCTTCCCCCTTACCATGCCTTACTTATGTAAAATTATACACATAGAAAGTTCCCCAAATAAGTGTTTTACTGGCACAACAGCARCAAAAAAAMCCCAAATGTAGAACTTTATATGCTCTCTTCTGTCAAGACACACGTTTAAGATTTGAAACTCACATGCAAAAACTTCAAAACCTGGTTCTGTAAAGGTTTGTGATAGTTTCTAGAGCTATAAAAAAGGACAGTAAAGGGCCCTGGGGTAGGTGGRGATGAAATAAATTGTTAATGTCAGCATTTTGACTTGCAGTGGAGGGGAATGATGCTTCCATAATTTTAATAGCAATTTCATTCTTTTTTTTATTTTCCTGTTTCTATGCCTTGGAAATATATATATATCTTACCAGTCTATTGCTCCCTCTGGCTCCAAACAGCCACTGACCGTAATGCGACATCRCTCACCTACATTTGACAGAGCAGTGACATTCAGCTTTCTCTGCTCCCAAGCAAGCACAAAAACTTTAAGAGATCATCAAAATAGTAAAACTACTTAAAGCCACATCTCAAGAAGTCAACAAAGGACAAAGGAAATTTTTCAACACTGATTAAGGACTAGAAATACATAATTCTTGCAAACAGCGCTCAATATTTCTTTGAAACTTGGCTTGCTGTAAGTACCTGGAAGTATGTTATAGTAAATGGATACTCTTAATAAGAATTTTTTATATTTTTCATGTTTTAAAAAGAAAAATAGTCAAAACTTATCTTGAAATTCAGCCATAAGGATGTAAAATAATAATGTACCAAATAAATTTATAATAAAAGACTACAGTTAAAAACTAGAGTTTTTAATACAGTTAAAAACATTAACATATTCTGTTAGTTTTTAACTGTAAATTTATTTTGGGATGACATTAGAAAATTCAGCAAGAGTCTTATAAACCCCTTTCATATGTGCCCAAAAATACCATATAATACGAAGCCCTTAGAGCTCAACATCTGGGAAAACAATTTACACCCTGAGCCATAAAACAAAGAACAAGAACAGGTACTTGTGGAAGGATGTGAAGGACAAGAAAGTCAGTGGAAAAAGCCAACATCAATTTGTCAAGGGTAAGTCCCATTTGACCAATCTGGTTGCCATCTATAAAAATTATTTTCTAGGAACAGAGGTTGTCATTTTCCTTGGTTTTAGCAAGGCTTTTGACACAGTCTCCCATGATAGCTTTCTCACAGATAAGCTTCTAAGATCTGGACAGATGGACCAGAGATGGGTGGGGGTCTGGCTAAATGTCCATCATCTCTTCCTCAAAGGAGGGCAAAGGCTTCACTCTCTCCTACATAGTGTTTTGCTGGAGACATTCCACAAAACTACAATCATGTAGTTCCATGTTGAAAAAATGGGTCTGGAGATATTTTTTTTAATTGCACTTATTTTTTAGTTTTATACAAACTATTACTTTAACAAGTGATTATTTAAGTGGGAATAGTCAGCAGATTTTCTTTTGATTCTGGAAAAGAACAGAGGTCTTAGCATTACTGGTGAGTGATTATTCTCACTTCCAAATTCAAACTCTGGCAATAACGTACAATACGAGTCAGGCCTTTTCTAAAGTGTCAGATGTAATGTGCAGGCCCAGAATTTCCTTTCTTCAAAAGATTTTCTCCACACTATCACTATAGGCTGGCCTTAGCCCATTGCTGCTCCCTCACAGAAAGGCTGGCAGATGAAGTCCAAGATGATGCAAAGTCAGCTGAGTGGAACAATGACCCCCAAGAGCTCTGGGAAGCCCTCTACTCATACCCACTCACACAGCTGGTGCTAGCAGTGTGCCCAACTACACTCCAGGACAGACTCAGTCTGGACATTTTCACTGCCTGGGTCTAGTTCCTGGAAAGCAGGTATTCATTTTCCTGGTGGAGGGAACTTCTGTGATATGGGAAAAAAAATCCACATAGTCTGTATTGTGTGTACACATACCCCTCATTTTACTCCTCTCTCGGTGTGCTACCAAAGTCTCAGAATTCCCTTGCCAGATCCATCCTGATCCCCTACAGTCCAACTGTCTGGAACACTGTGGGAAGAAGATGATGTGGGGGAGGGAGGAAGATTATTTACAGTCACTTGGCTTGTCACATCTTTGGAAAAAATACCATTTCTTGCATTTCATCCTTCCTTGGCTACTTATAGGCAGCAACACATGCTGCCAAGAGTGTTTCACTCTGTTTTCCATTGGCATTCTTCCTTACACTTTTAACCACTTTATCCCTTAGTGGTGGGTTTTTTTGTTGTTTGGTTAGGGTTTTTTTTGGTTTGGTTTGTTCATTTTGGTTTTTTTAGCTACTCCTCATAGTAATTTTTCACCCCCACTCTTTTCAGGAAGAGCTTTTCGATTCTCTCAGAAGAGGTGAATCAATTCAGGTGTAGCAAAACCTAACACTAGAAATAAGCAGATCACATAAGTCCCTCCAACATTAAAACCTTTCTATAACAGAATCCCTTTTTTGTAACTAGCATACAGCATTAGCAATGTCCAGCTAATACTGGGTAAATTAAGTGGCAGACCCACAGATATGAAATCACCAGGGACAGCACTTTGATGTATATGGCAGATTTTATTGCTCAAAATTTATTTCAGTAGAGTCTATCTGATTGCCTTAAAATTTGAAAACCTTAGAAAAAACRATTTATTTCTGAGTCACCTCAGCATTTGCATCCAGTGGCACTGCCACTTGACTTCCTTTAAGAAAATTTGAATCACACAATGCCAGTAGAAATTAGTCTCTTTTTTTAGTGAATTTTTTTAGCCATAACACTTTCTCATTTTCCTTAGTCTGCCTTAGTTTAAGTATCTGCATCCTTCCATTGGTGTTTAGGTTTCTCCTACAGCTTTGSTATACAGAGAATTATTTAGCCATACTATGGCCCCAATCCTGTCCATTTGTGTTTCTAGACAGATTTCCAGTGCCATAAATTTGAAACATCTTACTCAGGCTAAAAGCTAATACTGAWCTCTAGGATGTCAAGATGTGTTTTCTATGAATTATTTAGAAATTTAAAAAAAAAATCATGTAGTTCTGTGTATTGGCTCAAACATGCACTCAGTGTTATCATCTACATGACSAAATAGTCCATATCATTGCAAAGGAAACAGATGCTTACAAGAAAAAAATATTATTTTTCTAAATAAATTATTTTAATATAAGAATCCAAGGAGTATTTGACCTCATTTTTTCATTTTTGTCTTGTATTTCTGAGTAGGCCTGCTGGCAGCAGTCAGGTAAGTAGAGCTGATCTTGAATGCCAGGTCCCAGGAAAAAAAAAGTTCAATCCTTAATTAAAACTTGTATTTCAGCCTATGTGTTCCTATACCCAAGAATTATGGGTAATCAAATTTCTGGAAGAAAACTAGTCTTTTCAAGATTCATTACTTGGCATGTCACAATTACACAATGAAACAGAAGGAACTGGAATATTGTAGTGTTTGCATTATTGCAATAAGTACACATGAATAAAAGACTTAACTGTAATCATCTCCCAGGCCTCCTTATTTGGAAGGGTTGAAAGCAATTCCCCCACCTCCCCAGGAAACTTACTGCTCTGTTACTCAATTTTAGTTGTTTTTTTTATTTTTTTAGCAAATATTTTTGGAGGTGTCAACTTTTTAAAAATGAGAGCAAACATTCCTACAAGGTATTTCTCCATCATGCAGAGAAGAATGTCACTTCTGGATTAGATTTATTGCTCTTCAGTGAAGCACACATCACCATCAACAAAAAACAAAATAAAACAAACAAAAAACCCCAACAAACCACCCCCCACAAGAAAACCCCAAACCCGCAACCAACCAAGAACAACAAAAAACAAAAACAAAAACAAACCCCCACGCAACACCACCAAAAACCCCAACAAGATGATGAAAAAAGAGCATGAGAGCTAAAAATTATTTGGATAGTGATGCCAAAGTTACTTCCTGAGGGCTTCCATGCAGAATTTTTTTATATTAGTTGCATGCAAATTTATACATCTACTGAAACTGACCCTACTAAAAGGCTAGGTAAGAAATAGGAGGTAGCTGAATAAATCCCTCTGTAGTCAAGTGACACAATATGTAACAGATTCCACCTCCATCCTTTACAGTTAATCCAAATAAAAAAATATTTTCTTACTCCTAATCTTGTGAATCTGGAAATTTTAAAAGGAGCATAGGTGTAATTTCAAACTCTTAAAAAATCCATTGAGACAGGTAATTTCTGGTTGTCCTGTTTGAACAAGTTGCAAACTACTTGTATGGGAWGCAAGCATAGATAGATTGATGGAGCATATTATGCAGTTTCTAGAAATAAACAGGTTATACTTAATGCTTGATAGYTCCCAAGGCAGCCATCCTTACACTCAGCAGAGAACTCCAACAAATGACTGCTCATCAAAGGGTAGAGAAATGCAGATATTTCTCATTAAATGAAGGACAAATTTGGAAACTTTAGCAGTACCATTGTCGTAAGTCCAGGGTGACAGAGAAGTGTTCCCAAGAGCCCCTCAAAACAACATGCATGGATCTGACTTCATCAACTGTGTTATCYTCCCCTAATATGAAGGAGAAAGTTTTTATATAAGCATATGAAAACTGCCTTAGTGATATAAGAATATATTTTTATATTTTTTGAAGGACATCAGCAGACAGAGGACTTAAGAGCAGTTAAGCCTGCTTTATGAATGACAAGATTCCTGAATGGGAAATAATTTTCAAGATACAGCAACTTCAAAGCGTCTCTTTTGAGAGGAAAAAATGAGGGAGCATTCCCAGCTAACACCATTGGACGAGAAGTCCTCATCAAAACAATTCTTTAAAACAGCAGCTTTGAAGTTATGGCAGTGAATTGTTGGAGATAGTCGGACCAAATCATCATATAACCTTAGCATCCTCTTCTTGGTTGTACAGAAATTGTAATTCTGTGAGCTCTGGGGTTACCAATGACTTTTTTCTATGGACACATATTTAAATTTGACCATGCAACAGTTTTACTTGTAATAAATTATTTCTCATACCTCCCCAGCTGCAACTGTCAGTGAAACTTCAATTTTTATATAAGTTCAATGTTTAGAGACTGCTACTTTTTTTTTGATTTGGCAGAAAYGGCCCAAGAGTTTTGACAGTTAAAGAGACACTTGTTTCTCTAGGGAAGAAACTGAGAGTGCAGGAGAGACTTAAAGCTATTCAATGTTGTATAGAAGCTAATTTAAAAATTCACTACAGAAAAGTGCTCTTTTTAATAACCTATTCCACATATTTTAATATTTATGGTTAGTATCTGATATGATCAGAAAATGTGACACCTGTGCACCAGTGACTGGCTGTCCTTTTCTAGATTATTTTTCCTCTGTTGAATCTGTCAGATTCTTGGAAGTACCAGGATGGTTCAAAGAATAATATATTTATTTAATCCAAGAAACTCATACATCTGTGGCTACATTTGGCACCACTAAATAAGCCAAAAATCTGTAGAAGCCGATACAAGTTGTTTCTACTTTGATAATTGCGACAGCCACTAGTTCGTGAGGAGTGGTTCCACCTTCCTGGGAAATGATCTGGAAGGAAAGATGCAAATTTTTCTGAGAATCTGTTCTTGCTGCAATCTATTACATTCTAAATTTAAGGGGAAAGAGACTCATGAACACTGGGGGTTTAGGTATTATACAGTAGTTTTATATCTGAAGGACAGCTTAATTTTAACTCCCAGTAAAGGGCCTTACCAAGAGGAAAAATACAAGTATGGACACACTGGAAATACTAAGTCCCTTCTTCATACAAGCTAAATGGACATGAACAAAGTCTCTGTAAATTTTGAGGGCTGAGAATACAAGGTAAGAAGAATGGAAAGACTAACATTAAGCCTCTAATAAGAAGATAATTTAATATCCTTTCCTCATTTCTTACTATCTGTCACAAGAAAGGATTAATATTTGGCCATTTTCTCTTCACATTAGAATATTTGTCAAGAAAATGAGATATTGCAATTTTAAATGACTCATTTCTTAAAGAGTCCTGAATTATTCTACTTGGCTCTTTATGCTCTATATTTAATTGGCCAGAAATTTGATTCCTTCGTTTGTAGCTCTATTAACTTACCAAGAGAATTTAGCATTTATCAAAACACAGCATTGTCAGGTCAAAGAGGAAAATGAATTACAATTTTATGCTAATTTTGTTAATATAATATAGCTATTATAGGCATGTTTATAAGAAAATACAGTCTGCCATATTTACAAAAGCACATCTTTGGAATGTAATTGCAAAAATCTTCAGGAAATTTGAAGAAATACGTATCTGAAAAATGTATCAACATCCAGAAGTATTCACAGCAATAATGTATTTTTCAAACAACACAGAAATTTATGTCAGTGTAAGTGCCTTATATGGGGAGTTAAAGACATTCACCATATGGCAAATGATTTGAACATTTGAAGTCCTGCATATTGGTTATCTTAGAATGGATAAACAATAAATAGAGGAACTAATTCAACCTAAAATGTTGTAGAGCATAAAACTGTGGGGAATAAAGTGCACCAGTACAAGAAAATTATATAGATTTTTCGGATTAAATGCATGTTCAGATTACTTTCTCTAGATTTATTCATCACTTAGTAAGTATCAGAATTAAGATTTGGTTAACTTGGCATGCTTTCCAACCTCCATCTGTTACAATTTGTTTCCCACTGTACTTACGCATAGCTCGTCTTAGAAGCGTCAGCACTCATTTCATTTCAGTATTTAATTTTCCGTTCTTTATTGTAGGATATATAGCTTTGTATAATATCTGTGAATTCCAATTTAATAAATGGCTTGGCAGTAAATCACTAAATACCACAAAAAACCAAACCAAACCAAACCAAACCAAACAAAAAAACCCCACAAAAACAAAATCAAACAAGAAAAAAACCCTCAAAAAATCCCCAAAACCCAAATACAACAAAAAAACCTTCCAACCAAACATTAAATTGTGACATTGAGATAGAAAAAGCAAATATAGTCCATTTTGGATGCCCAAACTGAGACTAGTATGCTTTCTAATACCAGAATAATAATTTATTGTTATCAAAGTAGACATTTCCTTGACAAAGTTTCTGTTGACTTCATTCACAGCTGAATTGCTCATGTTTCTGCCAAAAAGATTTCAAGAACAGAGAGATACAGCAACATCCTTCAAAAATCTCTGCATCACGGGCTGTACAAAAGGAAGAGTCCAGATCTCTGTGGAAGCCTTTTTCTTTAAAAAACCCAGCAAAATCAAATATTAAGAACAGCAGAAATTTATTTCACAATTCTACAGATAATGTGCAGCTATTTACCAGAGTAACCTTGCACAATTTATTACATGACTTTGAGAAACTGAATGTTTTCACTCAGATCTTTCCTAAAAGGATCAATAAGCAATGTCTTCCATGGTTGTATCTAGACTAATCTGAAAGATTAACCCAACTAATTCACATATTAAAGTAATTTAACTTACAAAGAGGCTGCCTAACAGAATAACTCTCTACCAGACTTCACCCGGATAAATAAGTTAAAAACCTAATAAGTATTAAAATAAATAAGTGTTAAACATGTCTCTCCCTTCTGCTTCTTCTTTTTCTTTTAATAAATTGTTCAAGATATTGCCTTGCATGAAAATGGGGATGCAGTACTATAAAACTTAATTTTCAAAAAAGTTATCAAACAAGATTTTAATCACACTGTTATAAMAGGTGCAGAATAAAGGAGGTCAAGTTTTTTTACAGTGACTAAGATTTTGTCTAAATAGCCTCAGTGGCTCAGTCTTCTCAGAGGGAGCTTGATAATGCCCATTGTAAACTCCTTCAGAAGAGGACTGTCTTGTTATGGCTGCTGGAACAGAGCACTGATCAACTTTTCAGTTTTTGTATGCCAGTGCTTTCTGTACTATCTGGTGGGCTAAGCTTTGTTAGTTCACTAACAAGTTCTACAATATGCAAAGTTCCATTACTTGAAGAGATTTTTGTACAAATTGTTTCATAACTCTGTATGAACATTCTTCACAATGGCCCAAGACATTCAGAAGCCAGACAGAAAACCAAAGCAGTTCCTCACTTATATCATTGAAAACCTAACTTTTAACAGCAACAGGGAACTGGGGACTGCAAAAATTTCAATAAGATTTGCTGTCAGCCATCACTCATACAATTGTACTTTGATGTCATTTTTGCTTTTTTACCTCCTACAAGCCATCTTTGAAGTCCTGCTCAAGTCTACTTTTACTCATGTATGCAATATATCCCATTTTCACTCAAGCAAAACCTTAAGTAGCTGGCAGTAATCAAGGCTAGTAGTGAACAAACTGTGTTTGAGTTGGAATACTCAGAATACCAAGATGATGTCTCATGTCATAAGGCATGACAACTACTTTTAATGAATGTTCGAAGCATTACACGAAATTAGATTTTTACTGTGGATCTCCAAACTGAATAAACAAGATAAATTCAGCAAGTCTTCTTTGTGCATGTGTTTTGTTAGGGTTTTTTGTGTTGGTATTTTTTTAGGTACCTGAAAGAAAGTTGATACAGGTGTTGTTGAGATTTGTAATTTGTATAGATGTCCCTGTGTTTCTTATAAATGCAGAGACTTAAAATCTCTGTCTCAAAGCTACAAATACAGACCTGCTCACAGCAGTCTCCAGGAAAACAAAAATCTTGAAGATGTCACCACAAACAGGCTGAAATATATTAGAGGGAGGTGCCTAAAGGTAAAATACAAGTACTTCTGCCTTCTTTTGCGTTCCCATAGTTGAAGAAGTATTATGAAATGTAGATAAGCTGAGAACATTACAACATCTATATAGCTTTACTTTCTCAGTAAAAGCAGGCTAAGAGTACAACTGAAAATGAGTTCCACTAAGTCAATATCTGTGCCATATCTTGAAATATAGAGAAGCACCAAAATTTATCTGGATGACAACGAACTTTCTTTCACTCTGGAATGTGTCAGTGTTCCTCTGAATCACAGATGACATGTACACAAAACTGCAAGGCTTAGGTTGGATAAGCTGCCAGAGGAGCACTAAATGGTAGCACATCAAAGTGGCCAGAGCTGCTTTGAGCAAGTTTATTCAAAGGAAATATTGACAAATTTATAAGTAACAGAGCAGCACACAATCATGTGAGCTGTGCACGAGAGAAAAGGATAAACAGTTTAGGCTTATGCTCATGAAATTGCTAGCTAAAATACTTTTTGAGTTTAATATGATGTTAATATTTAACAAAAAATATACTAGTATCTGTATACATTCTTTCCCTTTTTATACTATATATTATGTCAACAGTGTCCTAAAAAATGCAAGTCTGCAAATATTAATTTTTCTAAACTGAGAGAAATTCTAAAACCAAAACTGAAATGAAAAATCACTAACAAAGAAAAGRTTTATGCTTGTACATGTATTTCTGTCTATCACCCACTTAAAATAAATGTAACTTTGACCTGGTGGAAAGCACACTGCAGAAAAGCACTTGGGGTTCTTTGTGGCCAACAAGCTTTCCTTGAGCCTGCACTGTGCCCTTGTGGCCCAGAAAGCCAACAGTATCCTGGGGACCATTGGGAAGAGTGCGGTCAACAGCTCAAGGGAGGTGATCCTGCCCCTCTACTCAGCTCTGGTAAGGCCATATCTGGAATGCTGTGTCCAGTTCTGGGCTCCTCAGTATAAGAGAGACATGGAGCCCCTGTAATGAGTCCAGTGGAGGGCAACAAAGACAATGAGGCCACAGAAGTATCTCTCTTACTGGGAGAAATTGAGACATCTGGGCCTGTTCAGCCTCAAGGGCAGATGACAGAGAGGAGGCCTCATCAGTGTCTACAAGTATCTGAAGGAACAGTGGCAAGAGGCTCTTCTCAGYGGTGCTAACCCAAAGAATAATAGGCAATGAGCAGAAACAGAGGCACAGAAGTCCCACCTGAATCTGAGGAAGAAATTCTCTGTGCAGRTAACCAAGCACTGGAACAGATTGTCCAGAAGGGCTGTGGAATGTGCCTCAATGGCAGATATTTAAGAGCCATCTGGAAACATTCCTGCACCATGTGCTCTGGGATGACCCTGCTCGAGTAGATGTTGGACCAAATGATCTCTGTGGCCCTACCCAACTTGACCCATTCTGTGATAGTGCGAGAATTGTTAACAACTGTATTCCATGAAACCCCTTCAGGTACAATGCTAAATTATCTGCAAACCACCTTCAGCATTTTGGTACTTTGTAGAAATGTTCTTCAGTTTTCAGAATCAGCAAAGAGCCAAAAAAAAAACCACACAAAAAAACCCCMAAAACCACCACAAAACTCAAATAGAAATCAAACCTTTAAAAGAAAAAGCATCTACTTCTTCCAGCAGATGTCTAATAGTCTTGCTTAGACTTTAAATTAGGAACTATAATATGTATTTACACTTGGCAACATGTTCAGAATTCAGTCGCATTCAATTTTGAATGGACTTTTTGTATTAAATGGCTAAAGTATTTAAACAGCTCATGTTACCTTCGATTATGAAAAGCACAAATGAATATTTCATACTAATGAAGCCAGGAATGATGTAACAGAAACATCTCATGGACCTTGGGGCTTTGTGACTTTCAGGAATCTTCTTCTTCTACTGGTCCTTGATTAAGGAACCCTGATAAACCTGCCACCACTAATTTCAGGAAGCGAGATAAAAATAACTCTCTGAATCACTTTTGAAGATATACTAAGGAAAACCATTACAATGTTACGGGTTTCAATTTATATACTCAACATCTTAAATTACTAAGTTCACAGAGTAACCCGAAATGCTAAAAAAAAAACCAACTAGAGGAGAGGAAATACTACAATTAAATTATATTTTAAAATTAGTTGAATTGCTCCAATAGAGACATAAGCTTTTCCATGTCAACAAGATAAAGTCTYACATCATTTCTCCTGTTATGTTAATGTTTAGATCTTTGATGTGGCTTCTGCATCCATGACAGGCTATGTTTGAAGGATTGTCACCTGTTCCATTGAAATGACTAACCTTTTGTCAGATAAGTACTTCACAGACCACTGTGTTTTTCCTCTGCTTGTGTCACAAATATATGCTTGGCTTGTTCTAATGGTAAACATTAAATGTAATTCTGTGTGTATCTGTGTGCACATACTATAGATTAGGAAGCTGTGGGAAGATGCTTCCAAGAGCTGGGCATTTTCTAGCAAAATGCTGGAAGTCATTCAGTTATTACTAACAAATTGTTTGCAATATTTAGTACTTCTATTCCACAGGATGATTATGAGATTGTTTTGGTTTTTTCTTTTTTCTTTTGTATGTTTAGCACACACATTGAAATAGGAAGCAAGGGGAAAAACTTAAAAATTCCATTTTGTGACAGAATAATATGGAAARATTATTTTTAAAATTATTATTCTTATTACCTTTCTCTCTCTTGTTTGTACAGCTAACACAATTCTAAGGTAACCATAAGATTCTTCAGGATCATGACAGATGAACTGGAACTACTACTTCTTAGTAAAAATATTGTTTTCTTTGCTCTAAATTCTGAATTTTAAAAAACTTTTTTTTGCACATTCATAATACTTCTAAAATACAGATTACAAACAGAGCAAATTTATGCCACTTAATCATGTCAGAATTACTTGCTGTACTCTTTCTAAATCTCAAACTGCACCATCTCAAAAAATAATTTCTTCCAAGTGAGAGACAGATGTATCACAGATTATTTTCTTTTCCCTAGCAAGTGACTTTATAGTCAGGGAAATTATTTTGACCATTGTCACAGTCCTGACTCTGCAAGGGTATTCATGCCTTTTTGGCTTTAAGATTTAAAATCCACATGTCAAAAATCTGCTGTTATCTGCTAATGAGGTGCACAAATCTTCAGGCAAGAAACCTAACCTTTTTCTGCAATATGTGTGTCTATAGCTCTAGGTGTATGCATATGTTTAGCAGTCAACAGCACAACAAAGTGAACTACAGTTGATTTAAGAGTTGTGCCAATTTACTTTGGCCTAAGTTCTTAGATCCATTTCTTGTGGAAAGTATTCAAAGGACCTTGCTCCCTTGAAGCACTGGCCATTCATCCAGCTATGGATTCAAGGGAGAAAGCCATTTATTCTGGAAGCAGATTAGTGTTTGCATTCTATATATTTCACTGTTGGAATGTATAGTCACCAAAATCCAATAATGAGATAAGTATTACAAACTTTAGTAACAAAGTTAAAGAAACAACTGGTAAGATAAGGATGGAGTGCAGGGACATTCCAAAAAACACACAGAAAATGAAAAATCAGAAGAAAGTCACAGATGAATCATTAAAATAGCTAATTAAACAGTTAAAATAGTCAAAACAGTTAAAATAGCTAATAAATGCCTCAAATTGTTTCAAAATATATTTTGCATATATACCACTAAACAAGTTTTGTAGCACTATTAACTCTGTATAGAGATTATAAATTGGGAAATTTCAGATTATTTTTCTGATTACTTAGGTTACAACTATAATTTTAACATCTGAAAAGCTGTAAAATGCTTAAAATAGCTCTTTTTTCTTAAATAGGTGCCTAAATTCACAAAGGAGTATCCAAGCACTTCCAGGGAAATCAGCAATTTCTGGAAATGTTTGTACAAGATTAATGAAAATTGGTTTTCATACTTATTTGTCAGATTACAGAGATGAACTGAGCAAACTTCATGTAACTACTGAAGAGTCAAAGTCCAAAAATAAGTAATAGCATAAGTTTATATCAAACATCTGTACAGGGAAGAAAGCAAACATCTGGAGCAACAAATGACTGTGTTTTATCTTTTCATCCAATTTCCTGAAACTAAAAGCCTGGCAATTGCATTTAATCTTCTATGGAGAGAAAACAGAATGATGTGTTTGACAGAAAGCATGAAAGTGGTACCCAGAAATCTTCTTGCAATTAGGGAGCAGTAAGTACATCTTCTCTCAGATGTAAAATTAGAAATCATTCTGAAGTCAATTGACTTTCTATATATACATGATTTTCCTTTAAGATGCAAAGGAAACTATAACAGCAGAATTTCATACACATAAGGATCCAGCTGAATCAAATTGACTAAAGACATCCTGGAATATAAAAACTGTATTATATTGAAATTATTCATAAGGAAATCAAAATTATGAGCTGAGGATATTTAAACTCAGTCTAAGAAATATTGTCTGGGTTCTGTGACTCCCCTGCATTTATTCTCTTATTAGGGAAATAGGACTTTACATCTTTCTGCAAAATCCAAGCTATGAATGGCTAAAAAGGAGAACATAGCAGTTATAGCTTCCGAGATATATTGCACATTAAAAATATTAGAAGAAAATATCAGATAATTGGTGAAACACTTCAGAATATTTTAACCTTTTCCCACACTATAGAAATTCAGTTTTACCCAAAAATTAGTAGACAGTCTGTGAATTAAATTTTCTCTAATTTGTTACATTTCATTTAAGGAGGCAGCTACTTAATTTTTAGCAAAGTACTTATTTAAGAAAACTGGTATTAATGTCTTAAGCAACTGAATACCAATTGTGCAATACTGTCCTACTGCAGACTTTAGTGGCACTGATGGTTTTCAGGATGTTCCAGCAGGGTTATTGCATATTCTTTTCACTGCCCACACAGCACTTTGTGCTGGCTACAGCTCTTTCTTATTTTCAATCCTTAACTTGAATTAATTTTAAAGCACATCTTTAGGCACATCCTGGAACATATCCTACTTACTGTAACATGAAAGAGTGTGTCAAGCTGTAATGAAGATTATGGGACAAATAAGCCAGGAAGCAWAATTCAGAATATAGGTTCTTCCCCTTCTAAAGTAAAATAGTTTCTAAAAGTACACAGATGCAAATTTACAGACAAAAACCATTTTGTGTGCAGCCTAGGATTTAATGGGTGAGGTTTTGTCATTAAAAGAAAACAGTTACAGAAGCAGCAAAGTCATATATATATAAACTGTACCTAAATTTAGCAGTATAGTAGTTTGCTTCTTAATATGTTCTGTGCTTGGTACTACTGTAGTTTAAGAAAGGAAAAGTTCCACCTGTCAGTTCCTGCAGACCGTCCTGTGTCTGGGGACAAGCGTGTCATGCTGACTTTCACCCTCCCAACGGGAGTAGAAGATAGTGGATAACTGATTAGAAGTAAAATGTCCTTTGCTCTCCTTTCCAGGAACTGGAAGGATTATTATCCATGGCTTCCAGCACTGATTTTTCCCACACAAAGCAGCTCCAACAGGTGTCCATGAATTAATTTTAACCAGTGTTATTCACTGATCAAGTGTTACACTACAGATAAGTTCCCATTTTTATTTGGTGTAATCATAGAGGAAAAAATGAGGTTTCTTGACTGACTTGAACTTGCTAGGAGGACTATGATTCCCTGGAAAACAAGCAAGGAAGGGTTTTTGTTTTTAGTTTTGCTTACAGAACAATTGTTTCTTTCCAAAACTGACTGAAGTACATCTATAGAAGGCATTAATCCCTTACACAGGATCTTGTAAGTGAGAGACTCTACTAGAATTTACTAGAATTCAGCACTTCTGAGCTTTCACATGCCCAGATGAGAAAGACATCTTGAGCTCTAAACTGAAATTATGTAGAATGATTTTTTCTCATTGCATGTTGAAATACCTACTGATACACTTCTGAAGTGTGATTTTTCTATTTAAAAGGCATGCTCCAGTGTTGCTTTCCCGTTGGGGAAAGCAGGGCGACCTGGTTTCAAAACGGACAGCACGGCGACCCCCAAACCTCCCCGGGGTCACTCAGGGCCAGATACACGCAGACACCAATGTGGTGGACGGTAAAAGGTATTTATTGTGTTAACTCAAGGGGTTTTATAGACCAGGGGCTTCTCTACGTCGGATGAGGTCATACTTATCTTTTGGGGTTAGTAGTGGGTGGAGAAGGTACTAGCATTCCTATGTTARGGGGGCTACGTGCTTAGCTACATGGTAAGGGTGAATCTTATCTCTGCAGAGGAGGATGTGGACTCCTGTTTCTGGGGGAGAGGAGGTGTGTTCTTATCTTTGGGGGAGAGGGTGAGGGGTCCCTACCTCTTATCTTCCCGTGCCATTCCGAAATCTTCCGAACGCCTGTCCCTTTCTGCCACACTCCAGATATATCAACTTCAGAAGAATGCACTCAATTTGAATAAATAGTTGGATTTAAAAAGCCTGACAAGCAAACTTACTTGGTTTGTAATTACTAAGGGGATTTCACAACTTTTAAAGTTCTATTACTTCACCACTGGCATTATAGACAGAGACATTGTTGTAGATCCATTTTACAAAAAAAAAATACTGTTATATCCCTCACTGTTATAACCTTCTCCATCTTTTACCTGCAATTTATCATTAGCAAATGGTATAAAAAATTATATATATTAAAGAACTATATAGACAGTTGAAAATAAATGGAAACAGTTTTATGGAAACAAATTTCCTGTAATATTTATTGTTTTTTTCTTAAACTAAGTTTAAAACCCTCTTGCCTTAACTGATAAATTAAGCCATAAGAATTTACAGGGCTGAGGAATATCACCAGGAGTGTCATGGTCTTCCTCACAGCACTGATGTCTGAYGATAGCCCTCCCTACCCCAGACTGCTTCAACTAGGACGTAAAAGACTTTAGTTTTACACTAAATGAAAACTACAATTAAACAGACAAATTATTCTTTCATAATATAATTGTTTTGATGCAGCACCAAACCTGGACACTGTTCTGGATGGAGTCTCTTGAGTGCCAAGTAGGGAGGAATAATAGTTTTCCCCACTTGGTAGCTGGTTCCTTTTAAGGCAACTCAACATACCTCTGACCACTGATGCTGCCAGGTTCATTTTCTGACCACTGAACTGCTGATTCATTTTCATCCTCTCTCTGCCAAGGCACCAAGGTTCTTTCCAACAGAAATCCTCCACAGCCATTCAGTTCTCAGTCTACACTGTTGCAAGGAGAAATTCCTCCCATCCGGCTGCATTTTGCATTTTCCATGTTGAAATTCATGAAGCTCTTAAAACATATTTTTGCTATGAACTGATAAGATCATTGGCACTCTCTTCCATAAGACAGCCTAAAGTAATTCCGTTCCTGAAGGCAGGCTTCTTCCCCCTAACTTCAAGATAAACAAGGTATTTTTGATATTTACTGCTGTTGTTAGCAGTTACACTTTCAAAACCAGTCATCTCTCAGTACTGCTCTAAGACATAAATTAAAGTTATTAAGTCTTTAGAGCAAGGCAGACAAGAGGTAAACAGGGATTTATTTTTGCCAACATATGTCAAATATTTGACTAGTTAATTCACAAGCTTGACAGAAGATTTGCAGATTGCTTCAAACACTACTTGCTAGCTACCTTTAACACTTCAAAATTAACCTGTGAATATTATCAGGAATTACTGCTACCCTCATCTTCGCACAAGCCACAAAATTCAACTATGTCCATGAAAACACCCCGCTGTGTGGGGCAACACTTCAGTGGAGAGCTTCTGAAATTACAAAGATCAGTATCAAACAATAAAAAGTCCTATGATTAAAAAAAATTAATTATCTCTTGCCAGGACATCAACCAAGTCTTGAAACTTGGTAAGGGCAGGAGTTAAAATAAGACCTTTGGCTGGAGGCTCAGTACTTGCATTCTTCCTGGCTCTGCATTCCCCAACAGCCACAAGATTATTTCTTTGTTCCAGGTTGAGCGGACTCAARTATAGAAAATACTCACTTCCCAATGAGATAAAGAACACTATTACTCTATATCTCTAGCAACTAAGCTGCACTTTTTCAACATTGTTGCTAAACTGATTGTACAAAACCTATTTCAAAGGGATGGACACATGAACATCTGTCACAATAAGTGTGTTTACTTCCGGTGGTTTATTTTTGAAATAAAAGGGAAGGAAAAAGAGTGCTTCAAAAGAAACAAAATGTTTGAATAGAAACACGCTTCCTGACTACTGGAAGCTTCTTTCTCATGGTAATTTTCTTTGAGGACATGGAGATATTGACCAAGTATCTGTAGGAAAAAGAAGGAGTCCTAAAATGACAAAAAGTCAATTCTTATCAGGATTATATAGAAACCATTTGCCATCCATTATGGTATTTAGGAGTTGAAAATTGATATGCCTATTGAAAAAAAGTAATCCTAAACATTTTATTTACAGAAAGAAGGTTAAAATAGCTAACAGAAAGAATAAATTTTGTTTGGGYCACTTGCAATAAATTGTACCTGTCACCAAAATAGACTATGACTGTATCTTGCAACTGGCCAGTACCATCTTAATAATGTACACTTCAATGTACCATCTTAATAATGTACCACTTCAATGTACACCACAAAACACCTCTTGTAAAGTAAGTCATCCCAGGACACAACAATATTAATACTTCATAATTGATTTGTTTCATTATTTGAGGTCCCAATGCAGTGTGACAATTCACAAGTTCACTTTCTTCCAAAAGTTCATTTGAATTTGAGTAGAGGCCAAAAATCTATTAAATAAACCTAAACACCATGATCATTGTCACACTGATAAAGTCTGAGAAAAGTGAGGTAATTAAGCACTATGAATATAAGAATATACCATGATCAAGCTCTACATTTACAGATAATTCATGATACTTGCACAGGGTTGCATTGATCAGACTTCATATAAATACAAAGACTACAATTTCTAAGCTTCACTGTTTCCAGCATGTTTTTAACTGTGACAGCTTGTAATTGTACAGTGAAAAGCAGATCTGATGGCACTCTAGTCTCCTCTGTAACTTCAGGATATGTCAATTAGGTGAGATGATGGAAATCTAGATGCTCTGGCTAAGCTTAACAATTGAATTTTGGCTCCCTTTGTAGTCTTGTATTTTGAGAGACTTCTGAGCCATACAGCACATCTTGCCAACCCATGGCCTGAAGGCAGCTTTGTTCCTCTGTTAGGATCAAATTAGCTCCAGAAGCCTGAGTTGTGCTGTCTGTAAGGCTGCTACAAAATTCACCTGCTCCTATCTTAACTTAATAAGTTGTAGGGCTAACTTTGTAAAAAAACCCACCTGTCCCCCAACCCTCACTCTCTACAGGCCAGAAACTGTTCCAGGTCAATTACCTACTTTAAGGCTCTTTCCCTTTTAAGATGAAGAGAAAGGTGTAATCTTGAGAATTGGAAAATATGTACAGAGAGGCAATCATGTTGCTTATAAGGTTTCTTAGATTTTATTCCTAAGCTTGATATATAAATCATTCTTTTCACCTTCAAAGATGCAATAAACATTCCCAGGAACTCTAATAATAAAAATATGTGCATTTCAACTGCACAACTTTTAAGACCTTTGCAATGCTTACTCTTAGAAGACTATGCTCCTGCAGGAGAATTWGCTCCTATTCTTTTCACTCATAAACTGGCAAAGCCTTACAGTAACTTTTAAAAATATTTCTACACARCTACCAGTAACAAGCTAGCAAGAGCATACAGTTTTAACCTTCCTTGTTCAAAAAACCATTTATTGTGGTTTGCATCCAGAATACTTTTTCTCAAAAAATGGCTTTTGGCTAACTCTTATTCTGTTCAGTTAAATTGTGTGAGCATAAAATTCTATTATCAAATATGCACATGCATGTAGAGAGGTAGAAATTACACAGAACAGTGGATTGGAATCTAATACATACAATTTGAAGACCTTCAATAGCATATTTAACTAATGGAAAGCAAAATTTTAAGAAACGGGTTTTTTAAAAGAGTTTAGAGGGGAAAATGTTGAAGTAGGTATACTTGGATTTATACTTTTTGTCAAAATACACTCGTCATCTTTAAAACTGCATTGACTTACAGGTCTTGCTGAAGTAATTTTGAGTGAGGCATGTAGAAGAAATAAAAAAATAATTATAATTTAAACACTTRTACACACAAATTAGAAGATAACTCTAGTAATTAAAAAAGTTGAAAGCTATATAATAATATTTTTATACACCAGGATCACTAAGAGAAACAAAATACTTTACATATTCACAATCCCAGGTTATAATAATAGCAATATCAATTTGTTTTAAGTGATAGAAAGTCTGAATTCAGCTAATTAATGCCTAAAAAAAAAAAGAATTCCTGTTGTTTGACATATTCCAGCCTGATGTAGATAAATTTGATTTCTTTTTATCCCATGATAAGACCCCAATCCCTCTTTAAGGCCATTAATCAAATTTCTTCCCTCTTTTTCAGTATCAAGTAACAAGTATTTATTTAGAAGTCACTCTAAATCAGATACCATGTCCTACCAGATATCATGCTATACTTTTCTAAGATTTTATCTTTTCCTAACACACATTTCCTAACTGACAGTGTTACCAAGGAATTTAGAAAATTCTTTCCTGAAGAAAACAAAATAACAATACTAGGAATTCCTTCCTCAGGTCTGTCATGTCTTGTATCACCTGACATTAAACTCATACCTGCGTATGATTCTTAGCAAGTGTTCATGGGATTTTCTTGTCACCATCTTCTATTGAAAAAGTATTAATTTAATTAAATTATTAGAGTGATAAAACTTTCTTTCTGAGAAACTTTGTCCTTCATGCAGCCACAGTGAAGGTTCAGTTTAATCATCATCGAACTAATTATCTTGGTCTGAACCTAAACTAAACTAATGGTTCCAGAATGACCATTAACTTATAAAGTTGTTAATAAAAATTAAATGCATATATGCACCCATAAAATCTTAAATATTAATCTCTCAACATTTCTGCATTGCTTTAAAACAAATGTTTAGATGTTAAGACATAGAAAATTAGTTTTTCAGACAGAGATGCCATAAAAATTAATTACAGAAGAGTTTYAACTCAGATAAGTAAAATCCTAAAGAACTGAAAACACATGTGCACCAAAGTAATTTTAAAAATTGTGGCCATAGTAGCCAATCTCTGAATATATTAAAAAACACCATTCTTTTCCTATATCATCAGACTTAAAAATATAATTTTAAAAATTAAAAAATCTAACCTTTTAGACAGGCGTAAAATTATTGCTATTCACAAAACTCCGAGGCTGTCACTCTCACGATTTTGACCACAATATTAGACAGTATCCTCGAAATCCACTGAATATTGATCATGCTTTCAGCAGTGGAAATCAGATACTCTTCAGTTTCCACCATTGTGTACTTGTGACTATTCCACATCTTCTGCAGAAACTTCAGCATTTTGTTGGAATGGAAAACAACCTAGACATAAAAAATTACTCTTACCTACCTATTAGCTCATTCATATCTGAATATGCCTAATCAGTCTCTGAGGATTAAAGAATATAGTTCACCATTTTGTGCTTGGACTAATTTATTATCCTGTTTATTGCAGCTAAGTCTCTGACCAAAGCATCTGATATTGCTAGAAACACCATTTTACTAATAAKAAAGGTTTACATTTTAGCTGCTTCTCTGTTTAATGAGGGAGTTTACTTTTCTCAGAGAGAGTTGTGATTTACCAGCCATACAAGATAACTGAGTAAGCTGAAGAATCAGGCAGTGGTCACAGCTGCAACATTAATCACATGTCATAGAAATCTCCCTGCCATACATAACTTGACACATTGTCTTTTTCAGAAAGATGTCAGGGTTGCCCCCACCATAACCTTTCTTGACCTGTTGTCATCCTGTTRTGTTCCTCCCCTCCATAACACGAGAGTTTTAAAAGGAGGAAAATAATCATTACAATGCTACTCTACTATGGAAGCTCTTAAAGTTTTAAAACATAAATTGACATTGGACAGGAAATTAAAACCCAATTATGTTAAGGCAGGTCCTTGAGAAAGCCCTCTATTTACTGCAATGCTTGTTTTTGACAAGTTTTTAAGAAGAAAATACCTAAAGTTTTAGAACATGTCTAGTAGCAAAATAGAAGGTTCTTTTCCCCCATTATTGAAAGGTTTCACTCTTTACTCACAGAATACTCTGAGTTTGAAGGAACCCACAAGGATCTTTCAGGTGAAAGTACTTCAGAACATCAAGTGATTCAGTTGAATAAACTCCATGCCCCCATATCAAAGTGTCATCTTCTAAAAGAAAAGCAAAAGGATAAAAACCCCTTTAGATAAATTCAAAATACCCTTACAAAGCCTATGTGATCAACTCTATTTCAGCTGTTATAGCATCTTTCCCTCTTTTCTGACATCAAAACACAATACACATAAAAAGTACACTCAACTTGTATCAGCCTTGACCTCCAACACCATGTGTCAGAAGAACCCATAGCTTCTCCTGCCTAAGCTCTACACATACCTTCTAAAACCTGATGTATCTGTGAGGTTCAAAGTTTGTAAGACACCTGCCTAACCTTTCACATCTAACCATGTGCAGCTCCTTCCCCAGCTGAAGCCTGATTTCCCCCACTGCAATTCTGGGAGTGTATCCTCTGTGCTACCCCACATTTTCCTATCAAGATCACCTCAATCTTAATGAATTAGACTACAATTGTTATTAACTAGCTCAAAATCCATTTTATGCAATGGATCCATTCATACTTGGGTTTTTTTGGCATTCTCTTAATTTAAAATTCTAACAGTGCTGTTCAGAATGTTTTCTGGTATTGAGGATTCATAATTGTCTAGGCTTGAAATATGCCTTTTACATAGCTCTAAATTTACTGTACTCCAGAAGAGGTTAAGAGGCTTCCCAGGCAGCAGTCTGCATTTTTTAAAAAACCTCTTAAAATTCACTGTTACATCCTGTAGTCAAAAATCATGCTTCATATTTGCTGTTAGCACTTATGCATATTTGTTTTATTTTTCTGGCCTAAATCCAGACAGGTGACAGGTGTGATTACCAGAGGTATTTACAGCAGCTCAGGCAGCACACTCTTCCCAGTGAGGCTGAATTGAAAAACAAAAGCATATCAGGGACAGTGTTGACATTAATACCCAGGACTCAGTTTCATGAGCTCTGAGAGCAAGCCTTCAGAAGCTTTAAAGACTTCCAGCAGGAAGACAACTAATAGCAAAACCAGTAGGAGACCCAACTATTACCTTCTGTTCTGGCCCAAAGGCTCTGAAGAGGTTCACATTTCATTGTTCCAGAGCAGGAAAAAAAAGTGAAGATAAGGAAGGGCAAACTGGGAACTGCTTCCTTTGGCGCTTCTCATGTCACAGAAACAGCAAAGACATGAAAAGCAAAATCCAATAATACATTTTTAGCATGTGACAGCCACAGCACAATAAACTAAGCAGGGAACACAAGAACGAAAACTGATGTGAACATTAAAAATGGCATGACGAAGTACAGCCTGTTTCTTTTTGTTTCATAGATATATTGTTCCATAACTATGTRTACAAATGTGTATACATCTACAATGCACACTATTTCATATAGAGATGAAAGATATACAGCTGATTTAGACAGAATTTTTTGCATTTTTGTCTTGGGATATATGAAAAATATGTTGTTTATTTTATTAAATTTGGCTTAACTGAACAGAAGACTACATATTGCTGGAATGCCTTCTTAAAATTGATCAACTGGTCCTTGGGTTAGTAAGTTATTAAAATTTGACCTTTATTCAATTACTAACTAACTGAAAGAAAAGACACACTGGTTTCTGAAAATATGTCTATTACTAAAATGATTTTACAGAAGAGCTTGGACCAACAGTAATTGTGTGGTGGATAATTTCTAAACAGTTTTCATCAAATGTTGTCTATTTTTTATTCATTGTGCGCTTGAATTGTAAATCACATAAGACTGCTTCTGTTCCCTGAGGAGAAAATTTTAAATCTGAGATCAAAGGCCAGCAAATGCTCAATAGAAAAAAAATACTATGACAATTCCTTATCTTTCTTTTCCACTTATAGTTTCATATAATGCAAATTCACTTTATATCATATGAGATTTGAATCCACTCTTTATTTGCAGTAACCATTCAATATTTCTTATTTTTTTTTCTCTTAGTAAACATAAACCCTCAAATATGTATGGTGCTTGCTATTTTTAAACATACCTGTCCATTTTCCCAGCGAGCCCTCAGGTTCTTAGCTTCCAGGTTATTTTCTTTCAGTATTGTTATTTTCTGCAAGCAGTTGAAATTATATGGAATGGGACACCTTCTACTTTGCAGTACAATTTTGAAAATCTTGAGTGGCATGAGCTATCGTTGAGCTACAGGACCAGCTTTTTTTTCACAGTGATAAGGGACAGATTGCAAATGCATTCAAAAAGCTAAGCTTGGAAATAGGATGCCTTGTGAGATTTTCCAAATGCATCTAAACTCAAAACTTTCGGAAGCAACTTAGAAAACTCAATTTTTGCTTATTCCTGTTTTCGTGAATAACCTTGAGCACATCATTGTACATTTCACATTCCCTTGCTCTAAAGTGGATGAAATATATCTAGATATAATGGCCTCATCTCATAGGACAAAATCATTCATTGTGAAGTTGCCAGGGGATGATCCCCTTCGCCAGGGATGACTTTATCGGGCATAGCTGCATTTGTGGAACAAGGGACTCTGAGCACCATATGCAGAACAATAAATTCACCTTTTAATTGCTTAAAATGTTAATGGCAAAACTATGAAATTGTAGAGATGTAGTCACAGAACATCTCTATGTCCTTGTCTTGTATGAACRGTACATTTCTATGAATTCCTTTCTGAGCATGTTACAGGAAGTAAAATGTACATTAGGTTTAYGTTTCAAAATACTAACTTTGTTCTTATTTCAGAAGACACGGTTGCATGTAAAGAACAAACTTAACTTAATTTGTCTTGGCCCAGATGATCTAGCCCAAAGACAWATTAGTTCTTCTTTCTTTAAACCACAATAGCTCTTATTTTCTGTATGAAATTTCAGAAAATTGTAGTCATGAATACACTGTTTCTAGGGGAGCAATGTACAACAGTTTAATTAATTTTCATACTATTGAGACGTGCATCGGAAGCAAATCTATAATAAACAACAATAATTTTCACTTCTGTAGAAATCAGTGCATCTGTGATCACAGGTGTGTACTCATCTATAACTACAGTGAAGATCTTCAGTTACCCAACACTTTTACATACATAGGAGATAGAGAAGCAGTACTGCAGTGATGTATTTAAAGTCAAGGTGTCATGCGAGGYTTTTTTGTCTCCTCTTTCATCAACATATCTTTTGAGATTAATTAGTTTTAAGCTACTTGCAAAAGGGAAAACCAGCTGGTTTACAGAAACATTATAAGGTCCACAAATTATTTCTTATCCCCCACTGCATATTCAGCACCTCAGACCTATCATTCCCTGCAAAAAACTTGTCCTGCAACTGTTTTTTGAAATGTTAAAAAAACACTCACGAAAAAAAGCATTAAAATTTAGTGAAGATAGTGGAAATATCAGTCCAAAGGACAGAGAGATTTGCTTAGGGTATTTATARCACATATATGAATTTACAATCCCCCAAACTGCTATTGATTAAAAAATGAGTAMCATAGAGGTAATGAGGTCCATAAAATTCTAAATTCCTAAGTAATAGTAGGACTATATGTAATAGAATAATCTGTAGCATGTTTACAACATTTTGACAGTGCATTTAGCCCACATCTCTGCACACACCACAAACAAAACCGAGTGAATTTCTACTTGTGTATATTTCAAAAGGTGGCCTTTTCTGAAGGATTCAGTTGCATAATCTGCCTCTGAAAAATTTGTTTCGTACTTGCGTGACCTAATGGGAATGAATTGCATTAACTGAGTCTGGATCCCATGAAAGCTTTGTGAGAAACGTTGACACCTCCAGGCCATAGAGCCACCACTGTGGGGGGATGTGACTGCTGTGGGAGATCCTGGACCCCTCAGAAGGGCGCATCCAAGAGCATGAAGTACTCTGAGAAATGCCTGCTTCAAATTTTCTTTCTTTAGAAGCCTTCTTATTTTACTGGTTTCTACTGCCACTTTATCTCCAGTTACTGTACACACCTTTTAGAAAATCAGAGTAGAAATAAGAGAGCCTGAGTAGAAAAAATGCAAGTTCGGCAGTGAAGCTGTAGTCCTGTATATGRCCACAGACTCATATCCATTTTAATCCTGAGCATGTGCTGCCAAATTATGTAATCGTGCCACCATAAAGTTAATTCCTAAATGTTTTTGTAGTCACTGTTGCAATCATGCTCAGRTAAGAAATATTTTAAAAAACAGCCATATTCTCATTGCATAGCAAATGCTTTTTCCTATAACCATTATTTTAGAAATAAACTCATAAAAAATACACTATTATAAATTAAATCATATCTCCAGATTCATTCTGAAGCTACTAGCAAATAAAAATGAAGAATTTTATCAAATTGTATTGGACTAACTGGAAAATCACAATATATAATTGATATGTTGATACAGCTGTCTGAGTTCTGTCAAGCCAGCCTACATTTTAGACATTTGCATCTTGTTCAGAGAAAGAGAAAGATGTTGATTGCATTTAAGATTACATTCAAACTGTGTTATTGCCTCAGACTAATAGTCCTGTTAGTCTATTATWTTGAAAGCTGTGTTATTTTCAAACAAAATACTAATACTGTGGGCTAAGAAAGCTGTTTGTCAGAGAAAGGTAATTGGAAGCTTGCTTTACCCTGTCACTGTATAACCCTGGTTACAGAGAAACACATAGAATATAAAACCACATATTTTTAGTTAAAATTAAGAATATATGTATTCTAGCTAAATAATAGAAATAGGATTTTGCAGCATTCCTGTACTGCAAAGTATGTAATTTTTTCTTAAACTGAAACTTTGTTTCCAAAAATTCATTTAATAGCATCCATCCACTAGAAAGAGCAATCTTTCTAGTATTCATCTCATTTAACTTTGGGTATTTCATCTCATTTAACTTTGAAAAAATAAGATATAGTATCTCTTATAGTGATAAAAGGTTAAACTTAACATTGCAATAATGCAGTATTGGATAGATAAACAACTGGTAAAAATAACTCACATTATATTTTTAAGAAACTAATTTCTTTGAAAGTGGATGCAAATGTTAGACTAATAATATTGAGAGATGGAGAGAATTTAAATGATTTATTTACTGAGATTTTGTTTTCAGATAGGAAAATAGGAGAGAASAGTAATTTCCCCATTTTTCTCATCCTATACAAGAAATGGACACTAGTTTCTGGGCTCAGCTTTGCAACGCTGGAATTATTTTCCACTGTGCATCAGAGAGCATTGTTGTGGTAGCATGGACATACAGSTACAATTTTCAGTGGGATGTCTGGTACACAATGTGACCAGAATCTCATCCTGGGAGCTGAGGAATGATGGATCCATGGACTGGAGGGCCCACCTACCCCAGGAAATCACAGTTTCCCTGATGCTGTTTGCTGCTACTCCATCAGCACCTCACATCTGCTGTGGAAGCACTGTGGGACTGACCATGCTRGATTCAACATGGTTTTTCTAACATTCTGAAGCAATACTGGACTYACAAGGAGAAAATCAAACAAAACCAAGAGGGTTACTGTGACTGAATGGACAAAATTGTGAGAGAGCTCCTGGCCAGTGATTAGAGTGACACTTCAAGTATTTCTTATTCTATAAATGGTATTCTCCACTACTTTGTCTTAGAGTCTTCTTTAAGCTCCTCACAGAGATCAAATAAAGTTTGTTTTCAAATCCCTATGTGCAAAAACTTGCTTCTATATTAGACCTAAAAGCAAGCCTGTGCTAAGCTCTCAAAATCCTGTTAGAAAGATAAAYCCCTAAATATTCTCCTCTGTCTCTAGAGTCAAGCAGTAGTTTTTCCTATTCTCTTTGTGACATTACTTTCAAGCATGGATTTGAATTTGTTAAATCTACCTGCTAAATATTTTGCTATGTGCCTATTTAATCTGAAAATTCCCCCTTTCCAAACTCTCCCATCCTCAATAAAAATTCATAAATACTTGTACATATAAGTATGGATGTATTAATTTAGATTTAATGTGGAAATTCACCTGTATTTTCTTTATGTGGAGCATGTTCTCTACAAAAATCTGAAACTACTATTTATGTCACTATACAATATTTCTTAGACACACTTACATAACTCTATATCTATATACTTATCTGTAATTATACACTTCTGTTAGTATATACTTATATACAGTTATGTGTATGTATTTGTGCCTACACGTCTATATTTCTTGTATTTACTACTTTCCCATTTCATACATATCATTGCTACACATTTTTGRGGATTTCAACCTAAAATGGCCATGCAAACTGAACTAGAAATCCACAGTTGGACACAGTGAAGCTGCGTGAAGTAAAAAGGCAAATACCTGGTTATTAAAGCAGCAATGACAGATGTTSTGTTGTGCTGGTCTAAATGAACTTGTGTCAGAACCAGTCCAAAATGCACAGATATATAATTTTTTGCTAACTTTCCTGTTCATTGTTTCAAGAACAATGTTTCAAGGCAGACTGGCTCACAGGTGGGGTTTCTGGGTACAGTGAAATATATTGACAAAAGTTGAATTATCTGACCAGTGTTTTTCTGCAGCAAGTGGATTTTCTACCCACTCTGCAGTCTCCACAAAAAATCTAACCAGCATTTCTCACTCTATGTTGTGAGAAAAGGACCAAGAAATGTATCAGGAAAACAATCTGCAGAAAAAAAATTGTTTCAATAAAAAACTGTAGCAAGGTTTGTGAGGAGAAACTGTATTGTGAACTTTTATATCCTTATAGTGCTACAACACTATTAGTACTTTAAACTGCACCATTTTTCAAACTGCTATAAGAAAAGAAAGGTAGAAGAAGTGCAGAATAAGATTTTCTTTTTTTCCTTGTGGCAGAATCAGCGCTGTTGTGGTCACATAGTAATGTCACTTGGAGGAATGGTAGAAGCATACTAATATAAAAAGTTTAATGGATCACTTAAGTACGGGAGTTCACTCTGGGCATAACTGTCAACCAGTGGCAATTTTCTCCCTACATTTCCTCACAAAAAGGAGGTTGCTCTTAAAGTTATTGATTTGTAAGCAACATAAATGTAATTTTGCTCATAAATAAATGCTGAATCCATGTGAAAATAAAGGCTGCATTACAATAATATAATAATAGCCAGACTAATTTTTCAAAACTTCATAAATTCCAAAATATTAAAAAATTACAAGAGATGCTTTGGTTTAAATAGCATTCTCATGGTTTAGATGGCTTGGTTTGAAATAGTTCTGTGTCAGCTTAAAGATATTTTTCAGTCTTAATTCTATTTAGCATACAAACAACAATTTATTCCTTGACCAGGAGTGAATCCTCCAGACTACAGTTTGAGAATTTCAGCCCTGTGGGTTTTGCCAGTGTTTAGAATTTGTCAAAAGCCACTCTTAAGTTCTAGGGCAGTTTACAAATTGTGAACTCTGTCTTCGTCAGAGTTCCTAGTTCCTGTGTTTTTATTTATCAACATTAATAGTGCTTTGACAGAATCTAAATTTCATTACAGAGCAGAACAGTGATGTCCAAATGATCATGAACTTTGCAYTGTGCTGTTTACAAGGCATAGTAATTGTAAACTAAGATGTTGTCCATTATTAAAACTTTTTTGTCATTCTCTCTGCGCTAAACACTAAGATTTTGAAGACAAAGGRACAAGAAAATTTTATTAATTTTCCTAACAGGCAGCCATTCCTAACTGACAGTGATTGATTTAATGTTCCATTTAAAATAAATTCAAAGGAGAAACAAAGAAAGAAACCTCACAGTATTACAGACTAAAGATAAAGTAACAATATCAATTCTCTCTACATTATGGCTTCTAAGTTATGAGATTTAAAGCCTACTTTTCAAAGGGATTGAAATAATGATTTTGTAGTAAAAAAATGGGAAAAASCTATGGCTTTAAAGAATGCTTGGATTAAGGAGTATACTATGAAATAAAAATAATTGAAATGCTGTGAGAACTTGAAGTTGAACTGCTTAGACACTAGACTAATACTGTCATTATAAATCATATAGACAGACTTGAAGATTAGGCCATTTTTTTAGATATGAAATGAAATCCAATATTTTCAGAAAGTACAGTGTTTTGGATTTCCTCTCTGAGTTTTCATCTGTGGGCATAATATCTAAGGAAATATGGTGATCCTTTCCTGGAAAACATCTCTTTAAGCCTGACACAAACTGACACTATTCCTAGTCATTCTGAGCATTAGGAAATACTGCAACTTTCTAGGAGCCAGAGTTTTCTTAGTAATGCAGTTCTGTTCCTATTGATAACTTTTGATTGTTGACAGACAAAACATGATTAGAAATGACATGGTTTTGAAAAAAAAAAACCTCACAGAATTACTATAAAGGATCTCTTGTAACATAATTTTTTAGGTAAGTATCTAAAAAACCTGTATCTAGCAATTACTGAAAAATGATGCTATCAGCCAACCAGGCCATAAGCATGTCCTATTTGCATTAAATAGTTTCCAGAATTTTTTTAACTTCCAAACTAATAATGCTGTATCAGTGAACTATGCGTAGCAATACAAATTCTTTCAGCAGAAAATTCCATCCTGTAACTGTGCACAGCAGTCAAAGTAATGAAAAATAACTTAAACCATAATAAAGGCCAGGGTGTATTTATTGGCTAATGTAAACACATAAAAAAGTTTGAAACTGGAGCCACTGTCTCTTGAAAATTTCTAAGCCAAAGTTCATCCTCAAAGGTCCCAGTTTCCAACAAATGCATGGATTCCTATTTTATTTTCTTAATAAGTTTACACCAAATGAAATTTTCTGAAATATGTACAGTTGAACTCCGTAATATTCTCAACAGTGCATATGCTTATAATCTGTAGGTATTGGTGGTGCTCTGAAGCATGAGATAATGCTACAAGTATAATTAGATCCTCCTTCCTAGTAGGAAAAGAAGTAAAAAATCTTAGTACAAAATTTCAGTATGCAATGAAATAATAATGAGTTCTACTATAAAGAAATACATCATTAGTCAAAGCCTTTAGAAAAGGAGAGAGATTTGAGTATATTTTTTGTTATAGAATCATTACAAGCAACAACTTAGAAAAAATAATGCTAAGATCTGTAAGAAACAGCATCTCCAGTACAGGAAGACATTAAATCATAACTACGAAAAACACAGAGATGACCTTAATTAGTATATTCTGTATGATTCTGAATGTCTGTGTTCTAAACCAGGTTAACTTGAAACAAGAATAATAATTGGATGTTAGGGGGATCAGAGAAGGAGCGCCTATTAAAAAAAAATTAAAATCACTGCATAATAGAATGGTTTGCATTGGAAGAGACCTTAAAGATCATCTAGTTCCAAACTCATGGGAAGGAAACCTTCCACTAGACCAGGTTACTCAGAGGCCCAAACATCCTGGCCTTAACACCTTACGTAGTTCAGCACAAAAATGACCAAGAAAGATGTTATGCCTCTTTAGGTGTGTTTGTGAGTAATAAGAAGGATGGGGGCAGGAATCGTATGACTAACCAAATGTGATAAGATGCACTYGAAGAGTCCAGTGGAAATTATTAGAAACAGATTGTCAAGAGTGCAATACTCACTGTTGGCATTCTTTTAGATGTTCCACAATTGAAAAGTACAATGTTTAATACCAAATTTACTTATTTGAAATTATCTGATATTGCATGGGGTTTTGATTGAGCAAAATGATACACTTAATATACTTAAATAACTATATGAGCCCAAATCACAGTAAGCAGACTATAGCAGTGTGTTTATTGGTAATAGATTTCAACAGAAAATAGGAACAAAACTTTTCARCCTATGAGTAAGCTGGTGCTAGAATGATCATCTGAATGAAATAATAAAAGGAAAGAGCTTAAGTTTTTCATGATAYTGTTTGCCTTTTCAGGAAGGAATTTAATAGCAGGACAGGAATCATCTCAAAGGTGGAATATGAGGTCTGGGAGAAGAGTAGTACTGTACTGAAGTACTGAACTGAAGAGTTGCACTGTAGTTTTACTGCAACCAATTTGTGCTTTAGGATTGTGGCTGATCAACTGCAGAAGACAAGGGCTCCCCCATCAGTGCATAAGCCAGGAGTTTGTCACCTTCTGCCTACCTGTGTGATTTGTAACTGCAGTTCTGGAGTATGTAACTCTCAAACGTGGAGTTTGCTACTTGTGTTAGTGTGGTCTGCTGTTTCAGGCGAAGTCAGTGCACACAAATTACTCCACAGGCTGTCRGGATTACAGGTCTAGCTCCCTGCAGACCCTGCCTAAAAAGTCTATGGAATAACAGAACAATATCCCAGTAGAATTTAATGTTTCTTTCTAATGAAATACTAAATTTTATGTAGGGAAAATATTCCTCATCTTGTTTATATTCTTAGACAATTCTTACAACTCTCAGTATACTGGAAAGAAATGTACGTGCCTTTTATTCACCTTAGTAATTGGATTTGCACTAAAAAATTTGTCTCAAAAAGATGACAAAAGCAATTGAGAAAGATAATTGTGTGTGTTTAGGTGGGAGGAAAGGAGAAAATTTTCCCACCAAATGTTTGCATGTGACTTATGGCAGAGAGTCACAGGAGAGTGGTATAGGAGAGAGCCCAGGTCAGCTTATTCTACTATCTTTAGGGTCCTGGTTCCACCTGCTCATGGTTTCTAATCTATATTTCTATATTTTCTAATATATATTTCAGAGACCTTGCAGTGACATATCAGAATGAACGGTCTCAAACTTGTTTCAGGATAAGCACCAGTTTTCCTGTAAGCACCATAGCTTAACCTGGCAGAATTTCAGTGTTGCTGCAGGCCCTGTGATCCCTGTTGAGAGGGTAATTCTGAACTCAGCTTGCATGATGGACAAGATGTTTTAACAAAGCTCTTCTCAGATTGTAAGCAAAAACAGACCCAGGAGTGCCTTTTAAAGGTGTTGACAGTCTATGTTTTTCTGAACATTAATAGCACTTTAGAACTGCTTCTATTTCTTTTCCTTTCTCTGCTGCCTGGTCTACAATCTCTTGCCATTTATTCTATTTACTTTTCTGAAGGCACCAACATAAAACAAGGCAGACATATTCTTCATCTCAGCAAGAACCTAAAAATAACATTTCTTCTGAATAATATAAAGATTTCCTTCTAATAGACAGGATTTAAACATCTAAGTGTTTGTGTGTCAGGGGAAGAAAGTAGACAATGACTTGCAGAATATTTCATGCTTCATCCATCCTAAGGTACTGGGATTGCACATCAGTAACTACAGATGTACTCCATCACTCTGTGCAGTGAAACACACTGAGAATAAAACTAAATTAAAGAATTGAAGATGTTGAATTTTTGTTGTCAACATAATCCTGAGAATGTCCCATTCTTCGTAAGTATATGGAGTGCTGATTCGAAATAAATTATAACACAGAATTATACAGAAAACATTAGTGTCATTTTAGGACACGCAACACAGTTCCCAGTATAAAGATTAGTATTTATGGCACACCATCTTAGAGGGCAGAAATTGAGGGATGGTTTTAAAGGAAGGATTTCTAAAAATTATGAGATATTCATCAGATACATTCAAGAGTTACAACAGAACTGCAGAAACACAATTTCAAATAAAATCTAATATAATAAAGGAAAATTTATCTATGAACTATTTGCTTTGAACATATAAGCTTTTTAACCAAAAGATGTGATATTAAGCTGAAAATATATAAAGAAAACATGACCACAATATCTTGCACCTGAAAAATAGATGCAAGTTATTGTTATCAGCTTAACTTTATCTAAAAAAAGGGTTTTCTATAGTAATAGCTTTTTAGGAGATTAAAATATATGTTTTTTTCAGTATCAATGACAACATTGAGATTCAATAGAGAGATATGTGACATAATGTAAGCCTCTTAAATATTTTGAAACAAATATTTAACTCTGAAATATTACTATATGGCAAATTTGAAGTAMAATATAATAATCCATGGTCAAATATATCTTATCTAGATAAAAGATTTGTTTTGAATTCTCATTCAAACTAATCTCAGGTTTCTCTCAAGCACTAGTGTGGCTTCTCTGGGAATTTCAAAACCAGATGATGTTTTACCTTTATTTGATYGCGATGTCAGAACAAAATTTTATGTACTTACCCATACAATTCTAGTGGGATCAGCTCTGCATGCTCCTTTTCACCATTGCATCAGAACCAGGAATAGTTAAAAGAGGAGCAGAACTGTGAGAATTTGGTTAAAAGAGCTATAGACAGTGTGTTGAAAACTCAATTGTCTTCCCAAACAATTTTGCATGTTGAAAAAGCAGGTATCTTTTTGCAAAACTGTTAACTGACAAAATTGAAACTCTTCAGGTATTTAGGCACTGTTAATGGAAGCTGCCGTTAATTACAACAGAGAAGTAATTCAGCCATTACAGAGGTCTGAATAACTTCATTTTACTTCTTCTCTAGTTATGTCATCAGCATATCCTGATGCTGATGGATCTGGAATGTTTTTATACTGGAACTCCAATTATGTCTCCTGTGCCATCCTTAAAGCTTCTCAGAGAAAGCTTAATGGCAACTAAAACAAAACAAATGAGTGGAATATCCAACCACAAATATCAAAATTTCCTACAATATGGATCTTTAGAAGAATAAGTTTAGAAGGTGAACAGTCTTCACTCTGCTGGCTCAGAGAGCAAAGGACAAATATGGAAGTGCAAAGCTTATCAGAAAATCACAAAATCATTAAAGTTGGAAAAGACATTGAAATCATTAAGTCCAACCTGTGACCAAACCCCACCATGTAAACTAGACCATGGCAAGAAGTRCCACATCCAGTCTTGCCTCATGAAAGTATTCAGAGAGGTGTTCATGTATATATATATACTTCTTTTTTTTTTCTTGACCCAGAGACTGATAAGTACCCCTCTAGTCATTTAGTCTCTCCCCACTGCAGGAGGGATAGTGAAGAAAGTCAGAGGAGAAAACTTGTGAGTTGAGACAGAAACAGTCTAATAAGCGTAGAAAAGCTGTGTGGGCAAGAAAGCAAACTAAACAATTTATTTACTATTTCCCACCAGGAGGCAAAAAAAAAATTCCTTTTTCCTCTTCCATTCTGTTTCAGCCTGTATTACTGAGCAAAACACTGTATAGTATTGAATATTCCTTTGATCAGCTCTGGTCAGCCATTCCCTCCCAACTTTTTGTGCTTGCCCATCCTGTTTGCCTGGGGAGACAGAGCGGGTAGTAGATAAAGTCTTGATGTTGAACAAATTCTGCTCAAAAATAGCAAAAATACAACTTTGTTATGATGCTGTTTTTGCTGCAAATCCAAAACACGGCACCATTCTGACTGCTATGATAAGAATTAACTTTATTCCAACCAGAGTCATTGTGACACATATGCAGACTGAAATTAACGCAGGTAGAGAAGTAAATACCAACATGATAAATTTTTGCCAGGCTTTTCTGGTATTTTGCTCTTGGGCATTCTGATTCGAAATATTAATAATTTTAAATAGCTACCATTAAAAAAATCCTGTAAAAAAAAGTGCTTTTTCTTTTTTAAGTTTGGGGAATAATGTTTCCTTCATTTGTGAAATATTTTTCTGTATAATACAATTAGTTGATTTAAACCTATCAATATAAAAATATTTCAGAGACTAAATTATCTGACAGCTTCCTAGACATATTACTTTTTTACTTTTTTATATTAAAGAGCTTTTCCCTCACCGTTCAGCTTTAGAATAAACTTGAAAAAAATCAATAGTATTTTCTTCAATAATTTAATCCATTAGATCAAGACTTAGAATTTTTTATAAAAATATTGATTTAAGTATGAGGAAGATGTTAACAAGACAACCATTATTTCAGAAAACATCAATCATTTTCAATCTTTAACAGGGCTCATACAAGCTTTTACATATTCAACTATTTTGGAGTGTGAAAGGGAATAACAAGTGGTTATAAATTCTTAAAAGACTCACAAGGAATATGAAAGTAAAGATAGTCAGGTCTTCAGTGAGAAATTCTCCCTTGGACACCTCTCTTAAACCTCTCTTTCACTTAACTCATTCCGGGTATTAGTGATGCGAAATAGGATAGCTGCATAAACCATGGAGTTGAAAAATCATGAAGGATATGTGGGATTTTTGTATAAAACTACCAAAGTACCTTTGAAATTATGAAGAATTTATTTTCTCAAAGCTTCCTAAAATATTAATATTAATCTGTAACTGTTTCAAGGGATTTAAAATGTGCTGAAAGTGGCTAATGAGCAATGTTTAGATTCAAGTAAAATCAAATCAGTCAGAATTTTTAGAGACAAGTTTTTTTCTTCTACTAATGCTATCTGGAAAAAGCTGGCTGYTAATATTTATGTAATAAAATATCATCCTGTGCTAGCAAAAAAGCATTTAAAAACTTATTCATTAAGAATATTAGTGAATTCTTATTCACTAAGAATAAAACAGCTTTTGTGGCACAAAGTTTCAAATATTATTCAGCACATTGTAGTGAACAATGAAAGTTCATCATCAGGATTGCTCATGGAAAAACAAAGGCAATCTTAAATGCTTTCTTTTATCAAGTATGGCACTATCTACTCGTAAGACCACCAACAGTTTAGAGTGGCATTAGAAGGTGACTGCCAACCATGGATCCCTTCTTCCTGTTCGTGGGATACTTTGTCATAAGGTCAGTATTTCTTAAAACAAAATATGTTTCAAAGTGCTGTGAAGTCATTCTCTAACCACTTAGASCTTCTTTAAATTAATTTCTACTCCATTTTAAAACTGCCTAAGTCATGCAGAGCATGATAATCACATTAATTGGCGTGCTCTTTAAATCAAAAGAATCATGAAACCAACAATTTCTTAACAAATCAAAGATCTCCAATCTAGTTATATTCCTCACCAGTAGTAGATGTTTGAATTATCAAAACATGAGACAAAAGGGAAAGATAGTGCTTAATGTGTTGAAGACTTTTCAGTAAGACCTTTTCAGTCTTTCAGCTTTTACCCAGTTCATGTTTATAGTATAACATTCCCTTTGACCCTCAAAACACTTGCATTCACACTGGCAGCCTGAACCTAGCATAGCTTTGCAAGTGTAATTGTAGCATGAGGTTGAATTGAAAAATTAAATCTGAAGAATGGTTCAAAATACTTGACATTTTTATGTACATTCCCTAGTATAATGGGACTGTGTATTGTGGCAAAAAAGATATACTTTTGTTTTGGTGTCTCACTAGCTTCTATCCTGTGAATTTCTGTTAGGAAAATGGTTTTTATTTCAGTCATGTCATCAATCAGATGCACTATCTTACCTTCAAGTAAAATCTAAACAAAAAAGAAATGGAGAGACCTCCACAGGTCATCTGGTCCACGCTTTGCTCAAACCAGGGCTAGCTTCAGTGGCATATCTCATTGCTCAGGATGTTCTTCAGGTGAGTATTGAGACCCTGCAGCAATAGAATTTTCACAACTTCCCAAAGCAATGTTTTCCAACAGTTGTGTGCTCCTTTCACATGTAGAAGTTTTGGCTTACATTTACTTTGAAATCTCCCTGTTGCAGCWTTTGATTGTTGCCTGCATGCTATTAAGATACATACTGGAGAAGAGCCCAGTTCTGCCTTCCTTTTAGCTTCTCTTAGGTACAAAAGGATTGCAGTCAGGTCTTTCCCCAGCTTTCTCTTCCACAGCTTAAATAAATCCAGTTCCCTCAGTTTCTCCTAGTGTGTCACAAGTTCAAGTTACGTACCCATCCATGACCTTCCTCTGAACTCTGCAGTTTGTTGATAATCCTGAATGTAGGGGACAAAAGGGGTCATTGGATCCCATCTCTAGGCATGAAGGGACTGGAAAGCTTTGTTTGAGTCTGACAGGGAGTTATTCGTAATGCYATCTGACTTTGCATCTTGTTAGTTGTATTAGCTTCCTGCCTCCATTTTTTGCTACATATCTCCTATGGAGCTTGTATCCAGGTGACAGAAACTTTCCAGTGAAGAAATGCTCTTTTGCTAGTAATTATAGTGGTATCAGCAAGGCAAAATCTCTGAAATATTGCTGACTGAATTTTTGCACTAGTATCATGACAGCTGTATACCATGTTTATACTAAAGATTTCCTCATAAATAAAAATCACTATGGAAATGTTATGTGTGAATAATGCTGCCTGACTACGGAAAAATCATAATAATGGTAATGCAAAATCCTAGCATAATAACTGAAAGGGCAAGATGCATTTGCATGGATAGCTGGAACTTGAAATATCAGCAGTGAAGCTGTTGTTTTCATTTTGTGTCATTCTTTTCATCAGAAAATTTGTTACTTTTCTCAAATAGCCTCTCATGCAGATTTTTTATTCTATGTCAGGACATCTTGATTATAGCACATTAATATTTAAATATATTTAAAGAACTTGACAGTAATCTCATTCTATTGTGAATTTTTTTAGAGCTTACCCTCTTCCCCTTCACCCTCTATTTGATCAGGAAAGTTTTGACACAACATTTCCCTTCAGAGGACTGAAAGTTTAGGGATAGATACTGTATGTATAATCATACTAATCATCTTTAATTTCTCATCCYTACATGCCTTTGAGCTCAATACCAAAACAAAGCAACCCAATCCAAAACAAAACAAGACAAGAAAAAAAATGAAAAAAGAAACAAACACACTTTCTTTTCATATGCAAATTMAATTTATAGTTTGTTACATGAACCCCTAAACTCTTTACTTTGAAGAACCTCATATTGGTCTGTCTGCCAATCAGGGAATTTCATTGCAAATCTACACTTCTTGGAAGAGGTATGAGCAACTTCTGGAAAATCTTTTATGAAGCAATAATTATGATTTACAAAGTGTGAATAGAATGAGCTTGCTTAGAGTGTGTAGGATTGACAGAAAAGCTGTGATTGCATTCATGACAACATCTCACACCAGTTCTAAAATAAATAAAGATTTTTTGCATTTAAAATTAAACTTACTGCACTTGGGCACTGTCTGTATTCCTCGTCTTTTCATCTAGATAAAATGCTGCCCTTTCTTTTCTTCCTATTTAATCATTACTTCCTTTGATGTTTTGAACTGTAAAAGTCCTCAAAATATTTACAAAGATGAAGATTTTAGAAATGTCAATATCAACTGCTCTATATTCTCTGTGGATTTGACTTCCTAATGGCAATTTAAATTGAGAAGAACCAATTGCTCAACAAAAAATACACCACTTCTGGATTTTTTCTTTGTTGCTCCTGTGTCTTTTGAGAGCAAGACCATTAGATATATTACTCTGCTGCAAGATGTAATTACAAGTATGTGTTCTCTACTTTTTGCAATCATTTTAAAGGAAAAAAGACTAATGAGTTTTTTCTGAAACTTCTGAAAGCTTCAGGAGCTCTAAGTATGGTTAATTATTTATAGGTTTACTTTAGTACACAACCTTCAAAAATTTAAACAAAATTTTGCTAAATTATTAACTTTTTTAAGTTACTAAATTTCAGAAAAAATAATTCTATAATTTGGACACCAATCCACATTTGTACAGCCACTACTTGTAATGGCTATAGAAGCTTTTCTTCCCCAGACTTTACAGGCACATATTGCATCTATGAAGGAAATTTGTTGAGCACTGTTTGCCACACTAAAAAATGTACTGAAGACCAGAACAATGGTACATTCCAAGATCTTTATTTTAGTTGATGTCTAGCTGCAGACAGTGCCTTCTAACTTAATACACTCTATATTAAGCAAAATCTTCATTCTCAGATATTTCCACAATATTATTTTCTCAGCAACRATAAAGCTGCTTGATAGAGCAGTACATGTGTGGATCTGTGGTGTCTGCACACCTGTTTGTGCTGGGCAGGTTTTCAGAATGAACTAGAAGTAAAACAAATTTTCAAGCAAGAGTGAGGGTATAGCTTAGCTTACTAGTGAGACAAAACAAAGCACATGATTGATTCTAAATCTATGGGCCATTCAAATGGCACCGAAGCAATACATGCACGTTTGTATGCAAAGATGAAACGGTTCTGTAGGGATTTTGCTGATGTAGTCATCCCCTCTAAACAATACTTAAGAAATACTGAGCAAAGAACTATGTTTCACACATCTTATTGTTCTCTTTTTCCCCTGTCTTTTCTTTTTTCTACGTGGTTTAGCTCACATGGGTTGTGAAGGGTCAACTAAGAATCATTAGATATATCTAGTTTTTCAAAGTTGTTTCTAATATTCCTGGAATTTTTAAGGATGCATTCAATATATCAGCATGCAGAAGTTGTTCAGGACAGACAGGATGTGTAAGTTTTTGATCATAGTTTTTCATCAGTCCATTATCAGTAGCTATTTAATACACAAAGTAATATTGTCCAGGAACCTATGAAGATGAAAACAGTACCTAGATGTGTTCCATACACATATGTGTATAGCCATGCAAGTGGGTGAGTGCAGCTGAATATCTCATGATGAAAACCGTGTAATCTGGATTCTAAATTTACTTTTCTCTAAGAGAAAGTATACAAATGAGGAAAAAGAAAACCAACCCTAAGCACAACATAAATGCCAGAGCAGAAGTTAAAGATGATGCAGCTCAAACTTAGGCCTTTTATATTTCACATTTCCATGAGAGATGACAAGTACTATGTAGTAATTATTTAAGACACCAATTTACAGTCCTTCAATGCTTTCCAACACCTTGTAGTAAAAAAAACCAATGTCTAAATGAAGAGTGAGATAATCTTTCCCAATAGAAGGATTCTCTTGTTTGTTTGCTTAGATAGGCAAATTATTGTCAGAGTCCAAACTGAAAATCATGAAGAAGATTTTTGCAATCATTTAACTTTTTTTTTCCCAATAGTATTCTGGAGGCTTACAGTTAATATAGATTTTGTATGCTGTTACACATCTAAATATATCTTTATATTTCAAAGTTTTGACATGCTGTTCATAACATTATAGGCAAAACCAGACCTCTTTTTCTGTAAACAAACAGATGTCTCAGTAGTCCTTTTTTTTTGTTCACTTGCTAGTAAATTTAACCTTCATGCAGCAATACTGCTGTTTTCAATCTACTCAACAAAGCTTGTTGGAAGGAGAGGCTTGATAACTTGCAAAGCTGCCTGAAGACTTACTAAGATGTTGAATTATGCAGACTGTATGGATTGAGCCAAGAGAACTGAGATAGGGAAGGTGTCAGTCTTACTGTCAGACTATAGAAATAAGCTGAACAACATAGCTTAGCTGCTTGGTAAATACACCTGTGTTTGTTTGGTTTAAGTTGAGTTAGGTTTTTGTTTGGAGAAAACTGAACGGGTTTTTGAAGTGTTAAAGCTACTGAGACACCTCAAAATTTCACACATGCCAGACAGCTTGTGAAAGCTGATCACAGGAGGGTTTTTTTCATACTACCTGCATTTCCATTCAAAATGAAAATATAGCAAAAGGACTTTTCAGATAGGCTATTAAATGCATGAGGGGTTTTGGTTTGCTTGGCTAGTTGGTTTTCATTTCTTCCTTAAGCGCTGTGTCCTCTTCCTACTACTGTTAAAAACGCTTATAGCCTTTGAGTATGCCCATGTATAACCCCACCTTCTCAGAGTGTGAGGAGTACCTGATAGTGATCATCTAAATATTTAAATTAACAGTTTGCTTATTATTTCTTTCTATGAGGAAAAGTTTCTTCTRTCTACAATGTAAGGCTTGTCTTTTTTTTAGAGCTTAAATTCATTTTTTATGTCAACCTGTAAGTATTTATATCTATATAGATATATGCTTTGTAAAAATCTTAGTGGCTATAGTGTCCACAGTTTATGCTGGTCTGGTTTAGAGATGTACTAATATGAAAGCATTTTGCCATAGCAGAGTATTTGAAGAGTGTGATTTTTACTTGGCATTAGAAGAGTATTACAAGAAGTGCCAATGTATGTTAGTACCTTGAGTAGCTCCAGCCAAGATGTTTTTATAAGAATTTGCTGCAGGCATCATTTTCACTGCTTTTTTTTTTTTTTCCATCCAAACTTAGAGTTTTAAGATTTTTTTTTAACTACCTCACCCTGGGATCTACTGTAACTAAATATGTTGTTAGAGTCAGTGAGTCTAGTTCCCTGCTATTGTCAAGCATCATGTCACAATCTTGACAAATGTGTTTGAGATAAGCTGCAATTCTACTGGTCATGTATTCTCCAAGAAATCTGTCTTCTGGAAGTACCACCAGTAATAAATCTAAAAGTGTTAAATGAACAGATGTGGGGAAGAAAAATAACTTGGGAGAAACAAGTAAAAAACCCTTCAGTCAGAAAGTATCATGTGGCACAATCATTTTCTCAAATGTAACCAACATTTCTTGTTTTGTCTTCTATTCCCTACCTGTCCTTGAACAGAAGGCAAGCCCTGTGGCAAGTTTGCTTACTCTGATTCCACACCTTACAGGCTTAAAGACTTGCTCATCTATATCTAACACTCTCACCTACTTTGTGAAATCAAGAAGTGTCTCAAGTAATCTAACATTACATTTTAAAAAAACCCAAAAAAATCCCAAAAAAACTTAAGCAGTAGCAGTTTTAAAATTCAGACATCTCTCTGGTTGAGATGTTTAAGCACACAGTGACAGAGTTGCCCAGGAAAGACAGTGGATGTAGTGCTCACTGAACTTTTTATGATACATTGCTATTTGTTTTTCCTATTGCTTCAAATTATTTGGAATCAAAAGCAGCTATATTTTAGAGACCAAAAAGGGATAGTCAAGTCTCTGCCTCCCTAGGACCTAGGCCTCTATTAAAAGAGAAAAATAAGAAGCTGAACTTTGAAAAACCACACTCATAATTCTTCAAAACCTTAACTCTGCTTACAAAATAGCAAAGCAATCAATAGCTCTAACCTATAACGGTGCTGTTAACTAGTTGCACTAAAACTTTAGAAACTTTCACTTTAAAAGTACTTGATTTACCACTTCATATTTCAGTAACACTAATTTAAGACAAAATATCTTTTTGTTTCCTTTCAGTCTATGGAGAAAYATTGTAGAAAACCTTCTTTTGTATAAGAATCACAGCTGCTGTCAGCACATTGCAGTAAAATTAAATATTCTAGGGGAAATCTGGTGACTGGGAGTCCCTTGGCAGCATTTCCCAGAAGTTAGGGCTTGTGCTCTCATGCATTGTGAGTGAGGAAAGGTTACTCTAGATTTTTAATAGCTGTTGTGTTGAAAGCCAGAAGTATTCCACCCAGCACTGAGGTGTCTCTTCCTAAAACTCCATTAAAATACCTGGGATTACACCAGCTCCAGAATCTGCCATGGATAGGTTCTCTGGAAGTGTGAGGCCACTGTGCTTAAATCCATCTCATACTGAATGTGTATAAATAATTTTTTAAAAAACCCAAAAAGCAAAACAATAAACAAGAACAACAACAACAAAAMCAGTAGGGATTGTAAAATCCTTAAAAATCCTTTTGAATATTTTCAGTTTAGACTTTGATAGCTCAGTCCATGAAGTAGAGAAAACATGCTTGCTATGACAAATTCTCGGCTAATCTAATTAATTCTTCAGAGTGAACTGCTATTTGTTGGGAAAAAAATTACAATGATCTCAGTAAAGAAAGCATGTGCTGTGCTTCTGGGTATTCATAAGTCTTTGACACATAGATAAATATTTTCTGCTTTGACCCAATTTSTGATTGAAAAAGATAGTATGAGAAATTCATTTGTTTAGTATGCAAAAAATCAAACCTTCTCTGTTCCTTGAGTTACTGAGGCTTCCTATGCATAGTTATAGGGCTCCAGTGCTCACATTTCAGCATGTTCCTAGAAGGGATAAAGCCTGCAGTACAGTTACTTAGTGTTGAAGGAAGAAGATAAACTAAAGATACAGAAAAAAGACTTTGTAATGTTTTTCTGCTCAAAGTTCTTCCTGAGAAATGGTTAAACCAGTATATTTCTTWAAAACCTTGAATTATATTATCAAGAGACTTCCTGGAAGAGCTGAGATTAATATTCAAGTATTGCAATACAGATTTAAAATTTCGTAGATCAGTAAAGTTAAATTTGCACAAAAAGAAGTCGTGGGGTTTTTAATTTTTGTTTACCTGGTTTTGCATTTGTTTGGTTGGTTTGGGGTTCTTCTTTCCTTCTATACATCATTCTATAGAATATCTGAAAGACTAAAGTGGTTGCAAAGTCTTCAAATTAAGCTTAGCAATAAAATGATACCTGACAATGTTGTAATATTTTATTCCATTGGGAAGTTATTTAAGTAACTATGATAGTATGACTCTGTCAAATAAACTATTGATTTTTTTGGCACTTTTTGAAGTCTTTCAGTGCTGGTAAACTGTATGTGTAAAACAACCCAGGGCACCAGCACAGATATATCAAAATTTCTTAATCCCGGGTCTCACAATAATGGCTGCTGACATGGCCAGACATGCCCAATCTTTCAGGGGTTTTATGGCACTCAGATAGGATGGCACCAGTTGTGTCAGAAACTATTAAAATGATTTTTTTTTCCAAATCTGTTCTTGAAAACTCAATCAATTGCAGTTGAGGTTGGTTCTTTACTAAGGGGATCACTTAGGCATTTTTCTGCCTGGCCCAGAGATATCTTACTAATCTTGCATTTTGGAAAATTATTTTTCTGCTATGGGAAGCCCAGGAACAGGTACATTTTCAGGATCTTTAAGTATGGAGTTTAGAAACAAATTTTACTTAGCTACAGGTCTCCTCTGTCAAGCTTGGGCATCTCCATGTAAATGCTTCAACAAAGCTTTGTTGAAGTTTTTTGCCAATACTGGATGATTTTACTGTTCTTTCTGAAAGTTTTAAACCCCATTTGTAAGAAGGAAACAGCATTTTCTCATTCTACCACGGTGTGGCTATGCATTTTCATATATATTCTGGGTGAATACATGCATAGGAATATATACCCATCTGTATAGATACATGGTATATATACATTGTATATGTACAGTATGTACTGACTTGAATGTCAGTAAGATGGACAAAAAGAAAAAGCAAATGCAGCTGTGCCTGGAGGGTTTGAAAAGTTGGCGCATGTGTATTTATGTGTGTGTGTGTGCATATATGCACATGTACATGTATGTCTTTGTCTTTACACATACACATAGATGTATAGACTAGTTGAGCTTGTGCTGCTGAAAGAGTAGACAAAAAAAAATAAAAAGAGCAGGACAAAACTACCYAGTTTCAAATAATTTCTAAACATATCCATAATTCCTTTCTCATAAAGATCTTGATTGAATTTCATTTAGGAATCTCTACGAGAATTAGTTTAGCATAAGAATATTTCCTACATATAAAGAAAAATATGGTTACTTCTATCTATGCCTCCCTCACCTCCATATTTTTCAAGCAATTCAAGTAGTGTGTTCTTTTTAAGAGCGAGCCTTCCCTACGGCGCACGTTGTTCCATCCCTTTGGTGCCGCTGGTAGGTGTCCAGCTCTTCACAAAGCACTGAATCTTTAATACAGTTGTATTATTCACACAATTGCTTTTCATGAGCTGGCTCTGAGCCCATGGGTATAAGTGTCGCTGTTTGTGCTAGCTCGGTGGTGCACACAACGACATAATTGTTTCTTGACTAATAAGCTATAATGTGATCCACATGGACTGGAAATTTAATTTACAAGGTAAATGGTCATTTGACCATGAATTGAAGATGCTGCCACACAGAAACAGAGGATCTGAACTACACAGTAGTGAGAGGCTGCTCTCTGCTACAAGGAAAAACCCTGTGCTGCTGGCAAACGAGAGGGCTTCTGGGAGACCATTGCAGGAAAGAATACAGGATTAATAGTGTCTCTCTTCTTAGTGCAGAAAAAATTTACCAGTGACAATGGCAAGGTAAACTTGGATTTTATGACTGTTTTCATTCTGTTCAGGACACATGAATAAGCTAAACAAAATAAAAAACCCAAATGTACAAAAAATGTCAAACAGCTCTCCTTTTTGTGATACTTGTAAGTAAAAGCAATTTAAGCCTACTTAATTGTTGGAGACTCTTGGATTAAATGAGATTTTTCCAGCTTTATGGATAATATAAAAGTGAAGGTGCAACTAGATATTTAAGAAGCACAATTTTTTTTACACACTTTGAGCTTTGTTTAACTTAACACTACAGAAAAACCTTTTCTTGTACCTTCCTTTAAAAGATGGCTAAGCATGTAAGAGACATCTTTCCAGACTCCTCCAGGCAAAATGGGAAGTATAACTCAACTAGTTTTTACACTCTGAATGTCATCACTGCTCAAGTTAATAAAAAATTAGGTAGTTCATTTGTTCTTTTTTTAAATAAGAAACTTGGTGTTTTACAAAGGCTTAGTACTGAATATTAAAAGATATATGCTTGCTTGCATTCAATTGCAAATTTGATAAGCTGTGAAGAAATTTTAAAAATGYTTCATTAAAATACTGATAATGTTCTTTTTTAAAAGCTTTTGTTTACAGCTAGTTCTTTTGCTTGGAAAACAGAAAAAAAAAATCCAGTATCCTACCTGTTTTGAAACCTTAGCATTTTTTTCTAAGCTGAAAAAAAACCCACAATGGAGATTACATGACTTTCTGGACACAGTAGGACTCTGAACTATTAAGCATGTTTCCTAACAGCTGACACTGAATCTTCCTGAAGCTTTGAATAAGGCAAAATGGGGGAGAAAAAACGGCACATTTCATTGTCCAGTTTCAGGCCAAAATAACTATTCTTGCAGGGAGAAGTGATACAGACTGGCTAATTCTGCAGAGAAATTACCCGCCAGACAACACAAAGCAGAAGCCTTTATTTGGGTGTGTCTCTCCAGAGAGCTGTGAAACAATGAGTTTCCTATGAGAGGAGAAATTCAGTGTCTTCATTTATATTTCCAAATGAAAATTTGCTTGTTTGTTTTTATTTTGTTTTGAAGGGTAACAGCCTTGTGTCATGTTCTTCGAGTAGAATATCACCAGTGGTTAGGGACCTCACAATACTCTGCTACAAATTTTCCTATTTTTAACATATCTTGATAAGAAAATCTTTTTAGCAACATTGGCTCATATCTTTTATATATATATACACTGTATATATATGTATATATTCTATGTGTGTATATAAATATATATATTCTATATTCTATGTCATATATTATATAMATATTTAATTAGAAATCTGAAAGTTTCTGTAATTTTCCCAGTATTAATAAGAGCCATGTAATCTGTGGATCCAACACTGTAAATTTCCTTACCTGAACTGACYTAACTGCTTCTTGCTATTTCTTGATCCAGATTTGATATGACAGATTTCTGTTTTAAACTCCTAATTTCCATCAGATCATTCTGCTATCATAGCAATTTTTCTGCTATAAGAGCTATTAAGCCAGAATAAATATTTAATTGCAAACACACACAGCATGAGTTCTTAATATAGTTTCATCAAGAAGTCACGGTATGACAAAACACTCTTTCATGCTTTAGTTAAAACACACATTTATGTGTGAGTGAAGAATGTAGTTGACAACAGGAATTAGAAAAGCATTCTAAGGAATAATGTTAAAAAAAAAACCCAAAACAAGAAAAAACCTACTGTTTTTACAGGGCAGCTTTTGGGAACATATATTGTGCTGAATGATCTCAGATTCTTTATTTAGAAGTCCAAACAGACAGGTAGTGACCTCGGGTTTTTTTCTGGTTTTAATCTGAAATTCTCGATGACTTTGATTCATCTGAAAAAATGATGATGATGATGATGATGATGATGACGACAATGATAAGGAAGAAGAGCAACAGCATTGCTCACAGCAGAAGACACAGGTGAGGTCTTCAGTTTCCACATCAGGCAGCTCACCTTGTGGAGAATGATTAAGATTTGCAGGGACAGTTTGAAGTCACTTGATAAAAAAACCCTACTCAAAGAAAGTGACCCCATGCAGGCTGGCCAAGACTATGTCCAGGGAGATTTTTAATCCCATTGTCTGCTCATCCAGCCCATTCTCCATCAGCTTCTCTGTATAGGAAATTCTTCATCTACCAAGCCAGTCATTGAAGTTAATCAAGTTAGTCACTCATTGTCTCTAGGTCCTTGGATTTCGGAAGGCAGGTTCTGCTACTAAAAACTGAGGTGAGGAAGACCTTTGGTACATCAGCTTTTCCTGTGTCTCGGCTCAACAGGATTTTTGACCAATTTAGCAATTTGCTCATGCTTTCCCCAGTCTTCCTTTTGTTACTTGTCTATATATATAGAATTCTTTCCTTCTGCCTTTGCCATCTTTCACCAGATTCAACCCCTGGTGGGTGTTGGCTTTCCTAACTCTGTCTCTCCATATTCAAACAGAATCTCTATATTCTCTAATTTTTACTGCTTCTACCTTCTGAATTATTCCTTCCTATGTTTGAGTTTTGCTAGGAGCTCCTTGCTTATTCATGCAGGTCTTCTAGGCAGTTTTTATTTTTGCTCATTGGAATGGACTTCTCATGAACCTGCAAGAGCCAATCCTTGAATTTTACACAGTTACCTTGCACCCTTCTTCCCTCCAGGGCTTTTTCTCACATGACATTTTCCAGTCCATCCTTAAAGAGGCCAGAATCTGTTCTCTTTAAGTCCACTGTTGTGATCTTGTTTTTTGCCCTCTCCTCTTTTGCCAGGATTCTGAAATCTACTAACTCAAAGTCACTGCAGTTGAGGTTGCTTTCAGCCTTCGCATCCCCAACCAGATCTTTGTTATAAGCCAGAATTTTTAAAAATAGAGATCTACTCCAGAAAGGTCAACATCTCCGCTGGCTGGCAACCCAGAATATTCTGATTTTGCCCTTTTGTCCTCTAAACTGTATACATTGTGAATGTCTATAACTATGCATATAGTTTTAGCTCTGCCCACATTCCACTCCTATCATATCAAGTCCTATATAGAAACTGTTTTGTTACCTGTCAGACTCAGAGGTTTATTTCTTTACTTTTACTATGGATTTGGGGGTTTTGCTGCATGAATTTTACAGAGTGCTTACACTGCATTGCTACTCGTATGTTTCCATTGAGTGTAGAAGTTTTCTCCCACAAGCAGTGACTATGTGGGATTACTTAGACAGCTTGTAAACAAAATATGTCKACTGTTTCTCTGATACACAGTCGTAGATGTGGGTGTTCATATGTGGGGCAATGGAGTGKATCTACAGGAATTCATTGGACCAATATATTATTTTTGTTTTGCTGGAAATTACTAACTTGGCCAAAGCATTATTGAGATCTTTTGCTAAAGAAAAAAAAYTTCATCAAAATACTGGAGATATTTTATTTCATACTGAGTTTTCTACAAACCAGTAAAAACCATGATTCTTGTTATAATCACCTTACCAGTTATTAATAAGTAGCATATTTCTAAATYGGCCCTTCAAAGGTAAATTTTTCTCCTATAAACCATTGATTAATTTTTTAAATGATAAATGAAGACTTTTATGTGTAAAAGAAAAACCTTCAAATATCTTAATCTTAACTGTTGAAATCTAGTCTTAATATATCAGCTTATGCTTAATTTCTATCATCCTGCAACATGCTCTATTTTCTAAACAGACTTTAAGTGACCAGCATGACAGATGCTCTTAGAAGATSGTTCTCTTTGTTTTCAATAAAAAGGAATTACAAGCAAGTCCTTGTAAAGGAAAACTGGTTCAAGTTTGACACTACATGCTTTAAGTAATACATTACTTCCTGAAGAACCTGATAGGATAAATTAGTCTCTAATGGGATCATTTACAGAGACTATGAAAACACCAATTCTCACAAGGCTGAGAGAAATTCTGCTGTTGGAGTTTTTTCAAGGATGTGTTATCATTAACATATCATTGGACATGACTCTGAGAGTCCAACAGTTCAACATGGTGTTTTTTCCAAGTCATAGAAGAGGAGTTTTTAGTTTTAAAAGCCTCAGTTGTCTTCTAGATTAGCTACTCCTTAGTTCAGTCTTAAACCTAACTATGTTCTAATTTTACATTTAATTAGTTTGCAGTAATGTGAAACATTGATTTTATTTTCTTCAAGTATCAAGAGCAGAAACATCTGCTGAGCAGAAGTTTCTTCTTTTTAATGCCATAATTGATGGAACACTCCTATCCATATTGTAAATATTAGAAATAAACTTTCAAGTGCTTGGCCCTGGAGGGTTTTTAAAAGCCTAGTCTTGTGCATCTGTTAGCCTCACAGCTCTTTCTTTGTGTCTGCTCCTTGTTCTTGCTCTGTTCTTCTGTTGCCGTGGGAGCTTTTTTGCTCCCCCTCTTTCTCTTTCTCTATTCACTGCTTTCCAGAAACTTCTCCCAGATGTACTTGCTTGATGCCTCATATATAAATTAGTGTCCCTTCCCTGCAGAGAAATCTGTATGACCCAAGAAATCAAAATAGACAGCTCTTTTCTCTGTTGGTTAGCCATACATTTTTAACAAAACAGAACATATAATAGATGTACCATAAGTGAAAACAGACAAACAAACACACACCAGCATTAATATCTAATAAGGATGCCTTTAAGAAGTAAGAGAATGCCTAATGAGAAAAAGCTTGCACGCTAGAAAGAAGGCCACTCAGCTTTGTTAGCTAGAACTTGCAACACCTAGCATAAAAGCATTTACACTTGATTTAAAAAGTCTCTGAATTCTACTTTTAGCCCACATCTCTGAGTTCAATGTGCTATTATAAAGATTTGGTTGGGCTATTTCTTCAGGGTCTTAGCCCGTGTACTCATAGATGTAATTGAAGGAAAACACTGGTACATATTTCTTCCAAGATAGGCACCCTGAGAAATCTCCTATTGGCTAAGCCATGCTGCTGCCATACTTCAGAATATGGGAAGTACGGCTGAAAAAATTTAATTCTTAAATCCTTTGCATCAACTATTAGTATGATAGTTATGCTCCACATTGAGAAACAAAAGAGAAAAAATGTAACTATAAAACATTACACGTTTTTTACCTGGCCTCACTAGTACCACAGAAAGGGATAGAAGTTCTTTTCACACTCTGCCATGGCACAGAGTTTCCATGTACAAGTCCTGCCCAAAGAAATCTTGTCCAAAGATTTAAGGGACTTGATGCAGATAACAACTAACATTGCCTCATATTTGTGCTAAGGTGGAACCAGGAAGAAATGCATATTCTACTTCAACATTTCACATTCTTATCAATGGTTTTTTTTGTCCCTTGGAAAATTTTTGAGGTAGTTTGAAGGACTCCTCTCATGGAAAATCATCCTTAGGCAGTGTTCAGGCTCATTCTTTGACACTGATACCAGCTGTATCTCTCCTGCCTCCAATCATTAAATAAAAAGAAATTCGTATAGTAGTTGGTTTGCCATTAGGACCACAAGGGTCACGTAGACAATATGGATAGCAGGAATGATGAATGTGTTCATAAAGCTTCTTCAGCCTTAGTTTCTAGCACTGATATTCAAATTTTGACAGAATCTTAAACAAGTTTGGTTTTGTATTAGTTGTCTTAGTCACATTTCACTAATCAGAGTATCTGTATCTTTACTTCTGGACTAAACATATTTGTAATGCATTATATGGAAGAATAAGGATCTTAATATGTATGCTCTCATTTAGAGTTCAGGGGCAGATCCATCAGAAAGAAAAAAAAAGAAAAAAAGAGATAAATTCAACATCTAAGAATGGACTTAATAGAATATATATAAAAAAAGAGTACTACAATATCTATGCTTAGATCTCAGCATAACATAAATTCATCCAAAAGCTTTTTTATTGCAGTGTTCAATTTTTTTTATAACTTACTCTCCCCATTTATTATTCAGGAAGCCTTTGCAGGGTGAAGAACTGTTACACAAGCATAACCCATGGGCACTATTCCACTACCTGGGTCAGTACCACAGGCTCTCTGTGGGAATGCAAATCACTTACTAGGGCTTGAAATTTATTTTTTTTGTTTTCAACCAAAACTTGTTTAACACTCCAGGGGATGTATTGTGATGCTACTTGTAGTCAGAGGTTCTTTCAAATGTTTTTATGGTAGAGATTCTATCTAGGTTTGAATGCCTAGCCTATTCTGTCAAACTGAACCTAGCTATGCTGACTTGACCTTTTTTAGATTTTTGCTGTTACTCACAGGGTCATGCAATTGTAAAGAACAGAGGTGGTTGTCCGAATCACAGAGAGCTGAAAAGGTCAAAGTAGCATTGCAGTCTTCACTATTTCTCCAGGTATAAGATGCTGGAACTGTAGCCACATAAGGCTATATGCCTGAAATAAACCTGAAAAATTATCTTTGCAAACTCTTGGGTTTGATGCTGAAACTAATAACAATGCTAAATCATAAAAATGCTGAAAAGATCCTTAAGATTTTCTTAAATATTTTTGACTCCTGCCACRTCAAATTAAGGTTATGAGCAATGTTTCTACTATAGATATTTTTGTCTTTTATATAGTTTTCCCACAGCTAAATCAAGCATTACCTGGTTTCCAGATGATGGTAATGTCTTGCAGTCTGTATTGTGCAAGACCTGTGAAAGAATCTTATTCTTCTTTAATCTACAATGCTACCATAAAATTAGAATGTRTGATTGAGGGTTCTAATTTTTTTCCCCTCCACATTACAACAAGTTTTCCCATCCTTAGAAAGCTTTATTAAAAAATTCAATACTCTTGCAGCCTTATGTATTACTATTGACTAGTATACAGCAAGTAGAGCAATTACTTTACATATTTGGTATCCCATGATCTTGAACATAATGGCATATTTTATGACCCTCAGTGACCACATAAATAATATCAGATGAACTACATGACATTTTTAGTGTTTCATTTGCACACGAATGAATTATTTCAATTCCTACAAAAATTTCCCAAAATCCTGAAATGGRCAAAAAAACCCCACACATTGTAAATCAAACAAAATTTTTTCTCTTAGTTCAATTAAAATTTCAACAGCCTTATCATAAGACAACAGTTGATACAAATATCAGTACAATAATTTGAGCATGGTCCAAATTTGTATAGAAAAGCCTCCTGAATTATAAATGTACAATTGGTTTAGGTACAGTTTTTATTATCTGCCCCTCTCCCCCCAGTTTTGTAACTGCCTTTCTATTGCCATATTTGTCTTCACAGACAAAAGCAAGGCAAAATTCTTCCCAAGAATATTTCTGGGTTTCTCATTCTCTGAACCTCAGAGAAAGAAAAACACAATTCCTATCCCATTTGCTGTGCCTGTGTTTGTGCCAAAGTAGAATGCAACACGRAGATTGTTTACCCAAAGTGATGGCGTTGTGTTTCCTTGGCCTATCAGGGCCAAGTGTGTATGTGTGTGTGTGTGTGTGTTGGGACTGTCAGGTGACAGTCACGAGATGATGACTGCAGTTGTGTGCAGAGTTGAGTGCTTGGCAGATTCAGTTTAGATGTAATGTAATATAGTACAGAGTAATGTAATAAAGAATAGTATAATAAAGTAATTAATTAGCCTTCTGATGGGATGTAGTCAGATGCATCATTTCTCTCTTCTCTTATTGGCGCTGCCTGCAAATTCTGTACCTTTCCATCGTTCCTCTGAGTCCTAAGTTGGACAGCATCTGTCTTTCCCAAGAAGAATAAGGGTGATGGCAGGGTTACAATCAGTCATCATTGTCCCAAGTCCTTTACATGAAGATATGTTGGGTTCTTAATGAGACATTCCTCCTCTTCAGTTTTGCATTTGTTTGGATTCATTTCTATGTTTTCTCATGTATTCTGCTTCCTTCTCTTTGACTTCCAGCTAAAGTTCAATACCTCTGTTTAACAGTGTATCCTGACTAATGCAACTTCTTACCCTTTGCTATGCAACCTATAGCAGATCTTACCCCATGAGGTAACTACAGACCTAAGCTGAAGCAGGCAAGGTGAAAGTCCTTTGGTCATTAACGCACCATTAAAGCACCTTAACACTGGCTCTGGACAGCATAGACCTGATCATGTCCTGCAACTTTACACCATGAGGTCAGTACAAAGCCTTTTACTAGGGATGATAGAATGGTAAAAGTTGTATCTGTGAGTTTTAGGAAATATGCACATGGTTTTTTGAAGTTTTTGTAAGAAAAAAAAATACATAGTATTCCATCTGAACTTTCACCAGAACAAAAGGACTTACCAATTGTGCAATTAGACTTAATAAATAGGAAGATAGTTCCCCTTTCAATCCCCAGGATAAGTGAACTTTCAACCCCACTTTTTACACAATCTGTGTGTGTGGCTATGATGTGATCTCCTCTGATATTTTAATTCAGTGACAAGAGACTCACAGTTTATTGGAAAACTGGGTGATACATTTTCTGTGTTGTGTGGAGGGATAGCATCAGCTATCTTAAAACTTCTGTTAGGAGTATTATTCCAAAGCCTTCTTTTCTACTCAAGGTCAGAGGCAGATTCACAAAATGCATTCACAGCACCCACCACTTTTCCCAGCAACCAGGCTTTTAAGGAACTCTCTCAGGGTAAAACTCAAATGTTCTTTTTTCTCCCTTGCCTTTCTTGTTGTGTTATTTTTAGCTGTACAGCAGGTACTAACTGTCATTCATTCAATCAAGATTGTTTTAATATACTGATAGACTTTTGCTGGAGAAGTTTAGTGAATCTGTCAAGAACAGTATCAGCACTATAATGATTTTGAGAATTTTTAAAATTTTTCTACTTAATGCAAGTGGCAGTTGTTCAACATTCACAGTCTAAATTCAGTTACTGGAAGCTGAAGAAATTTGAGAAAAGGAAATAGAGCAAAAATAGTATAGGTAAGATTAAAAAAAACTTCTTTTTCAATATAGAAATGGTTGGATGCTTCATAGAGTAACTTAAATCATATATTAATTTAAAAATTCCAGAAAGAAAAAAATTGTAGAAAGTAAAAATTGTGGAAATTGATAAGAAACTTAGTCAAGGAATGTATAATTCACTTCCATGCAAGTGAAGGCTCAATAGCTAAAGTTTTCATTAAAACACTTGGGGCTCTTACACTTTATAAGTTTAATTATTTTTAAGTTGAAATATCTGACAAAATGAACAATTGGTGCTAAAAAGGAAATACTCAGAAAACTGTAATTATGGGAATATTATAGACAGGAGGAAAAAACTCAAGGCATGACAAGGGCCTTCAGTCTCAATTATTTTTATGGAATGTATATTTGGATACATTTTACTCTTCCTCTTGGGGCTTTCCTCAACGCTCTGTCAGAACATCAAGAATATTTCATCTCAGTTGTAATCTTGGTCTGGGTGTTCACATATGTATAAAAGAGGTATGATACTGGTACTGGTGAAATTTGGTGTCATGAGTCTCACAGCAGGAGTACTGGGATGGAGGGGAGGGCAGGGCAGGTGAGTTAGAGGTGTCGTACTCTATGCAAGGGACAGGTTTGATTATAGAGTTCTTACAGTTAACACTGATGTGGTTGAGAGACTCTGGGTAAGTATTAGGGGGATGGAGAATAAAGGAGAGGTAGTAGGGGATGTTTAATACTGATCACTCAGTCAGGATGTAAGCACTGATGAGTTGTTTTACAGCCAGTTTGGAGAAATTTCAGCATCAGCAGCTCTTGTCCCTGTGTGAAATTTCAACTTCCCAGACACAACTGGAAATATCACACTGCTTTGATAAACAGGTCTTGGAAACATTTCAGGCTTGTAGCAGATAATTTCTTGTCTGAGGTAATTGAAGTATCAGCTAGAAAAGATGCCCTCTGAGATTTTCTGCCTGTGAATAAGGAGGTATGTGATGGTAGGTGTCTGTGTTAGCCACAGGGATCATTAAATGCTTGAGTCTAAAATTTTCAGGGTAATGAGAAAAAAAAGACAAAAGAAGTACTATCCTGGACTTCATGAGAGCAAATCTTAAGCTATTCAGAGAGCTATATAGTAGAGTACTCTGGGAATCTGCATTTGGGCGCTTAGGAGTCCACAAATGTTGGTCAATATCACAGAACAATCTTTGAGAATTACATGAGCCAGTAATTCCCTGTGTCCTAAGTAGGAAAGAAGACCAATTTGGCTGAATGTGGAGATCAATAGTAAAAGAAACCGTATGATCTCTGGAAGCAAGGTCAAACTTTGCAGGAAAAGCACTGAACTGTGCTTTATACATGCAGACAGAAGACAAAAAAAAGGCCAAAGTTCAATTACAGTCAAAACTGGCTATTTTTGTTTAAGGAAAACAAGAAGGGCCTTTCTAATACATTAATATTCTCCTAAAAAAAACCAAAACAAAACAAAAAAAAAACCAAGAAACCAAACCAAACAAAAAAAACCCCACCCCCCAAAAAAAAAAACCAGCAACAACAAAAGGCAAAACTAACAAACAAAAAAACCCTCAGAAAAATAATTTTATCTGTTTCAATTTCCCAGGGATATGCTTCTATTTAGTAATGTCTATATTAGCTGATACAGGATGTGTTCTTTTTTAACAATCGGTATTATCCACAAAATTTTAAAGAAGGGAAAATCTATTGTTACGTTTTTTTCTTCTTCACTCTTAGGACCAACATGGAAGAGGGATGGCTAAACATATTCTTGTCTTCTCTTATGATAGTGTAATTACCTTAAATCTTACAAGCACTGCCTTTTGATTGCAAAGTTAAAGATGCTTATAGGTACATGTGCTGTAAAGAAGCGATTCTCAAATTGCACTGATAAAAAAATATCGGGGGGAGATTCCAGTATTCAGTCTTCAGGCAATGTAGTATTGAGCTGATCAAATAAAAAAAATCATCGTTTGACTGTAATAGTCAGACATTTTTCACTGAATATCCATGCTTACATTAGTGGAAAGGATAGCACTCCATAAAAAATGAACTTGGAATTTGCTATATAAGAAACTCTGTTTTTTACAAACTTTGCACCATTTGTTGCAAAAATTGCAAGTGAAGGAATCAACCCATGGCCCACTCTATTTGATTATAGTTTTTTCCTATACTGAATGATGGATTGCTTAAGGGAAATAATTTCTGTATGTCTAAAATCTATATGTCTCTGTTTTTATTCAGAGATATATATTCCCTCTTGGTCTCTGCTTTGTGTTGATTTTTTTTTTTTTTTTTGAGCAACTAATATTTTGTGAGAACTTATGTTCAAAATTTGTGGAGACTTCAGAACTCTCAGAAGATAAGTGATTTTGAAGTCTCTCTAAAGAACAGGTGACCTGAACTGTAAGTGAAAAGGAAATAGTTGAGAAATAAATATTCTGCATTAGGAATGGGTGATGACTTCCTGTATTTAGGGAATGGCTGTAATTTTTAACATGCATGAAAGGTCTGGGTAATAAATCTGCAAAAGTACATCTGCCTACATACAACCTTCTTTTTTAGATGTCCGTGCTATACTGCAGTTCAGATCTTGATGGTACTACAAGCTTCTTATATTTCTTCATTTCAAATAGAAACACTTAATTTTCTGCGCTTCTTGTCCCGAATTCTGTTTGTATCACAGAAATTCCAAACTAAAAAGTCCTTGCACTTTACCTCCGAGTTTGCTGCACATCTCCTCTAATTAACAAGAAGAAGAAAAAAACCCTCAACCAACTTAATAATCTATTTCTTTTTTCCTAAATAATAAAACTAGAATGAGATTTAGAAAGACTTGGCAAAGTGAAAAATTAGAAAGACACTGATACAATTCAAGGAAATAAACAAACAAAAACTTTCAAGAAATTCCTAGACAGATCAGCATTTTTGTGGTGACAATTTTTCATGGTGGAATGAAAAAGACATAAATTGAAATAGAATTAAGTAATTTCACAGTATGTCATTGAGACTGTCAGAGTAGTATTCACTGATATTTATGAGGCAAAATTGAGAATAAGAACGAAATTGAGAAATAAGATTGAATGGGAATATTTTTTTCCCTTCGAGTTAATGAAGCATAATGATTTTCTTGGACTTATCTGCATTTTTGTTTGACCTGAGCAAACTTCTCCAGTCAATTACAGAAATAGGTAATTATTACTAAGTAAAGCCTTGCTCTACTCAAAAAACTTCCTTCTCTTTTAATCCCTCTTGGAAATACTTTATTGGAAACATATTTTGTTTCTTCTGTTGTAATATCTCCTGAATCTCTCAGGTGTTGCTTTATCAGTATATAATTTGTCTTCTTTTCCTGAAGTCTTTTAGGTACAGAATATGTCTCCAGTTGTAAAACATTGTATGAATCTATCAATGATTAATAGCAATGATACAGCTGAGTAAATAGAGATGACTTTTTTGAGATTGGAAAATGCTGCTGCTTTATTAGAGAACAAAATTAAAAATAAACATTCTGGTGTAACTGCACCGACTTTGGAGACAGTTGGCCTGAAGGTCACCAGTGTTTGTCTGCCTTGCCATTTTGAAGAACACTGCACTTCCCCTCATTCTCTTTATGCTTGTTTCAACATGGTCATCTGTTCTGTTATCCTCTTTCCAAACTTTTTATAAACAGGACTTTTGTTCGTTACAGGCCATTATAAGCTCTGACTTTAAAGCAAAGTAGAGAGAAATATGAGCAAAAGAGAAGGGAGAAAACCACTGGAAATAATGTTGGAGTAAAGCCTTTGTATAAAAGTAGATATTACCAAGTCACAACATTATTTTCTCTTTTACAAAAAGATTCCTATTTTCGTAAGGGTCCAACACTCCAGTTCAATAGTTTCTGACTCTTTAAGCCTCTGTGATGATGTCTCACAGAGGGAATTGACCCAGCAATGCCAAGCCTACCACCAAACGCTATTGCTCTCCACAACTACCTGAGAGAAGGCTGTAGTCAGCTGGGAATCAAACTCTTCTCCCAAGTAACATGTGACAGGAGAAGGGGAAGTGGCATCAAATGGCTCCAGGGGAGGTTTAGATTAGATATTAGAAAAAATTCCTTCGTGGAGTAGGTTGTGAGCACTGAAACAGAGTACCCAAAGAGAAGGGGTGGAGTCACCATCCATGGAAGCATAGAAAACACGTGTGGCCATGACACTTGAGTACATGGTTTAGTGGGGAACATGGAGGTCATACTAGGCTGATGGTTGGACTTGATCTGACAGATCTTTTCCAAAGTTAGCAATGCTATGATATACTTACCCGAATTTTCCAAGACCATATCTCTCAGATTTCTCTGTCAAGGCAATTATTTTTTCAGAGGGAAAATCTTGGCACAACTGAAAAGTAGTTTAGAGCAGAGAACAGGATGAAGCATCTTTCAAGTAAAAGGAGGTCATCCTAAGCAGTGCACAGGAACTTTGGCTGGCAGACTTAATGTTCAACATATTACATATTATTAGGAAAGAGAAAGTCTACTGAAGTAGTTTTCATAGAAATATTAYGCTAATTAAGGGGTAAAAAAAGGGTTAATGGTTAAGAATTCCAAAAGGTCATTTAAGAGACTCTGTGATTGGACAGTAAAATGCTAAGTGATATTTTGTATCAATGAAGGTCAAATCATGCACACAAGGTGGTAACATTCCTAATGCACTTAAAAAATTATTCTCTCTGAGTTTGTCATTCTCACTCAAGAGTGAGTTCTAAGGCTGTAATAGAAGGGCCTGTTATACAGTGATAATAATCAGCAGCAATCCAAAGTGTACGTTAGAAGTTATTGGAAAATGAACATAAAATAAACCTARAGGATATTATTACACTACTGTACAAATTCAAATTTTGAATGTACCTTAATTACAGAGGACAGTTTTGTTTCTCTGAGTCAAAACAGGTCTACAAGGCTGGAGAGAATTTGGAGATTTAACAGCTGTGAATCTACAGTACCTTTGAGATCATGCTGTGTAGCTGAGCATTGATGGCTGTGGTCCTTGATCACGTTTGAGGAAAATGTGAGGCAGAGTGACCATCATCTTTCTTCCCTATCCTTTCTCATTTAATGTTGACTTTTCTATAGTCCTGTCCCATTTCACAAAAATAAGGGTGTGATCTCATCAGATTCCCATAGAGACTACCTTCAGTTTAAGACAAAGGCTTCTTTTGCGCCCATCAGATATCTTTCCAACTCCTTCTAGAGGAGGACTTCTATTTCACAAGGTGTGTCTCCTGTCTCTTCTACATCCCTTGGTCATATCTTGCAATTTTGGCTACACTCACATCTTATTCTGTACCCTGTTTGTGAAATTGTACCACAAACCTCTATTTAACCTTTTGTTATACATTGTCACTGTTTAACTATTTCATTATGTTATTTTTAGGTCTTCAAGAAAAAGCAAATATTGGTTACATCCTGACAAGTACACTTTGAATTTATGGGTATAACAAGCCTTTATATTGGCTGTACAACTCCTGGATCCCTGAACTAGCACATTGTCCTGTACAAGAAAAGAGGCTGGTAAATCTTGTGACTTGGTAACTCATACTAGGTGGAAAGCTAATCCACAAGTAATACAGAAGAAACCCCAAAGGAAGAGAACAAAGAGCAGAGGAAATCCTTACCACCAATGATAGCTCAGGATATTCAGCAGTGAGATGCCCAAGAACGGAAGTTTTCTGTTTCATCTTTCATACTGCTAGGTTGAAACTACATTTTCTGGAGAAAAAMATAAACTGCCATTATTTTATTATTTGATTGTGCAAGAGTCTTGATAAGAGTTGAGAGAATTAGCTCATAGCAACTGTGGGTGTAAGGCCCTATTCCATCCTCTTTTGTTCACTTTGTTTATGGTTTCAAAAGCTGAAGGAATTGAATGTTTTTTCCTGCACAAAATCCTGCATTTCACCTCAGTTTGGGCAATCCTCGTATTCTCAGCAATTTTTTTTWATCAAGCCTAATGTGATGAAGTAATGGGAGGAGAAATTCAATCTATTTGTAAATGCTTGTCCACAAGCTGAAACTACTGATGCACTTCCCAAGACTTCTGCTAGACATAAAATAGATAACTATCTCAAAAGAAATAAATTGCTTATATTGATGAAGGAATTTTTGGAGGACAAACCACATTTGTCACAAAGTTACATAATAGTAAGTTTTGATTTTCTCAGTTGCCAGGTGTGAGCCAGTAGTTTATATTTCTCACCATAGTGTTGGTTTGCAGGGTGTGGAAGAGTAGTTAACCATCAGCTCTCTTACGAACTTCTGCTGTGGTAACACAGACTGGAAGAGATGTGGTAAAAGGTATTGCATACAAAATGCTCGTAAGACCATGATTTTAAGTAGAAGGATATTCTCTGAATTAATGAGCTTCAAATCAGATTAAATTCTAATGTACCAATTAACTGAGGAAAATACCAGATGTCATGTTTAGCAACTGTTATTAAGCTTGATAATTTAAAAATATCTTATATGTTACAACTGAGATGGCCCATTGATTAATTTTTATTCATCAGTCAAAAAATAAGTTCTGCTTATTTTCATAGTTCTGTACTCAGAATTATTATAAAACAGTAAAAGCTTTCCGTTATATTTCACAAAATGAGCTGCCAGCTTGTTTTTGTGCAACAGTTAATAGTTGCATGCTTAGGTGCTCAGTGGGGTTGGCTATACACCCAGAATGTATTTCAGGTTGAGCTGAAAACTGGGGTTAAATGTGAGATAGACACATCAGGCTGATGTTTCTCTTACGATCTTTAATCATATTTATTATTTCTTTAGATGGCTCACTAACTCTGGGGTGCTGAGATCGAGCTCTCTGTACCTCTTTAGGGTATGGACCACAGGAAACCGGACCAATGATATTATCTTCCAAAACATGACTGTAGCAAACAGAGTTAAACTTCTCTTAACCTTTTTCAGTGAGTCATTCACCTCTTCTGAAAATTAGCAGCAGAAATCTGAAAGTGCTTCCTTTCCTTGTCTCCTAAGCTGGAAATATTTTTGTGCGGCTAACTGGATCATGGTAGAGCCACTAGGATATCATTCCTCAATACATCTACTTGTACCCTAAGTCAGAAGTATAAGTTGTCTGAGTACAACAGAGCAGCTTAGTACTCTTGGTTGAACAAAAATAACTTAAGATGTTCCACTGATGATGATTACATTGAATAATTTATAGACTCCCATGTCATGTAAGATTACCTATTAGCAAATAGGGATCCTTTGGGTATGTTAATTCTACATTTATCTCAGAAGAATGAGAAAACACTGTTTTCCCCTTTTTAAGATTGTAGGTAAAAGGCAAATTTAATCTTAGGAAGTACTAGAAAGAAGGAGAATGAAACTGAGGGAACTAKCGCACTATTGTTGACCTCACACTTAGAATGACGTGCAGTCTGGTTGAATCTTAAATTCATAAAGGTTGTCAGAAGATCAGCAAATCTGACTAAATGTAGGTAGTTGTTTACTATATGAAGAAGTTTCTAAATAAACTTGATTTTAATTGAGCTTGAGAGTCATTAAAGGGAGATAAATGGGACTTAGAGAAAAAAGAAAAGGTGTTAGCTATTCCCTCTCTGTTCCAGTAAAAGGAACAGGTAAAATCAAATTAATCTATCAAGTGACAGGTTCAAAGTAAGTAAAAAAAGTTGACCTGTAATTAAGCAGTAAAATTACTTGCCACCATTGTTGTGTATATCACATTTATTTACATAGACTTGAAATGACTGGACAAATAAATTGATGGAAGAGAAATCCAGAGAGACACTTTTACCTAGAAATTCATGGTGAYAAATACTTCAGACTGAATTGCAGGTTGTTAAAGACAGGAAATATATTTCACAGACAATATTTGTGTGCCTCTTTTGTTATTTACCCTTTCACAAGTATCTGCTTTTAGTACAGTTGAAAATGGGATACAGGTCATGTTGATCTCTGGTTTAAAGCAATATGACATTTCTTAGGTTCAGAAGATAGATCTGGATTAGAATGACAGGTTCCTCTTCAGACATGAGCAAGTATTCTTTTCCAATACAGAAGTACATTTGAAGAAAAGACTTTCTTCTAGCTTTTAATATTGTGGAATACTCTCCTGTGAACGGGAATGGAAAAGAGATCGAATGAGGGACCTTCAGGAAAAGAAAGACTAGCCAAAAAATGGAGAAACAGAAAAGAGGGTTCATATCTATTTTTAAGGTTCTGGAAATTCTAGAAGCTTATGCAGTGCTCAAGAGGACAGGATTACAGCATATGTCTGTTAATAATTACTGAATCACTTTCATCTAATGGTGAACCTCCTGCTACCTTAGCATTTACTATCTGATTGAATTATGGAAGCATACACCATGAAAATATGCCTTAGATTAAAATCTAATTTGTCTTTAAAATAGAAGGGCTAAAATTGTAGTTATAGTCCTTTGTTTTCTTGTGAAATCTTCTACATAAATATTAAAATTGACCTTCTGAAATGCATTGCAAGCATGTATCAGCTAAAATATTAATAAGTAATTAAGAACCAGGATTTTTTTTCCTGAAAAATAAACTAGATCAATCTCCAAAGACAGTTTTTTCTTTAAAGAAAATTGTATTTCAGTGCCTGGCAGAACAATTTAAAATTGTTTTCCAATGTCATATCCAAATTTACAGCTTGAGATTTTAAAGAATACCAATGAGKTTTTTTTGCTCTTGTAATCAACCACTGGTATTTACTTTTGTTTAACATTKTATAATTGCAAGGACCAGCTCCCCTCTCAAGGGAATCAGATTTTAGAATCATATTTTAAATTCTGAGTTCTTCCCACTTGAAATCACAAAGCTTTCACAGCCAGTCACAGAAGTGACAAATTCTTGGCTAGCACCGTAAACTACTCTCAGTGCAGAAGACAGTTTCATATTCCACTGTCATAGCTACCTTCTTCCGTTGACATGTTCCTTGCTTCAAGAGGTTAATAAAATTGTTGATATTCTCAAACACAAAGAAGAGAACTTCAAGCAGAACTTACAGCCAGCTGTTTGGCTTCAGAATGGTTCCTTTGTTCTCTTTGGGAAAATGAAATGTCAGGATGTTTCCATCAGCTCTGTAGGGTCAAGTTCTCTTCTGAGAAGCCCCTGACATCTAATCTTGTCTTCTTTGAAAGAGGCATTGATCTGCCTTGGAACATCCCTTATTATTGATTGTAAAATCATTTGTGTGGGTTTCTACAATCCCTACTCCTGACAATAGAAATATTCCAGCCATTTGGAATGGTTTGTGCCATCATCTCCCCTCGTCTCCCTTTCTCCTATATTGTTAACAATTTCTGTTAATTAGAGTTTCCAAGCTGTCTCATGCAGAAGTGTTCATGCAGAGGCTACTTATCTGTAGCTTTGGTTAAACTAACAATATCCATTAGCAGAAGGTGCCTGTTCTAGCAGACAATATGTTGCCTCATTTTGGGGTATATGTGAATGTCTAAATACTTGATTTGTGTACTGGAATTTCTTCTGTAACAGGTTCCAGAATTTTCTCTATGTCTATACACATGGGAATAAACAATTCAAAGAAATTGCAGAGTCTAAGTAGAAACAAGGAAAAACAAGTATGTGAATAGCAGTATATAAGATGTGACAGGTTGCATTATGCTGCATCTTCTTTTTTAAGAGGTCACTAAAAAATTGATAAGAAACTCTTCCACAACATCTCTAAGAACAATCAGAGCCATCATGCCTTAAATGTGTGATTCACTCAACTGAAGAGAATTAGTTTCAAAGTTAAATCAAGTTATCTGAGCCCTATCTTAAATGTGATTTCTATCAAAACACTTTGTTTCCCAGTCTCAAGCCTTATAAAGAGTAACCTCTCCTTAGAAAATTTCATGTAGTAACATTCTGCTATGACAACTTGTCTGAAAAGTGTACTTTCCTTCATGCCCAACTAATTACAGTTTTTCTATTAATCAGCTATCTTTGTCCTATTCCCAGGGCGAAATGTGTCAAGAAAAATGTTCTAAACTTGTTTTTATTCCCATCCCTTTCCTATTTACAAAGGAAATACATTTAGTTGTTTTCTTCTTCTCATGGAAACATCAAAAACAATAGTTAGCAAGTGTTAAAGTCAGATTTCTTCAGCTTTCTTATGAAATATTAAGAAATCTTTTCTTTAATTTACTGTTCAATATCCATGAAGTTTTCCCATCAAGGCAAATCAACATTTTGTTAACAACGGAAAAAATTCAAGCAATTTTATTTTCACAGGATAAAGAAAATAAAATAGTTTTTAATGCAAATARGATCTAAAAATCAACAAAGCCATTGTGTAAAGGCATAATTTTGAGTCTCTTCTAACAGTTCTTCTCATAAAAGGGGTTAAAAATCTCCATTTAGTAACTTTTARGTATGTGAATGTACAGTTGCGGCTCACAGGAGTGATGCAATCTGATTTTAAAGGCAAATATTTTGGTTTTTTAGTACTTAATCTTCTTTTTCTTTAACTTACATATTATTGTTATTAAAAAAAAAGACAAAAAGGAGATAAAATACCCACATATTAATCCAATCAAACTGTGTCATCTGTTTAGCATGGGTAAGAATCAAATTCCTTCAAATATAGCAGGTTTTAATGCTACTTCAAGTAACAGGTTTAGGACTGAGGAAGTTGTTTCAAAATATTTTTCCTAATGTTTCAAGTAGATAATTTATCTTTAACATTCCTATGTTTCCTTTTAGCAATCTCTTTAGTATATAGCTATTATTAAGCTGAAAAGTAATGCACTATCATGCATAGCAATATGCTTTTCTTTATGTCTTTGTAATTAATTTGGTGCTGTTAGATAATTGTGTCTAAGAAAGAGTCTACTTATGGAAATTTTTCAGAGAACAAGTGAATATATAAATATTCTTTATTCAAATATTTAAAATGGAATTGTAATAGAAAGGTATTAACATTAGCAATAAGTAAAACACATTTAATTAGGGTTCTTAGATAAAAATCACAYGCCATAAAATACTATTTTTAATAATTCTGGTTTTTAATATATGTAGAAATCCACCGTAGTGTTAAACTATTGCAATTTCTAGCAAAATCTTTTTGTTTATTTGTGTTAATTAATAACAATAGGAAACATACATCCATGCATCTGTGTGGTAGTTTGAYAGGAAACAGGTTTTCTGGGAGGTTGTAGTCAAACCAATGGGTGCTCAGATTTTAATATTGGCATCTCTTTTGTCCACTGAAATTTGGATATGCCTCTGAGAACACACAGGGGTTAAAAACAGAGCTGCTTGCCCTGGGAGGTTCTCTTGGGACTTCGGGAAAAGAGGTCGGATCTCCCGCCCCTGTCCAGCTGCTGCTGCTGGGCAGGGAAGGGGCAGCCATGCGGTAGGCCTGGGCCTGGACAGAGATGGGAGGTRAAGAGGCCCTTGAGGATGGAGGGGTGGAGGAGGTGGAGGAGCACCAAGAGACATCGGGCAGCCACCACCCCACCTAGGGAAGAGAGAGGGGGAGAGCCGGCGTCTGAATTTGATAGCGGCCGGCTGAGAAGGAGAAGGCGGGGGGKTGCGGCGAGGAGGTGCCCGGCAGGGCAGCGTGGGAGCTCCAGAGCTCCGGACAGGCAGAGWCTGAAATTTTTAACCCTTTTCTTGCATGATGGAAACTTTGCAAATGCTGATCCTCCTGGAGCTGAATGAGAAGAGAGATAAGAGATGAGATAAGAGGGGATGGACCATGAGGGAAGTAGAAAGGACTCTTTGAGTGGGAGTCGGGGAGATGATGGAGTGRCCTTTTGGCTGGACTTTTTTTGTGTGGCCATGGATGGAACCATTTTTTTTTCTCTGTGACACAGAGATTGCATTTAGGGGGAGACAGGCCTCAGAACCAGAAGGGTCAGTGTGGATGCCCCTCGGCCCCAGGGGGTGCAAAAAATGTGGGGGGGACAGGTGTCCCGAAGGAGAGACTGTGCCTTTTTTTGGAATGAGACAATGCATCCTTGAAAGACAACCCTAGAAGCAGCTCTGGTCCATGTACAGTGGTGAGAGCACTGAGCATGGAAGGAAGATGTCACGATGGCAAAGGATCTCCGGGCAGTGCTGTGAGTGACATGGAAACACACGAGGTTTCAACAGTGTTTGTACACTTCCTTCTTTGTACCAGGGGAAGCCTATGGTACAAAGAAGGACTCCTTCTCCTCCTGATGAACTGAGGATTGAGTATTCTAAAGGGTGGTGCCGGACCGAGAGTTGGTGATTTGGAAGATGTATTGGGAATTTGGTGGGGGGAGGAAGAAAATGTTTTTGTAAGGTTTTGATTTTCCTTGTGTGTTTTTTTTTTCTCTCTTGTAGTTTAGTTATTTTCTTGTTGTTTAGCTAATAAAGTTTTCTTTATTTCTAAGTAGGAGCCTGCTTTGCTTATTCCTGGTCACATCTCACAGCAGACACCAGGGAGAGAGTATTTTCATGGGGGCACTGGCATTGTGCCAGTGTCAAACCATGACAATCTGAGAATTTCAGAAATAAGCTAGTAGATACCATAGAAAGAATGTGACAGACAGGAAAAAACATTCTGCTGCATAAGAAACAACCTTGGAAGCAAAAGATTCTACAGCAAATGAACCCACATAATGTTTAAATGTTTTTTAAAAAGAATTATTAATTTCTGTTGAGTAATATCAGACATTATTTGCCATTAGAAAGATCATGTGACATTTAGGCAGTTGCTTTTCTTCATGGATGCCTTAAAATTAATGCAATAATGATGATACCAAATATTTTCTCATTGTTAGTGATGTCACTAAAATATTTGCCCCACAAATTTCTTTGTGTGAGACAACAGTTACAACCTGTCATAATAGAATAGGTGTGTCTTCTAAAGGACAGTTCACTGGTAAAAAACTGCTAAATTTCTGAATATTGGTACTCACATGATTTTCAGTAGGGTTTTTAATTTAAAGTCTGGCTAGTTCCTTCAGCCTCYCTTCTTCCTGCCCCCCCTCCTTTTTTTTTTCTTTTTTCTTACCAGGTATTAAAGTATTTAGAAGACAAGTTCATGTCATAACATTTCTTTACAGAAATTAAATAGTTGGTGTAGGAGGCAAGCATATAAAATCAAGAGAAAAATCCCAAGTGATGTAAATTCCTAGTTATCACAGTAGAAGGAGAAAGTTCAGTGGTATCATAACTGTACAAAGTAATAATATTGGAATTCAATGACTGACTCTGCTTCAGACAGGAAGAAAGAAAGTAAAACATGAATAACAAAAGCAAAAATTTCACTGAAAGAACCAACCCTTAATAATCTCTCTGTAAGGAGGTCTTACTAAGAGTTTAAAACATGTGGTGCTTCCAGCATGGCAATTCTCTGTTTACTGTATACTTAAATCTGTGGTTGGATAGAGTAGACCTGGAACAGCATGGTAAYTGGGGAAAATGCACCTCAGTTTCCTGCTCTTTTTAATAGGTGTGAATCTCAGGGCATGGTTGGTTTGGTTTATAGCTCTGATATAGCCTATGCTGATCAAGCAGTGCTGGAGTAGCAGTACCCAGAAAGCCCCAAACACRCAGTGTTCATACCTCCAACTCCTCTCTGAAGGTCAGCAGTATCTCACATGGCTGACACTGATCACTGCTGTATGAGCTGATGAGTTCTGGAGCTCCTCTCCCACCTCCAATAGGTGTGCTCTTGAAGGCTCTGGAGAGCCTTCTTGGAAGCCTGTTTGCCCAATTTATTCAACAACAAGAAAAATACCTGTTGCTGAATGCTGMATTTCACAGGGGTATGAAGGACTTGCTCTAGTCCTATCCCACAGGCTGAGTCTATTAGCAATTTAAATGTACTTCTCATGCACTTTTGAAGCACATCTTTAGATTTCATTTTATTTAAGAAGAATCCAGGTCATGTTCTTGAAGATCATTCTCTTTGATGTGAATCCTAATATAGGAAGAGGGGATAGCTGGACATTCAAATCAYATTTGATCTGAACTGAAATGTTCAGATAGATGAACTCTGAGATGTCTATTAAGAATATGTCCTTATTGATGTCTCACAGGCAGCAGCCCTCAAGCCTGAAAAGCAGGACACATTACTATAGATTCCTTGAAACAAAAGTAGACATGAAGGAAGGGGATGATAAAGTGGGGAAAAGTATGGATATCTGTGCACTGGTTTTTTTCCCTACCTTTCTGCAAGTGCTAGGAATTTCACCAAGTGGGTCAGTGGCTCAGTTCAGTACTATGAAATGTATTCATTTACTCTCATGACCCAGCTTTGGCTATTACCACCACCTAAATGATGTGTGAAAAATAAACTTGTACATTTCTCTGTTCAGCCTTGAATGCTGAGAATTACAATATCCCTGCATACCTACAAGGATGGACTTCCATACTTTTAAGCTAGGTAAAACCACCCAGCTTCTGAAAAAAAAAAGAGATCCTTCTTCCTTGTAAATATATTTAGGCACTATTAAAAGTATTTTTAGGTAATATATTTGTATCATTATTTATACACATGAAAGTTACTAAAAATTATCCTCTTTCAGTGACTGAAGTTGCAACAGTAGTAAGTGGTTTAAAGTTGTGTCCCGATGAAAGTTCGAAATTCAAGAAAACTCTGTCTCTCATGAATAAAACAAAAATTATTCTTTCTTCCTGTTCAAATTAAATGATGGGAAAAGAAAGAACCCAATGTAAAATAAGAGCTGGAAAGATAGAGAAAAGATAGTTTTGAAATGGGAAAGAACTTTTACCTAACTACCAGTTCGGAAGAAGTGCAGAATAAGATGGTGCTTCTGCCTTGTTTATTGTTCAGCCTCATAAATTTTATTTCAATTCTTTGCCTTTGTGGTGGTTACCTTAATRAAAAGCAGAGTTATTTGTGTATATAAAAAAGAATAACCAGGGAAGAAAACCTCACCATTAAACTCATACAATGACTGAACTTGAACAAAAACAAAGCAATTCTTAAAACCAGGATGACTTGGGGGTCCTGGTGGAAAACMAGCTGTCCATGAACCAGAAGTGCCCTTGTGGCCCAGAAGGCCAATGGTATCCTGGGATGGATTAGGAAGAGCATTGCCAGCAGTTCAAGTGAAGTGATGCTGCCCCTCTGCTCAGCTCTGGTGAGGCACATCTGGGGCTCTGTGTCCAGTTGTGGAATCCTCAGCACAGGAGCTCCTGGAGCAGATCCAGTGGAGGGGAACAAAGATGATGAGGATACTGGAACATCCCTCTTAAGAGAAGTCATGAGAACTGGGCCTGTCTGCCTCAAGAAGAGATGACTGAGGGACACCTCATCAGTGACTGTCAGTATCTGAAGGGAGAGTGTCAGAGGATGGAGCCAGGCTCTGCTCAGGGGTGCCAAGCAACAYGACACGAGGTAACAGACAGAAACAGAAGCACAGGAAGTTTCACCTAAATATGAGGAAGAACTTATTTGCTGTGAGGGTGARCAGCACTGCAACAGATTGCCCAGAGAGGTTGTGGAGTCTCCCTCACTGGAGATATTCAGGAACCATCTGTACAAAGCTCTGTGCGATGTGCTCTCAGATGGCTCTTGAGCAGCACAGATGAGCCGCTGTGGTCCCTTCAATCCTGTAATTCTGTGAATTAGAAAATACATTGGCAATGGCCATTGATATTCACAGGCTAACTACCTGAAATGCATTAAAGGAGCTCTTCACTCAACCCCGTTTTAGTCTTTCAAACAACATTTGTGAAAAGGCAAGTCACTTTTATTGTGGGATTGGGTGCAACTGGTTAAAATTGTATCTATCAGTGATTCCCATTAAATCCATATTCTCATTTTGACTTTTTTGCCTGCTTTGCTAAATGAAATTTTCAATCCTGCTGTGGGGTTKGGTTGTCTTATTTTGACTTCTTTCTTGTTACAGTGTAAGTAACTGTGTTTCTTCTGTTCTTTTTGTTCAATTAGTTTATTTCTAAATTGATTTTGCTTAGTTATTAAATGGTGAATAAGTTACACAGTCTCATATTCATTATTTAACTTAAATGGTTAGGTACAAGCTAAAAGCTGGTGTATTATTTTCTTCTGACTTACTGAAAAAAAATTGCTCTTTTCCATGTTTATTAAATTGCCATAATTATGTGTTTTTGTCTTAGGGAGAACTGGAGGATGTTTTGTTATAGTTGTATAATACACCTCAACATGTGAGATTTTTCCAACAAAACCAATAAAAATATTGAATCAAAAGTAAAAGTCCCAGAGTAGCTTTGTGGTAGGAGATTGTATAGGATCCAGCAAAAGTAGAGTCTGAAAAAAATTCCAGCCCACTAATTAAGTATAGACTCATGGTAAAGGACTTAAAAATATTTGTTGTCCTTCCATAAACTAGAAATAACTCTTCATGAAAATGTATGCATTAAGTTTAGAACAATCTTTTTGTTGCCATTGATACTCCAATATTGCCTTCAATCTTCATTGGATTTTTGCTGGTTTTGCTTTAAAGTAATATATACTTAGAACTCTGCCTATTTTCACTGAATTAGATATATGCAAAAAGGAGCAGTCTTTAGTTGTTATAAAATTATATGATTGTGATAACCAGAAAGTATGAACCATTTTTTGTTATGGTTGGCCATTTTTCCAGTGCAGGGAAAACTTCAGACRCTCAATATGAGTGTTCAGGAAGCTTCCATTTATTAGAGAGAGCATCAAAATTTTTATACACAAGTAATAAGCTCATACATATTCTAAAGCTAAGCAGTCTATTGGTTATATTAAGATATCAGCTTCTTCATTCCAAAGGAGTTAAATCGGCTTTTTTTCATGTCTCTAGTCTCTCAACTACAGCACCTTGTTATGGTAACACAGCTATGCCCAAGGACATGATGTTTTGCAGGTGCAAAAACTCAGATTAGCTGGGTTCGGTACTTTCCCAGCCCTTGGTCCGCTAACAAGCGAATGTCTATGTGACCCCTGTCATGTTAGCTATTCCTCTACAATTTCACTTTTATCTAGTGCATTTTTAAACAAATAATGTGTGATTACTATATGCTCAGATCTTAATATCCAACTCAAACTACAAAATTGAGTATTGTTTTGCCAGTGTAGACATCGCTGTGGCAAAAACCTGAGTAGAACTCAAACCTAATAAATTTTCAGGAGAATAAAATGGTAAATCATGATTTTCAAGATAAATCCATGAGGTACAGAGCAGAAAGTGATTGCATTTAATTCATGTGCTGAATCCACATCTTCAGGGATATAAACCTCTGCTGGTTGTTTTGGAGAATTTTTCAGTGTACAGCAACACAGGCAGATCAGAAGGACAGTGAATCCACTCCTGCTTCCTTTCAGTAGAATATCACAGCTCAGGAGCATTTTCTCAGTCTCAGCTTGAAAGGCTTTACAATTGTCTTAATAAAGGATTTCCTGAGTTGGAAATTGCCTGGCAAATGAGCCATAATTTGGATACAAAATCCATGAACACTCAGTGTACCTATGTATTATGCCTTTCCATATGTCAAAAGAGCTGAAAATCTGCAAACTCAATCTCTTGATAAAGATTATATAACCAGAGTCTTGTTAAGTAAATACCAGTTAATATTTTGCTTCTGAGATGAATGTTTGTGCACATGGAATGGCTTTATAAGCCTCCTGTGGAGAAAACTATAGACAAMGTAATAAGACTGCTTTAAGCAACCTGTTTCATTTATATACATGTATCTGTCTTGGATTGTAGGCAATCAAGCAACAGATATTTTACATGTAGCTCAAGCCAATGAAATTAAGAAATTCTAGAAACATTGCTCACTGAAATCAGTGTGCAGCAGAAAGTCTCTTGCTATTCTGATAATTCAATTATATTCAACTCAATTCCAAATGGAAAAGAAACAGGAGTGTGTTACAAAGGGCTTTCACTCAAGCGCACCTTACCAAACAAGTGCCTGCAATGCTTCATGTTGCCTTTAGAATGCAAGGTACTTAGAAAAAATAATACAAAAAATTACACAGAATGGATAACATGATAATGAAATCTTTCTTGGATTGCCATTCCTGAAATATGTGTGTATGTGTGTCTTTATGTTAACTTTCTTCTATGTAATGCTCTTTATTATGCAATGCCTCAATATCTGTTTCTGTGACCAGCTACTGAAACTGGGAAAACATAGAAGATTGCTATGTAATCAGAACATCTCTTCTTCCAATTGCCATCTTTCTTTGAAGTGACAACTTCAAAATTTAATTTATTCTTCCCTTTCTCTTTTAAGGAAAAATGTATTTGGACTCTAATGTATTTGTCAAATAATTAGTCTGGAATTTAAAATGGAAACATGTTGGATTATAGGACTTAAAATATACCTGTAAGTAAAATATAACTGTAAGTAGGTATTTAAATTGGTCTTGGAACAGTAGAATGTGCTTCCATATTGTTTAGGTTGCCTCAGAATTGCTCTGTTTCTAATATTTTCAGCAAGTTTAGAATTTTGCAGAAAGTTGTYTTAATGAATTCATGGAGGCAACTTACACCAAGTGTGTAATTGCCTGAACAATTTATTGACAGGTGCTATGAGCAAGGTGTGTAAGCAACCCTGAAACTGCATCTTTCTAGGGAAACAAGCATGGTTTGAACCAGCTTCACCTTAAAACTGACAATGTATAAGGATTTTTATACACAATAGTTATACATGGTGAACTAGATTATTGAGTAAGCTCTATCGATGAAAACATAGTATGTCAAAATAAAAGGTAACCATAACAAAAAGTAGTGATTTCCATTCCATGAGAAAAAATTACACCTTTAATCCCAACATAAAATGCCACCCTGTGTCATTTGGATTTCGTAGAAATAATTTCCTAGTTGTTTGCTGTCAAGAAATTTTAAATTAAAATATAGAAAATTAAAATGAAATATAAAAAATACTTAAAATGAATTCTTCCAATTAATTCACTGTAGATAACCGTGTTGCTAGGAGAGAAAAAGTCTCAAAATTTACATACAAGCATAATTTCTCATATAATTAAATTTTAAGTAAACTTTTAAAATTAATATGCTTCCATCTTGCTTGGTTCCTATTAATGAGCATGACTTACCACTTAGGCTACTTTATCTATTAGTTTGATATAAACATCTACAAACCAAACCAAAAAAACCAAAACAAAAACAGAATAAAAGGACACCCCCAAAAATTTAATTTAATTTTTTTTTTAAATATAAAATACATTTTAATATAAAATACATAATGTGGAATTAGATAATAGATAGGGATGTGGGCCAGTGTTTTTAGTGCAGATTTTGAAACAGCAAATTTGCACTGCAGAGTGTAACTGAAACACAGTAATTGTTATTTTGTCTTTCTATTATTCTATGATATAATCATGTAGGAAAAAGGTCAGTCAATATATAGACATCTGTCTCCATGAAAATTAAAATATTCACTTACAAACAGTAAAATTTTTGCTGTTAATAGCAATTGGGAGGAAGAAATTCCAATGGGCCAAGTATAAAATTTTAAGGGTTCACTCACTTTTGTTTGCGTATTTTCTACAGGCTGATTACATTACAACAGAAATCCATGTAATCTTCATGATGTAGTTACACTATTCAAGAAATAAACTAAGGTTTATGAGTTATCCATATTGCTGTGGGATTCCCAGCACACAGTAATTATGGAGAAAATTATGATGATTTGTATGTATGATGCTCATTGCAAGCTATTCTAGCAATGTGCTGCCTTTTATCCCCTGATCAAAATCCTGGTTCACAACTCCTAAGCTTTAAGGTACATATCTTCACAGGGGTTTCAACATAACTTTATTTCACTGGATAGGATCAGCACTACTTAGATCTATCTTTATCACCTGAACCATCACTAGGGTATTGGCAGTAACTGCTTCTTAACAGGACACAAGTATTACTTCCTTTGCCTTAAAGATTTAGCAGTACAGGTTCTAGTTAGTATCAGAGTTAAAAAACACAGACCTACCTATTGCTCTTTTAACTCTTATTCTCCAGTCAATACTTGAAAGCCAAACTATAAATTTGAAAACAATAAATGGGGATGACTGTACATTTCTTCTTCCTTAAAAATTTTCTTGCTAGTCAAAACATGCAATGTGTATTTGTCCTGTTTTGGGGATTGACATATAGCTCCCTTCATGGAAGATTCTGACACTTGCTAGCTAAACTTGTGATAACAGTGGCTAAAWCTTGATTTCATCCTTCTTGTAAAAAGAAACTCTAAACCCATTGTTTACCAATTACCTTTGTTTGCTGTGTCTGTTTTCTATACTTTCTCCTCTCCATCAGACTTCTTTGMAACTGATGCACTTGCAAAAGTCCTGTGTTGCAAGAGCAGAAATCTCTTTTATCTAATTCTTATGTCTATTCAGAAAACTTTTTTTTTTCCTTGAACTAGAACAGAGAACAATATTATATATTAGGAAGAAATTCTTTACTGTGAGGTTGGCAAGGCCCTGGAATGGGTTGCCTGGAGAAGGCTGTGGATGCTGCATCCCTGGAAGTGCTGAAGGCCAGGTTGGATGGGACTTGGAGCAACCTGGTCTAGTGGAAGGTCTTCCTGTCCATGGCAGAGTGTGACAGTGGTCACAAGGGTCTTTGGATGAGGGAAGAGATGAGGATTTGACTCCATATTTCAGAAGGCTTGATTTATTATTTTATTTTATATATTACATTAAAACTAAAAGAATAGAAGAAAAGGTTCTCAGAAGGCTAGCTAAGCTAAGAATACAAAAGAAAGAAAGATAACAAAGGTTTGTGTCTYGGACACTGTGTTCAAACCAGCTGGGCTGTGATTGGCCATTAATTCCAAACATCCACATGAGACCAATCACAGACCCGCCTGTTGCATTCCACAGCAGCAGATAACCATTGTTTACATTTTGTCTCTGAGGCCTCTCAGCTTCTCAGGAAGAAAAAATCCCAGTGAAAGGATTTTCATAAAAATATGTCTGCGACACCAGGGGGTTGGAACTGGATGATCTTTGATCTTTGGTTTTCCAAACCATCCTATAATGATATGATTTGTGTTCTGAACGCCAATGATTTCTTGATTTTTTGCACGTACCAGGCCACYAGGAAATACCCAGTACAATTTACCATGAACAGGATGTAGGAACTGGTGTGTATCTGCAATATGTGCAGATGTAAGTAGCTTTTTGACTCGTGCATAATGTCTGCTTGATCTATGGTTCTATGGCTCAACAAAAAACTAACAAAATTATTGCAGAAAACCCATATGGAGAATGTTCCTTCTCTTGCAGCTGATCCCAGCACCTGTTGCAATCATTCAAGTCTGTTCCTGTTGGACACCTAGCCTGACTTTGAAGACCAAGACTGTGCTGGTTTAAAATCCAGCAGGAAAATTAAACTTACTCAAGCTTCCCCCTTTCAATAGTGGAGAGCAGACCAGGTGATATTATAAGATGGAGTCACAGTTTACTGAAAAATTGCAATAACCATAGCAATATTAACCAGAGTGTGTACAGAAGAGAGACTGTTTTACCCCCAAAAAGGGTATTCACCACCCAAAACCCAAAAATACTTCCTAAAGGAGACTGTCTCCCTCTGCAATGGCAGTAATGGCAGCAGTAGCAGCAGATCTSGGGGTTTCAACCCCAGTCCACCACACCCCCACTGCAAACCCATCAAAAGATGGTATCCCTTCTGCTTCCAGTCACCAAATTCCTCCTGCCATTGTGTGGGTGATATGGAATAAAACACTGCTAGAAATTCTACCTCCTTTCTCTATGACCTGGGTGATTCTAAATTTTTCTGGATATTTATTTATTCTGACCTGCACCAAACTAGAAATCCTTTTAGTTTTAGGTGATATACTTTTTCTTTTAACTTATTCTTTTTAAATAGGATAACTTTAGTTTCTTGTTATCTACTGGATGAAAAATTTACTTTTTTACTGAAGCTATTCTGATGATAGATAGGATTGAAACCATTGCCTTTTTTTTAATCTAAAAATGTTAACTCTACTAAAAAATTGTCTTTTAAGTGCTCTTTGATTCATGCCTTTACTCTGAGACTGAGAAGTCTTTAAGATATTATTATTCATAAATGTGTTGAGAATTTTCAGGGTTCAAGTAGATTTAAGCCTGCAATTTGATATGTGTCTGTATTAAATGAAGTCTACAGCTTACATTAAATCATAATTTTCCTTTAAAAAATTACACTTGGGGGGTTAAAGCTAATGCGACAGTTTCCTGCATTTATTTTGCCATACTAGAGATTCAACAAGAACACTAGAAGATCTTGCAAAATCTAACCCGGTTTGGTTCATTTATTGCTTTGAAGGCTCAAAGAGATCATGAAAAACTAACATGGATTCTGGGCACTTTTTCATATATACAAACTTCTCCCATTCTTCAGTAAGTGTACCTCAAGGGCCTTTCAATATCCCAGTAAAAGTACTTTCTGACAAATCYACTCAAATTGCTTCTGTGAGCCAGATGTCTCTCTTCTTGCCTTCATCAGCAAAAGTAGTGTTGCATTTTAGCTACTGCTGCTGCTAACATCAGCATTCACAGAGGAGGAAGGAAAGAGTTTTTATGAGAGAAGAGTAGATTTCTGAAGCCAAGGAATGCCATTAGAAAGTGTACTAAAGTTCATCTGAATTCTCTGGAAGGTGAATCTTATAGTATTACATGCAGTCCTGTTAATTTCTTAGGGACCAAGGACTGACATGACTTTGAAAGGTGAATCATTCAGAATTACACTTCTTAAAGATATATATACTAATAGCACTACTGGAAAAATAATTCCCTGAAAATACCAATAATCTGAATTCATCTCATGATCCTATTTGATAATGGGAAGATTAAGATGATGCTGAGAAAATCGTGAAACTCACTGAGGGTTAGCTTGCTTTGCTGATTCCCTAAAAGGGTCCTATTCTTTCTCAACTTTCTAGTGAAAATGCTGAAATCAGAATTACCTCTGATTTTTGAAATGAATGTTTACCTAGAAAGCCACTGTTTATTTTCTTCACTGCAGCTGCAGAATACATGAATAATGCAGTATTAGCATAAACCATACAGCAGCCAGTTAAAATTATGCCCCTGTTAAAAATGTGAAGCAAAAGGCATTTGATTATGTATGTATGATTGTGTAAACAGATGAGGGATTTAAGAGAAAAAATTCACTTTTTTAAAATGAAAATAAAATTGGACCTGACACATCCAAGGATGAGTATTGTCAAGCTACTCTCTTGGCCTGTTTGAAAAGGGGCCATACTTTATAATTGGAAGGACTAAGTTTCATTTTATCAGATAACTGAAAACTCAGCAGGTATTTGTATAGAAAAATGCAGATCTATCCTTGAAAATATGAAAACTTGACATAATAATTTCTGATTTAGACTGCCATTATTCTGCTTGGCTAGTCATTGGTTTTGTTTGTTGGTTTTTTGGTTTGGTTTTTTTTTGTGCTAATACAAAGCTTTACATCAATACTAAGTGGTGTGTRTTGCATTGGCAGTTGAAAGATCTAAACCCCAAAACTCACTAGATTTGTTTTCTTAAAGTGTTGTTAATTCTGACCATTGCCTCATTGTTGCATGGCAGATGGTCATAAATCCAGCCAACATTTGGTAACAGATTACCTTGACTGAAATCACAAAGCAGGCATTATTTTTACACAAAAAGTATGTCTCCACTTTTATACTATATTTGGCACCTACAGAAATGTGAGCAAAATGATGAAGAAAATTATACTGACCAGTCTGCCAGATTATTTGGCATCTTCATTCCCTTCTTTTCTCCTTCTAAGCAGATCTCACACCTGTTAATAGACTGTTGTGCTTGTCAAAAGAAATAAAAGTAAATGGTTTTAATTGTTAAGAAAAGTCCTCAAGGCAAGGCCATTAGGGAATCCTACTCAGTGTCCAGCTGGTCATCCAAAATCTAGCTGCTGCAGTGCATGAGAAAGAGGTTCTTTTGCATTCAGTGTCTGAAAGCTGCTTTTTAATTTTGGCTTTCTTTTTTGGACTCAGGAACATCTGTCATACATCAAGTGCTAAATTTACCACCTGATACAGAGAAGCTGTTTATTTTAAGTCTTTTACAACATCACTGAAAAGAAATAAAAGTCATACTATTTTTGCTGGCTCTTGTAGTTTCTCTGTATTCATAATTTTGATTGGCATGCTGAATAAAAAGTTTTCCTCAAAAGCATAAATCACATTTGTCACATCTTTTGCAAAAGTATAAACACTTCTGAAGGCATTTTTTGAATCCAAAACAATGTCAAGATGATGACTGTGGTTATTCAAACTTTTTTAATTCCCATAAATATCAGTAAAGAAGTCCAGTCACTAGTAAGCTACAAAAATAATAAATTTCAAAAGTTAACAATTTAGTACTCCTATCTATTTTAAAATAATGGCAAATACATGGTTTTATTGTTTAAATGTAAAAGAATACATTCATATATCTGTGCTAAAACTACTTTATAGAGTCTGAGAATTATAATATTACATTTTTAATTTTTACCTGAAACATGCTTCAAGTAAAATACTCTTAAATAGTTTATCACTAGCTGGGAGAAAACATTTCTCTCCTCTTCCTGTCTCTCCTTTTAGTAATTTCTTGTTTAGTACTTTTCATAAGTTAAAACCAGAATGTGGGGAAGATCCTAAATTAGTGGTTCTCAAATGTAGCAAGGAAATAACTTTTGCACAGTGTCTTTTCACAATGACAAAAACTAAACACCCTCAGGTACATATSGTTCTCTTATATGCACTGTCCAGCTTTCACTAAGCATGTGCATTAGACGTATTTAACACTCCATGTGGAAGTGCTATGTTCTAGAAAACRCTCCAGACAACAGTTGGTATGAGCTCTATGCTAAGTAACTCTCACTTTTGCAGACTACTATGAAACTCAGGAGGGAGCTAAGGTTGCTTCTGGCTTTCTGCTAACTGCTCATAACTAAGCTAAGAATATGCATGACAGAGACCAAAAATGCTACTGAATACAGTAAAACCTATGCTGCTCCAACTGGTTCATAGTGGCTGCATTCCCAATCGACTTAATATCATTTGTTTTCTTACTCGGCATTCATGACAAAGAATTCTCTTTAGAGATGTAAGGAAAGGGTAAGCAGCTGCTTAAGTGATTGCATACGTATTATCACTAGCAGAGGAATGACATTGTGCTGCCATTATTGGCTATTTGTATTAGCTGGAGGAGTAGGCCAAAAGGAACATTTCAAGTTCAACAGGGATAGGAAAAGGCCAAGTCCTGCCACAGGCAGGAAGCAACCTGTGCAGCCGTGCAGGATGGTGCTTGCCTGGCTGAGGGCAGGTCTGCAGGGAGGGACCTGGGGGTCTYGGTAGATACACACTGAATGTAGTAATGTGCTGTAGAGACAGCCAACAGTGCCATGGAAGGTACTCACTGGGGCACAGCCAGGATGTGGAGAGCAGGGATTTTCTTCTTACACTCAGCACACCTAGAATGCYACATCCAATGTTGGGACTCAATTACAAGAAAGTTATCAACAAGTCCCTGATATTGGTGGTTCCTAATCACCCGGGGTTTCTAGGATGGTCAGGGACTGGGGCATGTGCCCTGTGAAGAGAGGTCTGGAGACTTTTGTTTGGCCTGGAGAAGATATTTCTTTGACGGGAACTAACAGCAGTGTGCCAGGATCTACAAAGTGCTCTCAAGAAGAGAGAGCCCGGAACTTCACAGCATTGTGTCATGTGAGGATGACAGACACCTGACACAGTGAGTTCTAACTGATGATGAGGAAAAACTTTTCACCACTCACAGTACAGTCAAATACTGAGATAACCTGTCAATACCAGAGATAACCTGCCCAGTAGGGCTGTATAGTCTCTTGTTCTGAAGTTTTTCAAAATCTGATTGATTTAAGACCTCTGTTACCTACTCAAACCTGACCTTCTTTGAGTAAAATGTTGAACTAAAGCCTTTCTGAGATACCTTCCATCTAGAAACATCCCAGGAATATACAAAGTCTTTTGCAAAGCATTGAATGCTCTATATTCCTAGAACATTTCAAGATGTGAGAAGCAACAGATGCCAGGAAGTTCTGTTATAAATGTCACTTCTCAAACAGAAGTTGATGATTCTGCTCCAGTTGCTCATGCTGACTTGTAAGGGTTCTGAGTACTTCCACTGAAATTATTATGGTTACTGTCAGAATAAGATATAACCAGCGAGAAAAAATGGCAGGTCTAAGCTGCCAGTGTTAGCTAAGCCTTGACAGGCTTATCACTTCCTCTTCAGTTGTGAATTAAATTACAATAACACATCCTAAAAAAGCAAACTAATTTGCTAACTTTAAATTTGAATAATACCTAATATTTGACAGGAAAAAATAATGTTGATTCTTGTGTTCTTTCATTATTTAAAATCAGATCTGTAGCACAGAAATACAGCTAAACTGAACAATATTCAAATTGCAATTATGATGCAATTACGATGATTACCTATTCTTATGTAACAAGTTTTATATAATGATATGATTATATATAATATATATGATTTTCTGATTTTATGTTTAATAAAATTAAATTAGCTACAGACATACAAAATTCACCAGGAAACTCTCCCACATTAATGTGCATCATAATTTAACTTGCAATACATGTTCACCAGAAAACAATTTTGCTGATTAATGTTTGCCATGCAAACTGCACTATGGTGTTGAATAATGAGTCTTACTGATTGACTGTATGAATGGCATAAATAAGGGTCCCACCTAATAACTTACCAAACTGATAAGAAATTTTTTAAAGAATTTACAAGTGATAATAAATTTCTACTACAATAAACAAGAGTCCAAGAGAAAAGATATAAAAGCCTGTCCAGTGTTGGGTCATTCTTTCAGCTTTTCCACTTCTGTTTTACTAAGGGTAAGGATTTCAGGTGCTTTTTTAGTTCTTACAATTCACAATAAATAGGTTTTTTTAAGGTCTCTATTACAATGAAGTGCATTGGAGGTATAGTGAAATCCTGCGGGAGAATTTTAAAAGTGTTGATTGCATGACATACTTAGTTTGAAATTCAGTTGGCTTATGTTATAAATTCCACAGAGTTGAAAAATCTAAATTCAATCTGAAACTGCTTATGATCACATTCTTACAGTACTAGCCTTATTGATCCTATCACATCAGAAATATTCAAGAGTCTATGTAGAACTACTCAGGTAATTTATAATATCTGGTATTCAGTATTATGCTGTAACTAAAACATAACAGCATACAAAAACCCTAAAATAACAAATTTTTTTTTCCCACTGCCTTTATTGAGTTGTGTAATCCTGTGGATGTAGTCATGAAGATGGTGCAGTCTCTCTCTCCTTCCCGTGTAACAGGTTACATGCTGTATTGGCTTTTAGTAAGTGAGGATATGAGCTTTTCCATCCCCCTCCTCCTTATCATTAAATCTGTACCTGTCTGTATAGAGGAAACAAGATTGGTACTGTCTTGGATGAATTCTGAAACTGGGTTTAAAACAATTGCTTATTTATTAGGTTTTCTTAGGCTGACCTCAATATTAAAGCATTTTTGCAACTAAGACTGCAGTTTGACCGTGTGTCTTCCAGAAGCTGAATCCTGTGATTCCTGTGTAACCTTCAAGGAGAGAAATAATATTGTCAGCAGTGTTCACTGCATTATGTTTTAAATGCAGTGGATACTGCTTTTGATACAGCCATCTGCACTAGAAGGGATGTTTATCCTCACACTCAACACTGAGAACACTGATGTCATCCCTGCCATGAATATCTCTCTAAAATCCTCCCAAGGGTTGTCATCTCTGCCCATGAGAAAGGCAGATCATACATGCACTTTTTTTGCAGTCTTTCAGGAGCAGAATCACAAATGCTTGTAACTTGCTTTATATCAGAAAGGGAACTCACTTCATGCCATAATATTGCTCCACTATTGCTCTTTATGATCTGTCATCCTTTATTGTTGAGAAGGACAGCAGCTGGAGCAGGTGATTTCACAGGGGAAATTTGTTCAATTGTCATAGCTAAAATTGAATCAGCAGTGAAGAGGTTTATTGCCACATAGTTAATTGGTAATCAGTGAACTATATGTTGAGGGTCAGCATCATAATTGCAACAGATACACCATTGTCTTAGACACATGACTGCACTTACCTACTCATTTTGAAACAACCTTCTCTAGCTAATCTTTAACAGTTCTGTGATCACACACACATGCCCACCCTATGTCAGAGGATGTGTGCACAAGCTCTAGCTCTCTGCCCTACCTCCTGCAGCCCTCCAGCACACACTCAAGAACAACCCATGAAGTGATATACCTACAGAGGCATGGATCATTCCTCCCTCCCTGTTGCACTCTGGCAYATTCATGCCTCCAACAGGAAGTGACTCCATCAGCCATGGACAAGTGCCAGGAGGGCGACTACAAGAAACATCAAATCAGATTTTCAGTGCTGTTCTGATGTCCTCTCCTTTGTCTCCACCACTCCAAATKTTTATGCTCATTTTGTACTTCTCAAGTCGACTCTTTATGTGTTTCCAAAGTTTACAGTACTCCCCTTTTTACCATTTAATTTGTTTTCATGTTGATGGGTTTCTTCCTCTTTAGTGTCACTAAAGTGCCCTTCTGCAGTTTTGGATGGTCCACTCAACCACACGCTTGGTACACAAGTTTCTGTGTTTCCAACTCCTGTTATCCAGGCATTTAGCACAGAGCTGGGACTATGCAAGTTAATCTCTTGTGATGTTTTTGTCACTGATAATAGCCCTGTTCCTAGTTCAGGCACATCTGCCAGAATTTAGCTACCCCTGCCATGAGCTCTTAATATAATTCTTTAGTTATGTGCACTGTTATCAATGTCATCACAGCCCTGCTTTATGTTGGCTTACAAAAGTGTAAGAATGGTGACACCATTTGAGACCAATGGTCTATGTCATTGGCAGCAGTTGCCAACAGCAGATGCTCAATGAAGAATATGAAAATATAGTGATTTTTCTTGAAAAACTCTCCTAGCCTCCAACATTTGTGGCTCAGAGATATCCTAAGTCATAAATAGCAATTTTATTCTGGCATATCTCAGTCAATATCTCTGCATGTCTTGATTCCCAAAGCGCATACTCTGTATGTGTGAAGAGGCCTTTAGTAGAATCAGGGAAATCTTTAGGCCAGAAGTTCTTTGGCCCTGGGGTTCCAAGGTTTTACTCTTTATTTCTACACACTGTTGTCCATTTCTTAGGATGAAGTGTGTCGCAGTTTATTAATAGTACATGCAAGTGAAGACTTGTAGTTTCTGGTATGTGTCCCAGGCCAGGGAAGCTTGTTTGCAGTGGATCTCCTGTTCTAGTCCTATCCTCTGTTCTGGCACCATGCAGAGGAGCCATGCAGGGACAGCAAATCTGTAGATGTTCCTATCAAATGTATCAACAGAGCAGAGTCATCATTATTTTATGTCTTATAACATAATAACAGCAATTATAATAACAATGACAATAACAGTAATAACATTTATAATAAGAAGAATGCACCTTCATTGGATTAATGATTTCTGTGGTTTATACTACATTAGAGTGGAAGCCATAGTATTGTAGTGATTCTTTAAATCCAAAAAGCAAGTCATTCTGGATCCACCAGGATTAATTTACTTAGAAATCTGACATTGTTTTCACTATAAACCAATTGAAGTTACAAATAAGGGGATTTGATTATTATTTTTTATAGTTGGGTGAACACATGAGAATTATAATACATATATATATAAAAATATATATTTTATAATWTACAGTGATTCTTAATGTCTGAGTTGTCTCCAAGGGATTAAGCTAATTAAGAGGTAGACCACTTAGAATAACAACTGAGAAATTAGAACTGAAACTTGAGACTAGGTCCACCTATTTTCTATCTCAGATGTCTAATGGTTACAGTTTGACCCTGTGTGATGTTCAAGAACTTTACCTTAACATTTACTTCATGAACGTAGGTTAAAAAATATCATTGAAGAAATGTTTATAATTCTAAAAATGCAAATGCTATAAGCCACACCCTCCCAAACCCATCCACATGGGATGAAGAGAATCAGAAAAAGGTAAAATCCATGGGTTGAAATAAGAACAGTTTAATATTTGAAATAAACTAAAATATAATAATAATATAATAATAACAATCATAGCAGCAACAAAATGGGAGACAAACATATGAGAGAGAGGAGTAAAACCCAAGAGAAATGAGTGATGCAGAATATCCATGCTAACCATCTCCTGACTGTGCCAGCACACTGTGCACTGCCTGATGCTCAGAAGGGATTGACTTCTCCTGGACAATTTTCCCCAGTTAAGATAGTGGGTATGATGTACTATGGTGTGGAATACCCTTTTGGCCMGTTTGGGTCAGCTGTTCCCTCATGGCTTCTTGTGCACCTGCTCACTGGGAGAGCATGGGAAACTGAAAAGTCCCTGATTAAGGGTAAGTACTGTTCAACACCAACTAAAGCATCAGTGTTTTATCACCATTATTATCATCATCTTAAATCCAGAACACAACACTGTACCAGCTACTAAGGAGAAAATGAACTCCATTCCAGCTGAAAACAGGACATTTACAAAGCAAACAAATAAAGAAACAAATAGACTCAACATGCTATACACTAGAGAATATGATCATTTTAACTACAAGCATTATAAACTAGGAGGATGGAAATTTCTCTGGGAAAATATCTTATGGGGTATAATAGCCTTGGAACTTTCAACAGTGTGACTAATGAATTATCCAGCTTTAAGGCAAACTGAAGCACACATCTTCACAGCTCAAAACTAATCARGGAACACCAATTCCCTTTATCATCATGGACAGTAATGAATGGGGAATTTGATATATGACATGGGGATTAGAAAGCGTAGAAAGATTGCTCTTAACACCTGTTACACACATAATATCTGCAAGTTTCCTGCCAAATGTTAATTTAGTTTTACATAACTTTACATGTTAATTATGTCCGGTGTGAAGTGGGATTGGGAAGGAATGCTGTCACTCCACAAACACTAAGCTAAGACTACAGGACTTTGCCCTCATCTGTTGATGATGGCTGCGCTTGGAGGCGCTAAAATCTCCGAGTAGAGCATCCTAAGTGCAGAATGAAAGTCCCCTCCACTGAGGGCAGGCCCAGCCCAGCYGGGCCGGGCTCTCTCCCAGGCCGCAGGGCCATCCSTGCCGGGTCTCTCCTGCCCCCGGCCCTGCTCCCGCTGTCCCCTCGGGGCTCGCAGGGCTGTTTCTCGCTCGCTTCCCCYGGCTCAGCCCTGGCACCGGGCACCGTTTTGCCCTCCCTTGCCCAGGCTTTCCCCGGGGCTAAGGGGCTCGGCCGTGCCCTGCGCTGGGGCCGCTGCAKCCGCTGGCACCGCCTGGGGCCGGCCCGGGCAGCGCCGGCCGCTGGCAAAGCCAACACAGGGACACCTGCACCATTTACAGAAAGAAAACTAACATGCTCTTCCGATTCTGTAAAGCCAGTTATCAGTTCCTATTTGAAGAGACATTTAGTTGTGTGAAGCAGGAGGCTTTATATCAGGTTTAAATAACACAATGAGTTGGCTACTTGCCTTTTAAAAAATGTCTTACATTGACTTTCATAAAGCTATTTAGGCTTGACAACAAATAAAGCAGGCTGCAGTAATGGCATTTTAGCATCAGACTATTGCCTGTGAATCTGTAATGACATGTGCAGTTTTTGCTTAGCAGCATTCAGAAGTGTGGCTGCTTCTCTCCTATGGTGCCTCAGTTGCCCGAAGAAAGAGTTCAAGGAGCTGAAAAAGGAAGGAAAAAGGAGAGATAATAATCTGCCTTTAAAGAAGGAAGGCAAAGAGTTAGCAGGACAGACTAAGAAAAAAACCCACAACAAAATAACAATAAATAAAACCTTACCAGGATGAGGACAACAGGATGAGGTGCAGAAGGGGAAAACAACCAAAGGGTGTAAAAGTGAATATGAAATAGACAGCAGAGGGAGAGAACAGGAGGGAATAAAACTTTGCACAAAACTAGAAGAAATAGCTAAACATAAGTACACACTATCTAAATGCAGGTAGTGCATAGTTAAGGTTGAAAAAGGCCTTTAAGGTCATGAAGCCAAACTGCCTCATCCCAGGCCCCGAGTTGACACAAGGATATGGTCATACAGCAAACAGTACCAAGGACACTCTCATGGCTGAACCCCCTGTAACAGGAAGGCTTACCTTGAAGAAGTGGGCTCATTTGAGTTGTCTGAAGTACCGTCAGTTGTGCTCTTAACACAATGCAACACAAGCAGCTTTGATAGAAATCATAGACTTTTAGTATTAAAAGTGTTTTCTTTAAAACATCACATTGTACTTGATCACAGGAGAGCCTGGAAAGATATCAAAATGCATGTCTCATTCAGCTCAGTGCACATATGTGTTTTTGAAAATCTTGTTTGTTAAACATAGCTTTTTTATTCCTTGAAAAGTATTGTAAAATTATTTACATTTAAAATACCTTTAAATGTTATTTCAACAAGGTTTCTAAAATACAAATTATTTTGGTAAAGAACAATGTTTTTGGGAAGGTGGATTCACAGAAAGATATTACAGAGAAATCTAATATGAATGGCTCAAATAAGCTTGTTGTTATGAACAGCCACTAAATTAATTTCCCACATCTGTAAATCCGGTTAATAGGGTATTGATTCCATATTTTGCCCTCTAAATTTTGCCCTTCTTAGATGTAAATAACRTTGTTTTGAATCATGTGTCCAAATGAAGGATGGAGAAAACAAAACAGCGTCCAGCAAAACCAAACAAAAATTACATCCAGGCAAGTGCCTCTGGCTTAGGTGACAAAATTACAATTGGCTGAAATACTCAATCTTGTGTGTTTGCTCTTTCAATTAATTGCATTACAAGGGAAAAACCTGTCTCAATCTTTCCTCCACTTCCCAGATATCATTACAAGCCACTGACAGCAGTTAAAGGTACATAAAGAATATATTAGGACAATATGGTACATCCATCTTTGGTTCTGTGGCTTTATATTTAATTTAAGTAATACTGGAGCAAGTGTGCTAGGCCCTGCTAATCATACACTGATAAAAGTGAGAATTTGACCATTCCATCCTATAATTAGATGCAGAAGGGAATGCTCTGTTGGCCACAAATTGCAAACCTGTGTGTCTGTCAAATACTCATTTGTTTGCCATCATTGTTGAGCCTTCGAGAGAGTACATGGTGCTAACTGCAGCTTGTTGGCAGCTGGTTCACAAGGAGTACAGTGTGAACAGACCTGGCAAAGTTGTGTTTTCCAGTAACAATGGGCTGCACACTCTCAGTTTTCTTTGAGTTGAAGATTCAAAATTGTAACTCTAGAGAAGCAAAGAAACCTCTGTTGCCTTCAGCTTCCAAAGACAAACTTAAGTGTTTGTGAGAAAAATGCATAATTTTCAGTAAACAACAAAGGTATTTAACTTGTTCTTTTGTATATGTAGGAGAGAGACTGACATGAGAAGCCCCAGTATATGCAGTCTCTTAGATATATGCTTATTTCAAGAAATTAATGTTAAGCTTTATTTGCAGAGTGGTGGTCRGTTCCAGCACTTTTCCCAAAATGCTGATGTATTGATACCAGGTGTTTAATTAATCTTTCTGTAATACRTTTCTAACTTTATATAATAGAAAACAGTTACAGTGACTGATCAGGGCCACCTATGTAATATGGCAGGATGTGGAAGTGCTTTTTTCTTTGAGTCGATAAACATGCAGCATTTCAGCAAAATTATTCAGAGCAAACTCTGATTTATTGCATGTAAATCTTGATGTAGTCAGACAAAGGGTCTCACTGTGGGACAAAGAGTCCTGGAAAACCATAATCCTCAATATACATGGTCATCCCCTGACCTGCTCAAATGCAATGGACAATTCTCTCTCTGTGGCTATTATTTACTGGTCCCAGGCTGATCATATCATAGAATCACAGAACCAAAGAATGGCTTGGATTGGAAGGGACCTTAAACATCATCTAGCTCTAACCCCTCTGTCATGGGCAGAAGCACCTTTCACTAGACCACGTTACTCAGAGCCCCATCCAGCCTGGTCTTAAATACTCACAGTGATCGAGCGCCCACAGCTTCTGTGGACACTCTTTCAGTACCTCACCGCCCTCAGTGTAAAGAATTTCTTCCTGATATCTGTCTAAAGGCCATTCCCTTCTATCACTACCTGCCCTTGTGAAATGTCACTCTCTAGCTTTCTGGTAGGCCCCCTCAAGGTACTGAAAAATACTCTCTGGAGGGCTTTCTGGAGCCTTTTTTTCTCCAGGTTTAGTAACCTCCACTCTCTCAGGCTGTCCTCACAGGAGAGGTGCTCCAGCCCTCTGATCAGCTCTGTGGCCCTCTAGCACTTCTTGTCTAAATATAAGAATTCTGAGCTAGGTGTTCCTTACAGAACCTCTGCTCCCATTTGATAATAACCTTATTCCATCCTTCAGCCAGGATAACAGTATTCACAGATTTTACCTATAAATTTTCACCTGTCAAAATTAGTGATATTATTTCTGTTTGGACATGCATTCTGTTTAGATCCTTTGGTACTACACTGGCTAAAATGGAGGTCTGCATGAACTGGATTCCTGACATATTGAAATACCTTTACAGGCACTGTGTAAGCTAACATCTGTTCTTTGCACACTGCTCTTTCCAAGAGAGATCAGAAAAAGCACACAGAACTACAACAGTGTTCCTATCATGGGACTGTGGAGAGAGAAATGTCAGAAGGATGGGTAGGGGTTTTTCTACTGTAAGCAGCAATACTGAGAGGGCTAGAACCCAGCACAGCACCAACAGAGCTCCATGGGTAACTGCTTTGCTGAATATGATAAATTGTGTCCATTTGGTCCTTGAGAAACACCAAAGGGAACTTCAGGGACAAACTTTTACTGCAGACATCAAAAAGTTCATATTCTGAATGATCAGGCAGCTAAAGACACTAAATTTATTGTTAAAATTTCTTAATTTATTAATGCAAATTTTCTTAACTTTTGTTCTATTTTTTAAGGTAAATCTTTTATCATTTGTTTCCTCTTCAATCTAAAAAAAATATAAACTCCTTTCAATTACAGCTAAATGTTCCCCTCCAGAAAGTGACTAGCTGCTGCTAGAAACCCATTAGAGGAAAAAAAAAATTGCTCTGTTACCACCCATTTTTGGTCCAAAGGAAATTGCAAGCTCATGTTACCTCTATGTTTGTTCCTTCTGCAAATGTATCTCCCTCCCTATCCAAAAAGTATAAATATTTACTCATTGAAATGAAATTTACTTATTTAAGTGAACGGTAGATTTATGGAATGTAATGCTGGTTTCAATGTCTTGCTGTATTGAGCGAAGCTGGGAAGAAATGAAAACCTTAAATCTATCATGTCAGACAGAAATTCAGTTGTTTTCAACAAAACTGTTTCTTCCCTTCATTGCCCCCCCCCCCCCCACTCCTTTAATAGTAGAATTCTTAAATAATAAACATTGAAATTGCTTTTCCCAAAAAGGGCTCAGTCCTCAATTTTCCTTTTACTTTGTGAAAGATCTGAAAGCATGTTAAGGACGCATGCTCCTTCTTGCTCCTTATCTGTTCCGCAGTCTGGTTTTTTTGCAAACTTGATGACCAAAAGTGGATGGATGGAGATAGGCAGGTCCTGGGAATGGAAGGGCATTTTTTAAGAGGGAGGATTTTTTCAGGGAAAGGAAGCAATTCACCAGTCTTAAAACAAAGCTCTTCCAGGATGGCCCAAACTTTCAGTTCAATCTGCCAAGGCAGTTTTGTACTGCCAAAGTAAAAGACTGCAAAAATTTTAAAGTAAAAAACCAGGGKTTTTTTTATGTGTGTGTTTGGGATTTTGGGAGGTTTGTGGGTTTTTGTGGTTGGTTGGGGTTTTTTTGTTGCTGTTGTTTTGTTCTCAAACTCAGACATAAATAGGCAACTTTTTAGAAATTGAACTCAAAATGAATGACTAGAAGTACCTAAGAAATAAATTATTTATACATAAAATTTTTCTTACCACTGTTCTTGTAGGATAGATTTTTATTTCAAATTTACACAGASCTGGCAAGACTTTCCAGCTTCTGCAAACTCTGCAGTCTCCTCTGTATCTCCAAGCAAAGTCTCTTCCCACTCTAATCTGTAAGGCTCTGACTGTGCCTACCTTGCACTGCATTTTCAGGGTTTCACCTGTGCTGCAAGCTCCCTGCTTGCTGGCCACTCACACCTGCTCTGCCTTTGCACTTCTGAAATGTCTTTCTCTTGCCTGTGTTCAATTCATTGCAGAGTGCAATGCACTCTCCAGACCCCAGCTCTGGATAGGGAAGGGAGCATGTCTTAGAACCATCTTAGATACTTCTTTTTGAGGCTGTAACTCTTATGTGGAAGGAAAAAATATTTAAAGAGATAAGGGACACAATTATATCCCACTTTATGACATATATTTTCCAGGAGCTGCACCAGAGTTAGCACAAGGTCTGAATATATTTTTTACATATAATTTTTGTTTTAACTCTTGGAGACATTCACTTGTATATGTTTATAATTACTGTAGACTGCTAAAATTAATTCAATGCCTTACTATTTTGACACTTTGATAGACATGATAAAAGGCTCCCTGTTGCCTCAAGCAGATTTGTGACAGAAGATACTAGAGAGAGATGACTGTGCTCTTCACAACGAATAGTTACATTTATGTCTGCACAAAATTTTTTTGTGACAGACAAGTGAATTCAGATTGGATGTTCAAAATCTCAGTAAATGTAACTACTAAGGTACAATATAAGAAAGAGCTAGGTGTGTTTAGTGGAAGATTTATGGAAATTGCCTTTAGAAGACCCAGGTTTTATTCCTTGTAATTTTTTTCCCAAAACTCTTGAACTAAAACTTATTTTTCCTAAGTCTCCCATAATTTTTTTTTTTGTGAGAGCTAAATATACATGAAGAAGAAAGAAAAAATACACATTTTTAAATTCTTTTAATTGTCAGAATTTTTTTCAAGAGCTTTCACATTCAGAAAGAATTAATTCCCTTCAAATTTAAAGAAATAGCCAGAAACTTATGACAAGTCATTTTCTTGGTAATGTTTCTGGTTTGGTAATTGGTGGTAGAAAATTATGCTCATTGGCATTTGGTGCATTTTTTATTCACCTTTCTTCTACTTTTCATATCCTAACTCATCATATGCAGAATGAGCTGGTTTTATGCTGCGATTAGTCCTTTCAGCAGAGCTGTTTGTGCTGCTGGGTTTGTAAATGAGAAAGAAAGGTAATTCCTTGTGAAAATCTGAAAGCAGACTGGAGGACTAAAAGTGGCTGTAGGCAAAGTGTTGTGAAGCACTTGTGTTTTAAGTGAAGAAAGGATTACAAAGTGAATGTTGCAGAAACACTGTCCCAGTAAATTTTATTCTGGTCCCCTCTTTATCATTTGAGAATTTTGAATCTCCTTTCATATGATGGAGGGCATTTTCTGTAACCTTGCAGAGACATTATAAAGAAGAATGTTTTTTTTTTTTTTTTCTTAATGGGCTATTCTGATATGATGATGAGAAATTTCATATTTGTTTGGATTTTTWAAAATGTATTTGTAACGTTTAAAAGGTGAGTATTATAAAATCTGTGTAGATATGTTTAAGCTTACAAATGAGTAAATTTAACCTGAATAATAATTGATGATTCAGTGGCCTTGATTATTATAATATGGTTTTGGCTTTAAAGTGATTGTTGCATTTGCATTTTCCAGGGGACTGAAAAGGAATTGAAAAAAACCAAAACCACAACAAACAAAGCTCTGGTTTTATGTTTTAAAACACTGATAGATTAGATTTCACTCTAGAATATTTTCCTCACCCTTATCAAAAACCAGAACTTCTTTCTGCATCTTCACTTTTCAGTTATGCAAAAGATATTCTCAAGAAAGAATCATACATGAATTTCAGAGTAGCGGTTTTGACAAATATATGCAAAACTTTAAATGAAGTTAAACTATTCCTTTAAAGAAAAGGAATTGTGTTTGTCACAACAGTTAGTAAATAAATAAATAATAAATTAAAGACTGAACAGATTTTACTGTACCATTTCAGCCCTTTTTATTGTTGAAGATTGTTTAAAATGGAAAAAGACTTAGAGTAGGACATTAAAAGTTACCCAGCTTAATTTTCATGTATAGACTTCTGCAGTACCTTTCCGCTGATTTTTCACTGATGCTGACAATTCAAATGCTCCTTTGTGACAAGCAGCATTTATAGCTGTTTTTATGAAGAGCTGTACAATGTTAAATGTACAATGTGATAAACTGTAATAGAAACAGTTTATCTCATAGCAAAAAGATTCTTGTGGACATTTGGAATATAGAAGTCAACTTCAGCTAAACTATTATTGATACTGAAAAGGAATGGGAGGCTGTGAGGCCAGTGTCACTAAGGGTTATTTTTTAGTATTGCTGTTAAAAAGTTCAGATTTCTCTTAACTGAGAAGTAGAAACTTCTGTAGTCTAGTTTTAGAATTGGGAACCAAGATTTTCACCTGTGCATCAAACATAGTCCTCTAGGGCTAAGGAAAACATTCTTAGCGTTATGAATATTGCAGGAAAGTGACATCTGGTCATACAAGAACTGGGCAACTGCTGCTGTTGATCTTGCAAAGGCATTGGGCAATGCCAGAAATGCTGTCTTTTGAGGTAGAAGTTGAATCAGGAGAGCTGCTTTAAAAGAAAGAAGTATGCATCAGTGCCAACGGCAAGGTACTGAAATAAGAGGGCTGTGTGCTGGGTAAGTGATTAAAGCATGCATGGAAATCAAGGGCCAGCTTCTTTCAACTGTTGTGGGCAAAGCATTTACTTTGCTCATCCCCACTCCAGAACTTCTTCACTGAACAAATTCTGTGTTCTTCCTCACAAACAAATCCCTGTGTATCCAATAATGTTAAACAGTTGAAACAATAAAAGCCGAAGACAGAATTTGAGGGGAATTACTTTGCAAGTAAGTGTAGACTAGTATCTAATAAAAAAGAGTGGCATGTTAATTAATTAATGTATTTGTTTGTTTGTTTGTTGACCTTGGTTTTTCCAAAGTGTCTGCATTTTGCTTCATCAAGGGACTGTTATGTCTCTAAAACTGAGAGTCCCTGAGAAGAAATACATATTTTACAACACTGGCAGTGAAACAACTGCAAATTTACAAATTAAAGACTGCCAGCAAGTCCTTATATAGATAAATCTTAATCTCCTTCTTGAAATTAGTTGTGGAAGTCATTCTATAAACACTTAGAGTGTGTAATATGGGGCACCATCTTGTTGAGTGAATTGCCAGCGTACAAATCCTATACTCATGAGGGACAAGACTTGGTTCTCTGAGATGGTCTTCTTACCCATGAAAATTATTAAAACATTTTTTTAAATATTTCCTTAAAAATAATTAATTCACATAGATATGGCATATCACTGCAGTATAAAATTTGATCTGGCACAGAAGATTACTGAGCAATTCTGGTGGGATGGAATTAGGCAAGAAATTTCCTTTTCAAGTAGTTCATAGGTGTGAAATAGGAAATAATAATGCTCATTTTCCCTTATAAGCCATTTTGAGATCTTGGGTAAGATCAGTGTATAAAGGTATAAAGTAGAAAAAACTTCTTCTTTGAGAAATCCTTTTCTCTTTCTGAAAAAAATCTTGGCATAAATCAACACACTAATGCTCTGGCAATATGTGCAAGAATAAAATTCCATTATTTGTTGTACTGCATAAATCTAACATGATGATTTAAGGCAGCTCAGAGGGATTTTCACTTTTCATTCTTCACATTCCTTTAATGCAAGTTCCTTCTGAGTAATTTCCTACTGTGTGGACTGTTAAACATACTAAAGTTTTGCTTGCAGTTCCTAGATTTCCATTAGAAAGTCTTGCCAATGATATAGCCATGATGTAGAAAACTACATCAAAGGGTAAAAATAATTATATAAATTAAAATTTCTTCATAGATCGTCCTCTGATTATATGTGATCCCATGATTTTCTTGTGGAAAAAGAAATAAAAGTGAGGCCAATTCTCATTAAAACATTGTAATTTTTTAACCTTTGAGTAATGAATCTTAATATTTCTTATCTTCATAATTCAGTAGATCAGATAAATTTTTACAGTATCGTATAATGGTATTTCTTCATAAAACTCAGTTCATATAAATATACAACATTGACATGAGTATTTCAGTCAATCATTCTGATAGAGAATTTAACAATTTAGTAATGCTAGAGTCAGGTTGCCTTCAGAATAATTCAAGTTTAGCCCACCATCCAACTCAGAATGTTTGAAGTTTATTTTTTGGGGTACTGTGTGGTTGCTGTGCATGCTTCCCTTTTAGAAACATAAGGAAAAATGGTCTTGCTGAACTAAAGTTTTTTCCTGGAATACAGGGTAAGTTGTAGTTTAGAGGGAAGGCAAGGTATATGTTATTGTTCTGACCTTTAGGGAAAGTTAGCTCTTCTGAAAGAACTTGACAAAAGAAAGGTACTTTTACAAAATTTTATTTAGTTAACTTATTCTGCATTAATATTGATTGTAGACAGTTTCTAGAATCATAAATCGGTTCTGTAAATAAGATTCAGAGAGAAGTTAAAAATGTAAATGTAAATGCTGCTAGCTTTTTTTAAGAAATTGCTGGGAGAGGTAGGACTTTTTTTTTTTTCTGAAATTTCAACACTGCTAAAAGGTAGTTTATAGCTGTTCAGTACATATATATGCATATTCAAATACTTGACTGACAGACTGCTGTGTGAAGTTCATGTGACTTCCAAATAGGATGTTTTCTTTACTTTTTTTTAATTACCAGATAAAATCTAGCATTCTATTACCTCTAAAGGCCAATGTTGCTGCATAAAAAAAAGACTGTAAACATCCATGGTCCTTCTCTAAAGCAGGAAATGGAAGAACTTTTGCCATATTATCTCCAGGGTTTCACTAGAATGATTATGGAAAATATGCCCTCACAGCAGCTATCATTTTGTTGCAATTTTTTGCCCTTACCTGAGGTTAAATGGCTGAGGTTAAAAGGCTGAAGGAATACTTTTACATAGTACTTGAAGAGAAGTCCCAATTTTTTTTTGTTTCTTTTTTAATGTTTGTTCTGTGCTGACTGCAATCTAAAATATCCCAGAAATGAGTTAGGCCTGGGTTCTTTCTATTTCTTTTAATGATTTCTCACTACTGCCAGCTGGAGCTTGTTTTCTGATTTTCAGTTTGAATGTACCTATGGCTGTCTTGATTATATTGATCTGGTTACAGTGTATTTCAGTTCAACTATCCATTTTCTTTCATTTTGTTATAAACACGCTAGTTAGACAAGAGAAATTCTTCTGATCTGCTGTGGGCCATTAGGGAATCTGTCTAATTTAGTTGCCTTTCTCTGTACTTATGTGGATTTAATTTCATTTTTCTCCTTCTATGTGAAATCTGATTTTGCACAGAAACAAATGCCTGGTAAAATAGGGGTTTATACTTTTAATTTTTATGGTGATGTTACCTTATCATGCAGATTCTATGTGGTGAAAACATGGACTCATTAGTCCCTTACCTTTTACTTCCCATGTCACACTCCAATTACTTAATATCAGAAACATGAGTGTGTCCAATTTCAGTTTGTTTTTTTCAGTTGTCTAGTTGTTCCTGCACAATAATCCATTGCCTGTCACAGTGATGATGCCTCCTAGCATTTTTATCAGATGTAATGAGCAAGCTTCTACTTTCCTGACAAAATAGTTAATGAAAGCAATAATTACAACAAAGCAAAGAGATGAAAAATAACTTTTCACTCACTACATAGGTTCTACATGAACTGTTAATTGTTTACTCTTTCATAAATACTTTGGCAAATATTTATAGGGTGGCTTTTCAAGTGTTTTAATGCAGTGCACTGATCTCTTCTCTGTCCCTTCTACTGAAAGGGCATGAATTTCTATATTTTTGTTAAGGAAGAATGTTATGAGAAGGTGATTTCCAATGTCTACTTTTATCTTTTACATTGCCCTTAGATGTGCTCTTTGAATGGTCTTTCTTGTTTAATTGCCATTATCTCTCTGAGGCTGTCACACTTCTTGAAGACAAACAATATGTTCTATCCAGTTAGAATTTTTTAATGCAATTCAAAGTGTCAGCTTCTGCCAGACTTGAAAAATCTTTAGTGAACTGAAATTTCATAGTCAAAAAAATTCTTATTTGTTTTGCCAGGTTCTTAAAAATTATTTCAATGTCTTAGTCTTGCTAAACTCCCTCCTATTAATCTAGATAAATTAGCAAGTTTGCATTACTGCAGTAATGGATATAGCTTTTCTTTMAACAAGCAGACACTTGGCAATGCTCCTACCCACAGAAGGGTGCTTTTTATTTTGTTTTTAACTGCCGTAGTGGAAAACTTTCACTAAAGTAAATATAGACACTGAAAAGTAACTGTCACATATTCAACCAGTAACATACTGCACACAAATGAAACAGAAATTCTATTTCTATGTGGACTATATCCTAAATTCCATTGCACGCTTTTCTGGCAAATAAACAGTAAAGTAACAGATGTCACAAATACCCTTGGAGAGAGATACCCTAGGGACAAAAGAATACTTTTAAGTKAAAATCTTGGCCAAGTAACTAACCAGAATTTATACAGGATAAGTCTACTGGATATTTTGACAATATCAATATATTGGCAGTAGTGTACTTTCCAGGTCTTTTAAAGAGTGAGCACTGCAACCCCTGTGTACTTGAGAATTTTCTGCTCCTCTTGGGTTTTGCTGTTGTGTGCAAGCTGGCTAATGGTACTTCAGGAAAATGTGATTATTACTTCTCCAGACAATACCAAGAAGTCTCTTCCTTGTTAAATCACTACAAAAGATTTATGTCCCAATACAAGAAATAGGTTATTTTTTTCCTGCTCTTTGCTTCTTGACTTATTGCAGGTTGCYAAGAATGGGATGCAGACAGATATTTCAGAGTAATAGCCGCTCATTTCTTAGGGGGAATATGGCAGTCAAAGGCTGCTCCCTCCCAGTCAGATTTGAGAATTGCTAGGGTTTTACCCTGGATCTAAGTCAGCTGTTTGTGAGCATCACAGTGCTAGGCCAGCACTAGAAGTAATCTGGTCCAGAGATAYACCAAGGCTATGCCTAAAGATATTGAAATTAGCTAAAATTGTAGATGTTTAATCCACTGTCCAATATCAACTCTCCAGAAGAGAGGTGAGTACCTGTAAAAAAACTTGTGATGTGTTTTTTAATTGTACATGATGATACTTGCTTACTTCTGGGGAAACKAAATGATTATATAAACCAGGATTCTGTACAGATCAGGTTTGGATTTAATATTTAGCAACAATAAATTGGTACAGTTACAAAAATGTTACTTATTCACTCAGCTCAGTTCTTTCAGGTTTTCTTTCCTAGCACCTGAATTATAAGTTCTTGTCTTAACTGTTGTGAAGTCATATTTCGCAATAGAGTTTCTCTCCTCTGTCTAGTAAAATAAGGATAGCTCAAAAGTTCTCCATTACACATGAAACACAGGTTATATGTGTTATACATAAAAGAAGATTAAGCATAATGAACATGAAATAAAAAGACAAAGTGAAATAGAGGAAGGATGCCAGGAGAAAAATCAAAAAAGAAAACTAAAGGACAAGAAGAAAACCTAGGATACATAGATAAAATCTTGAAATCAAGGCATTTTTCATTGTAATAATAACATTTTCTCTCATTTACAGCCTTCATTCCCCACAGCAGACAAAATTTCAAACATTAGTAAATTGTTAGTTGGAGTTACTCTGTACATTGAGAAACAGCACAAGATGCTGAGCTGACTGAACAAACAACAGACTGGCAAACTAGATTCAAAACTTTCTTTGAAAAATTATCTATAAAGTTTAATTTGCATAATTTTTAAATCTTAAAAGTGATTCTTCTCCTTGCAAACAAAACTTATGCAAATCTTTTTGATTCATCATTTTCTAAAATTTAGTGATGAAATGAGTAATTGTTCTACTCTTCTCAAYGTTTGAAGTCTTCTTTTTATTTTGAAGAAGATATTAAAAACTTCAATTAGATTTTTTAAGAATACACTTAAAACAGTGAGATAAGTAGTAGGTGAAGCTTTAACAAAAGTGGTTTTGTAAAAAGAGCTATAACTAATATTTCCAGAAGTGACTTTCATTATGTATTGAACTTGCATAACAGGAAAAGTGTAAAAGTTTTTGAGTTTGACCATTTTTGTTCCTCTATTCCTGTCTGACCAACAAAATATTAAATTATGAAAACTTACTCTTTTACACTTTAGATATTTAATAACAGAACATGATTTTAAGCTTTTATACATTTTTTTTTGTTATACTACTATCTCTGCTTGGTTTCATTAATTTTTCTGGACACATTAGAGAAATGCAGTGGTAATTTTCAGTCATCTTTTAGACCTACTCCTGTATTTAGTTATCATTTTTGCTCTATCCTGGAGCAACAGAGCTCAGCATAAAATCTTTTGTTGACTTTAAAGAATGTTGAACTGGGTATTATAAATTAAGCAGCCTACCTAGATACTTATTTTATTTTCCAGGACATAAGTATTCCTTGCAACATACAGATGTATTTTTAAGGATGTAGCAAAGATCATAATTCTTGCTCACCAGATTTACCATAAGAATTTTTCACTCAAAAGAGATAAAGAAAGCATCATAGCACTTTGAAGAACCAAGAAATTTTCTTTCTAAGTGGCACTTAGAGGCAACTTGGGCAAAATTATGAACATTAACCCACATAGAGAAGACTAAGCAATGAAAATCTAAAGGCAAAAATTGCTTCTGACCTGGTACGRACTGCAAAGATGAGATCTACAAAGAAGTAACTAAGTAACATGTTATCATCACTTCTGAGTCTTTATGATCTGCTCCCATGCTTCTCCTTAAAAATATCCTAGCAGTATTTACACATGTAACCAGATAGCCTCAGGTAGCCCTGAACCTCTGAACCTCTAAGACAGCATTGGTGCCCTGTTCCATTCACTAAATAACGAGTAGTCACTCCAGGTTGTAGAGCTCTGTTGACATTGCTGCCAGATGAAGAATTGTTTGTACTGGAGGGTTTATACAATTATCATTTTGTAAAACCATTAGGCTAGAAACATCCAAGCAAAGGAATAAGAAAGAACTCTTCATTATCTAAGGACTCACAAATTAATGAACCGGCCAATTGCTCCAACTTTTCTCCTCCTTTGGAAAGTAGTAACAGATCCTTGGGTAGTCACTAATGACTGTGGGGTTGCCAACCACCAGAGACCATCAAAGAGACCCCCAGGACAGAAGAACACATGCACCAATGAGAGGGAATATATGTAAAAGACTTGGGGGGAAATTATAATCATATTTATTATGTTTCTCCTGGGGAAACCATGAATATGTGTGTAAAATATAGCATGTTAACAGGAGCTTTACAAAAGTGGTACTCTACATTGTACTCTACATTGTTCAATAGGTGAAGCTATCCCCCATATATCCAGCCCGTAATAAGAATGCCCATTCCCTAATACTAAAACTATAGTGTCAGAATATCTACTTTCTTGCTGGTTTTGGTAACARCATCACTTTATTAACCAGTACATCCAATATCAGGAATGGTGTGCCTTTTGGTAGCTTTTAGACAAGTTTAATCACGGAACATAGAAAGGTCTGGGTTGAAAGGGACCTTACCAGATTATCTGGTTCCAGCCCCTCTGCCATGGGCCAGGACACCTTTCACTCGACCAGTTTGTTCAAAGCCCCATCCAGCCTGGCCTTGAACACTTCCAGAGAGGGGCTATGCGCTTCTCTGGGCAACCTGTTCCAGTGCCTTACCAGCCTCACAGTAAAGAATTTTTTCCTAATATACAATCCAAACCTACTCTGTTTCAGTTTGAAACCATTCCCCTTTGTGCTATCACTACATGCCCTTATAAAAACTCCGTCCTGATTTCATAGTAGTTATATCACAAGAGAAAATTCTCTATTGAAAAGAAATTATTTTAATGATGGAAAAAGCATTACTAGTATAGAAATATCTCTGACATGAGTGTTATAATGCCAGTCATAATGGATCAGAAGTACCTCCAAGAAAAAATTACATTCATAAGACTATGAGTTTGGGGTTGGCAGATTATGAGTTAATTTGAGAGTTTATTTTCTGAAACACTTTTTGAACTAGAACACACAACCATAAATATCTAGCTACTTGTCATGATGGCAGCTTCCAATCCATCAAAATGCTTTGAGGTTAAGAACAGCCTGTTTTTTCAAAGGACATTKTATAGTTCAAAAAAAATTAAGTGTACTTCCCAAATGTAAATGATTCTGAAAAAGTGTTATCTTTCCTAATTGTAAGGCTTTGCAACAGAGAATATAGATGCCATTAATTTTTGCTTAATTGCAGGAGGGAATGGAGCGCATCAAACTTCTCATCAAGCGCATTTGAGGAATTCTGATTTAGTCACAGTATTATATAGCCATTAGTTCAACTTTTGGAATTATGGACTAGCTGAGCAGAAAACAGAGCCTTTCCTGGGCTGAGCCAGAGTACAGGAAATATTTTGAGCTGAAGAGTCCCTTGTACTACAGTTAGCCCTTCCTCTGATACCACAGTTTCATATCTCATGCCACAGAAGATCAAACATTTACTAAATAATTCAACAACTGGCTTAGAGGATATCAAAAGTGTCTGAAAGTAAGGTGTTGATAGTGAAGCCAATCATGTGCAGTGAAGTCTTTTGAGAATTATACATTCAGAAAGAACATTTGAAAGGATGTGCCTTGAATTTGCCATATATATAAATTTAAGAGGGGAAGGAAGAACCATGAAAGTGCAATGATGCAAGGAGTCCTATCCAAAACCTATCCAAGATGTTCTTTCTTAAATGTTTATACCTGAGAAAGAAGATGGAGAACTAAGCACAGAATGGCACACCTATAATCTGTGGGTAATGAGATACAAAAAAAATAGTTTTCAGTGATGTTTCAGGAAGAGAGACATTGGTACAACACTATATCTTGGCCCAAATAAATAATACTGGACCACYCCTGTGGAGCAAAAGTACAGGTAACTGCAAAGTTCACTTTTTTGAAGGTAACTCAGTTTGGATAATATTTGATATTGAGGATATCTAAAAAGGAAATTTAAATGAATGTTATCCTCAGTGGCGATAAGTGTATACCTGTGATACCACTTCAAAGCTCTACACATTCTTCTTAGTGCTCGTAAATATTAAACTCCAAAGCAGAAATAAGGCAGATGCAAAGGATGTTTTATATTCCAGGATAAAATCAGTCACCGTGGAAACTACTTGAGTAATGTTAGAGAATATGTTAATAGCAATTTGAAGGGGTGTCAGGGTCCATCCTAGTGAACGGATAACCTGATGGTTCATAGGAGTGATCTTGGTGCAAAAACCAACACGATACAAGGGGATTTGCAATAATAATCAAAACAAATGCAGTTTTATTGAATGACCACAGCAAAATGCGAGAGAGATTAAGGGAGAGAAAAAGATAGAGAAAGAGAGAGAAGAGAGACAGAGGGGGGATATAGCTACCAACGCAGAGACGAAGTCCTTTGGTCCAGGATTCACAGTCAAGGATTCGCCGGTTACACTGGGGAGATCTCAAAGGCACAGTTCATTTGCACCCCAATTATACTCTTTTTTGTTGGGGGAAGGGAGAATAAATTTCGCAACCCTCAGGGGGGAAGAATAGAAAGGGGGGTACACAGAGTCCCAGCTAGGCAGCAGGCAAGAACCATTGTTTTCTTGGTCCAGTGGTCACAACCTGCAGGCAAACATCTCGCTTTGGTCAGCTTGCCTCCCCCACACACCTCCCCCGGGTTGGGGGTTTCAGTCCCAGTCCTCTTCAGATGGAGAGGCTCCTTACATCTCAGTCTGTCTGTCACGGTGGTTGTAAAGCAGGTGAGGGTCTTCTGTGGGGGGACCACCCGAGACTCAGGAGAAGTCCGGCCAGGCCAAGAGGTGGGACAGCTTCCAAAGCTTATTGTTGCAAACGGGGCGCTGTGCCTCCTTCTTAGCATACAGCAAACACACCTGTGAAAACAAATAGCTTAACACTCACTGTCCTTTCAGGTCTCAGGGCCTTTGGCGTGTGACTTTCTCCTTCAGAGCCAGAGATTTTGGACAGGGGAGTCTTCTCTTCAGTGGTCCCCCAATGACAGTCGTGAGGCAGATGAGGGAAAATTCGGACAGACTCTCACCAGGGGACATCACATCTTCAATCTCTTCCTAATAAATGTTGTTGCAATAACATTGGAATCTGCATCTGTAAGAGGGGTTGAATGTGTTGATTCATATGAATTGCATCACAACATCAATTAAGGTTTGGAAGCATGTTTGGTGTTTTTTTTTTTTTTTTACATTTTCATGGTGCTACACTTCATGAATAATCTGAAAGGTCAGAAAAGTCACTGTAGTGTGTTAAATGTGTCTAAATTGGAAAAGAACTGCAAGTGTAATGTGAAAGCTTTAGGCAAAAAGTCACTGTGATTCAAAAGACAATATAATATCAAGTAATTATATTAATTTGACTGGGCCATGCTCTGGACACTGAATTTGGAGTCTTGATGTCTTGTATCAGGATATTTAGTCTAAAATAGTGTTTAGTTATTAAAATCTGTTTCATTAAATAAATTCCTGTGAATTCATACTCAGCTTTTGGCTGCAAATTACCATAATTTTTAAAACACTCTTTTTCATATGATCAAATTCAAATTTTTCAGTCTAAGAGAGCAAATTACAGTTTTTCTTTCTACTTTACATTTGGAAAATGTTGAGTTCTAAATATGGTAATAAAAAGCAGGGGAGAAAGAATTGAGTGAAATAAGATTAATKATTAAACCATTCTGACCTTAAAGAGACTTTGCTTTTTGGAAAATCTTTTCTGGGAAAACCAGTTGGGTCTACTTAAAAATGTAACATTTATGAATCCTAAGTTCAGAAAAAAAGACCATTTTTTATCAGGGAAGAAAATGGGGAACTTATGAAGCTGATTGCATCTAGAATATCAAAAAATTCTCCAAACTGTCCATTATTTCTCCTTCATCCCTTCATCCTTTCGCCAAATCTATTCTGTTTCTAGCTAATAACTTTAGTAATGACTGTGAATACTATAGCTTAAACTATTTCAGGGATTTTTTTAGAAAAATTCAAGGGTATTTATCTGAATTAGTATTGTGCATAAAGGTTAAATTTACAACTGTATTTTAATTACTTTAAAATTATCTCTGCATTAAAAAGAACTTATCATACTTCCAGTAAAAAAATTTTGTAAAATTTTCAGGGCTACTGAAATTGAACAGATTTCTCTGAAATCCCATGCCAAAATTACAGAGTAGAAAAAGCTCAGGAAGGCTTCATAGTGGGAGTTTTAGCTACTTTCTGCTGGATGGGATGGAAGATCTGCCCTGTTAATAGACTGTTTGACCTCTGGCAATTGAAGTATTCATTTGAAAACTTGGGAATCCACATGACTCAGCTTGTAAAATTAGAAATCAAGAGCTAAAATTTTCATCAGACTTGGAACAAAYGGAAGGGTTCACAGTCTTCTTTATCAGAGAATATCTCATTTTAAGAAAAGCAAACAGAATAAAATAGTTTATTATTGTGTAGGGTACTTCTCCAAGTGTTTATAGTACTACAGAAGTGTATTCAGCATAGCTGCTCCCCTCATCACAACCATTCCATAATTATTTTATTATTTTTACCATTGTGTCAAAAATTCTGTACTTTTCACAAATTTTTTTCCTTACCATCATATTTGACTTGTTTAATAGTTGATCTCATACTTGCACACACACACACGCACAAAATCTGTAACATGAGAGAAATATTACTCCTCTTGACAAGGATCTTATATGATATAATTAAACTGACTCAAAATAAATTTGACTTTGGTACTGGGAAGAACACCTATAGTACTGAGTGGCATTTAGTTCAACCTCAACATTTGTAAGATAAAGTGTGGCTTGACTGCCTGCTTAACAAATGTTTAAAAAAAAATATTTATTGCAATATTGGTAGTGGTTTTCCTATAATGTACCCAAAAAGTTACTTATGAAATGTGCTAGTGCTTCATTTTTCTTACAGCCTCTGGATCACAATAACCATATTGTTACACTGTTTGTTTCTAAGTGCCTAACTATTTTAATATTTTCAAAAATATATATAATTGTTCTGCACTTGAGTTGTTTGCTCACTAAACCCATGTCAGATTTCAGTGGGATTTTTCTCCTTAGATTTTAAAATAACTTTCAGACTGATGTGCTGCTGACCCTAACAGAACTCCATAAAGCTGAGAAAACAATGCTGAATCAAAGATGAGAAGAGCTAATGTATCTTTTCAAATACTTCCTTGAAGATAGAAAGGCATGTAGCCAAATAGGCAGAAAGAGCACTCTACCACAATTTATTGACTCCTTCTTGTCAGTTTAGTCCTCATTCTGTTGAAATGTTCAGTTTCTTATATTTGAATATATATTGAATGTAAGTCATGACYCTTTGGTGAACACTAAACATTATTCTAGTTCACTTGCTTGTGAATCTGAGAATTTTAGCCCAGTGTATATGTCTTACTTCCATAGTCTATGATTTAGCTAATTTTTATAATTCCATCTCTTCATTCCTTGTCTACACTTGCACTTTTCAAGTGTCAGGAAGGTGTAAGTGAGCAAATGCAACTGAAGATGTATTGTTCAAGATGTTCTTGCTTAACTGTTTATAGGTGTGGTTATACAGCGTGSCTATAAGGTAACTGACATCTGGTGTCCATGTGGGATGAAGTCTAGTTCTACATTCCCTTGGCAGTCTTAGGAGACAGACTTTTTATGCAGATATGATTTATTTTGACTCTTCTAGGCAGGTTCCTTCACCAGGAACTCTGAAATTTTTTTTAACTTTGCCAAGATCTCCTTTTGTGTGACTTTTCTTTTTATATGTCCACATTTAAATGTTCTATTTGAAATATTTTCATTCCCCAAAAACCTTCCTAAGATCCAGATGGGAAATAAAAGTCTTGTCTATTTCTTTAAGTTAATGCCTTCTTTATGAACAAGATACTGGGTTTTTTAAGTGTGTTAGGACAAAAACAAACCCTATCTGTTCTTACTCAATATTCTTGTAAAACTTGTGCAGTGAATGAATTCAACTAMCAAGTTCTGTTACCACTATTAGATGTTTGTGAAAGTCAACTTCTCTATAGGAACGTTGATAACACCTACAAAAGAGCTCATTACACTGCCATTTGCATTAAAAACTTTTTATTACTTTGCAATATCTGTAAAATCATCAAAAAATTGCCTCAATTTGACAATGGCTCAAATAATGCTGTAATGTTTGACCAGACATTCAAAGTCTTGCAGATTCCAACTTTATCACATTTGACACCAGACAGAATTTTTACATAAAATTTCACACAGCAATTTTACTAGAGGAAGGACAAGTTCTTTGATCAAATATTTCTTATCAAGATAAATCAGTTCATTTACAGCTTGATTTGTTTCCTTGCATTTAGCTCAAACACCCATTGTTTGAGTGGTATATTGTAGTACTTTTCCTCTAAAAGTTTGTATCTTTTTTAGCAAATAAGTGTAATCTAACATGATCTGCTTCATTTTGATTTTAAATGTAACAGCAAAGAGAGATCAACTGAGGGTCACCTCAGTTCTCTTGGTCTAAACCCAGATTTGTAAATATCTTCATGAATCCAGGTCCAAACTGATATAATACAGCACATAAGAAACTTCTTCTGAATTCAAATCTGAGGATATCTTCCATTCACACCATGTCCTTACAACCAGATCCACAGAAATAATGAATTTTTCATCTCCATTCTAGGATTAATGGGTGATGAAGCAATTATAAAACATCTTTCCAGCTTTTAAAGGCTGGAGGAAATAAAACATCACAGATGCAGACTTAGACCTATAAAGTGTCACAGCTCACATAGCCTAAGCCAGCCATCTTTTTGGTTCTGTAGTCAAAAAAAAAAAAAAAAAGAGATATTAGACTTTTTCAATCTCCCAGAGTTGACTGGGCACAGTCAGGTAACCATATGTATCTCCTGGTTATAACCAACAAACAGCAATTGTGCTCTTTTGCTGACAAGACTAATTTAAGGAAAATATATGGACAGAGTGGTAATAGAGAGAGCATTGTACTGTCCAGCACTGATAATCCAAAGGTTTTAGTGGACTTTCAAATCACTAGAGGAGGGAGTCTGCATCAGAGTCATACGTCATCAAAAAGAAAATTACTACATATGGAAAGCTTACRTCTCTTGTGATTTTGACTTTGCATTTGTTTCCACAGCTCCCTYAAAGAGAGGTTGGGCAGCTTTATAATGCCAGGAAGTTGCATCATCTCTTAAAACTTTGTGCTGTCACTGCGGCTAAATGAGGCTATACCCATTTAATTTCTCTGTCTCCTCTGCTCTATTAATACTGAAAAGAAACAGAGTATGATACATACTCCAGATTCATGTATTTTATTTCATGTATAAATTTGATTGTCCAACTATGCTTGCATTTTGTTTATAATACCCAAGTTTGGAAGCATAAAAATCCATTTATACTTCCTCCGTGCTGCTTGATTTGTTAGTGAAGTATAGTTGTTGCATACTTGAATTAGCTAATAGAAAAAAATGGGTTTGTACAGTTAGTCTCACCAGTACCACCTGCCAATGCATCTCCTGCAGTGCGAATCAGATCTGCTAAGTGCTCAAGCGAGTGATTTCTCCCTGCAAGTATAAACTTACAACATTGCATTCCTAATAAAACTGCTGGTTAGTGGCATGTGGCATGAATGGCAGATAAATTGATGGTGGTTTACAAGATCATCGTGTGCTGTTTTCTAAAAACTGTCTGTAAAGCAGCAAGGCTCTGCTTTGCAATTCTTTATTACAGGCTCTGTACATCTGCAGGGGTTTCTGTTCTGTGCAGTGAGCAGAAAGGCAGGCAAACAGTCTCTGGATCACCAGCACTGGGTCATCAGCTGCTCATCTGACTGAGGAAATAAAAAGGCAGGGTGCTCTAAAGTGAAAAGAAATAGCTTTTGACAATCCACTGTTGTGGAACATCAAAAATCTGTCATTCATATGACTCCTATAAACTGACTCAAAAAGCTAATTAAATGCTCAAATGAGCCTTGAGTATTATATGGCTGGTCTTGAAACACATTTATCCTTCTGCTACATACTCCTGAGGTGCAAGACAAATAGATGGAAGCAGTGCCTACCCTTGCTGAAAACAGATTTTCACCTTATATTGAAGATCCTYCTGTTATAGAATTTTGTCCCATTGCTTTGCAGCATTATGGATTGCCGATTATTTTTAAAAGATCATTTGATGCAGTCATTGTGTTCTTTGCACTCAGAAATGGCAATAATTTTCTGTTGTTTCCCTGAGAAAGTCAATACTGAATTAGTTGGTGGTATCTTTTAATTCTATTCTATTTTAAAGTAGTGTACTTTAAACTTTTAACTACTGGAAACAAAAGGTTTTTTTCAGGTTTTTAAACCCACTAGCTTACACCAGAAAGGTGAGATTGCTTACAGTGCATTTATTGATATAGCCATTAGATGACTATGGAACTCTGAAGAAGAGAATTCACCTGCATYAATTGTAGCTCAATTTTCCTTTATTTCATATTCTTCAACAACAATAAGGGTTAGAAATACATTTTAGTAGTACATTTAACTAAAATTCAATATTTTTGRCAGTTAAAAAAGAAGAGAGAACATGACCTTAATTTGGAAATGGACCATGAGAGAACTCACAGTTTCCCTATTGCTATGTATAATTTTATAATGTATTGCTTACATTTTCCTGTCTATTTTATACTTGCCTCTTCTCTTTATCATTCATATGCAGTAAATTAAAACTGCAAAATTTGGAGTATTATTAACCAATTATATTTTGTTGCTTCTTGAAATGTTTTACTTTTCCAAGAGAAAGCCATCCTCCCCTATATGGTAATACAATTGCAGAAGCAGAATTCCATGGTGGAAGAATGAGTAGGCAGCAGCCAATACCTGTGCTGTTCCTAAAAAGACTTAGGTTACACTCAGACAAGAAAATTATCTGCCAAATGATTTTGCATATTTCTTTTCCCTGTTCTTTAACAGTTCACTGCTTCACATCTAGGCAGAGTCTCTGCAGAAAGCTTTTGAAAGCATTTTGAATTGTGAAGTGCTTTCAGTAATATTGAAACCTTGGAATGTCCTGGACAGTAACTTTGTCAGATTGGAAACTGAAAATGCCATCATGCTGCTAAAGCATTTCATTATATTTGAATTGTTATAGCTTCTGAATGAAAGTCACAATGCTACCTATAAAGGTCTGATCTTGTGAGAGAYGGCAGCTCTTATTTTCATTGTCTGATTCTGCTGATTTTAATTCACTTGTGTTAGCTGCAAATTATAGGTTAAAAACAAAACAAAGAAAACAACAAACAATAAAACCAAAATAGAGAAAAAAGAGGTGTGTTTCAGATATTCCCAGGGAAGCAAAACCACTCTGAATATTCTTTTTTTTTTTTGATGGCTTAGTACTCATAACTGTAAAAGTCAAAGGATTTGCAAAACTCAAAGGTAAAAATCCTGTAGTCAGTTGCAAGACCTTGTCTCATTTAGTAATCTTATGAGTTAGTGAATTCACACCATTGTTGAAGTGATTTTTGGTTTTAACTTAACAGGGTGCTGCAATGGTGAACAACAATCCAATTTATTTTTTAGTATTTTTATATTTATGTCAACACAGAGATCCACAATTGTATCCTAACAGAATTTTTGAAACTTGTATGTCTATCTAATGGGTACAGCACAGAACTGCAAGTGAAATGATAAAGAATCTTTGAAAAAGGCCCCAGGCAGAGTTTACTTCAGTCACCTAATTCTGGAGGATCATGTACATGGGAGGATATAAAGTTCTGTTGGCTGCTATTTTTTGACATGTTTGAACAGAAACATTGCAGGACATGACATATACCAGAAAAATAAATAGTATGCCTACACAGATTCAGACTAACAATGAAAGCAAATGAGACATGAATGTAGTGATCATTCCCTTTTTATGATCTCCCAGCTCCCAGCAAGTGCTGTAAACCAAGTGCTTAATGAATTGGATGTCATCTCTTTGTATTGAATAGCTCACAATAGTTATTTTTTAACCATTAGTTTTATTATTTTCTGAATTCATGCACATTTTTGTCACCATATACCTCTCTGGTACCATCTAGTTATATGTTAAAGGAAGTAAACCTTTTTATTTTTAATATGCTYCCTGTTACCTTGTTTTGATGCCCACTTTCCTTATACTCTGAGGGGCAATCTGTAATCCTTTCCTCTTCAGCTTATTGTCCTGTCTATAATGACTTTAAGATAAATTATTGTGCTTCCTTTGTCATCTTTTTAGTTGGTGAAAGCCCTCATCCCTTCTGGAGCTGTTTGGAGAAAGAGCTTTAATAAAGACCTTGGTTTCTCCTTGTTGTCCTTTTGTACAGTTGTTCTTTTTCTATTGCAACTCTTGAGGATGGGAAGTTTTAAAGTGTGACTGAAAATTTTCAGTTTGGTTTGCTTTCTTTACCAAGAGTTCTTAATATTCTATAATTTTTTTACTCTTTTGCATTATAAGAGGAAGATAGAAATGTGATGGTTTAAACTTTACAGGGCAGATTTACAGGAGGATAATTTACCATCATGTGCACCCTATTTGATGCATGTTAGTCACGGTGGTGAGAGGTTGTTCAGGTTTTTTATCACATTTGGTGGGAATTAATATGAACAATTTACTAGATGCATGTTAAAGGAGATTTTTATGCACTGATTGCATGTACTATGCAATCAGTACATAAAAATATTTATGTTACATTCTAATGTTTCCTCATTGTGATCTAGCAGTTTGCTAAATGCTAGTGGCTGGTTAGTGCTCAGTATTTGCTATTCATTTTTTCAGGCAGGGTTAGCATACTGCTAGACTGAAATGTATATTCATACTAGTGAGTAACTGCAGATGCTAAGGTACACCCAAAACCCAAGTCTGTTTGGAGAGGTGTAGATAAAATGGGCCAAATAACACTGATCAAGACAGCAGCATTTCTGATGCTAAGTCTGAGGCCTAGGATGATGGTCAGAGATAAAAGTTTTAATATAATTTTGAATATAAACACTATTAAATTTGATAAATATGCTTTTCAATACACCAATTTCTTATGGGTTAGGATTTTTGGATGGTTTGGCCTCAGTGGAAGATTTACATTTTGCCTACAGTCTGAGTCAAATCATCTGACCTCCTTTGGAAATTCATATAACTCTGGAGGAGACTGATTTTCAAAGAGAGGAATTTATGTTGATTTTTTTCTTTTCTTTTCTCTGATTGATGGTGGTTTTTTAAATTTTCAAAACTTGGGTGCACAAAGGAAAAAAAATATATTTATTTTCTCTCCAGCTTTGCAACAGATTCAAAATGGCCTTACTACTGATGCTACTACCCAGTCCAAACAAACTGAAAATTAAAGGAAAGCTTCATTTTTGGGAGTCAGCACAAATTCTGTCACAGAGCTATACGCAATACAGGAAAAAAGGCCAAATATAAAGTGTTCTGTTATATCTTTTCCTTAGTATGCTAAACAAAAGAATATTTATCTAAGCTATTAGGATTCAGAAATCCTAACCTACAAAATGTATTAACTTCCTAGAGAACATTTACAATCATGTTCATGTCACTCCTTCCTTAAAAGCAATCACAGTAAAGTAACAAGCTTTGAATATTTCAAAACCAGGACAATTGATTCTATATTAACTTGTCCTTCAATTGGTCTTAATGTCACCTCTATTTTTTTACCTGAAATCGAGTATTTCCATTACTAAAAGACATACAAGCAGATTAGAAGAATTTGCCTTCATGCTAATCATTATTTCTAAGACAGAGATCTATTCACTCATGTACAGCAACTATTTCTAACCATCATGAAGTGAATGCTACAATTTTTTAAATTGTATTATGCCCTTGAAAACTTTCTGTAGGTAAATATGTTTTCTGCAATTAACAACATATATTTTAGACATAGAATGTGTCTTGGTTTTTTAGTTACCTGTCTAGTTCATTTAGGAAAAAAACCCTTAAAACTAGCAAGGAACTGTTGTAACATGCTATGGTAAGAAAAAAAGTTTTGGAATCTCTATTTTTTCAGAGTTTTGAAACACAGTGGTGGAGATTGCAAAGAAGCCATTTCAGAATAAAAATCAGATGCAAAAATCTGCAGGCTTTCATCTTTCTCTGATCTTGAGTAGTTTGTAAACTCAGTTTGTAATCCTCCCTTTAGCATTAGCTATACTTGAAAAAAAGGTCTCTTTTTGCATTTGAGCACATTTCTTCTCCCTTAATTCAACAGCAACTTGTGTAGAAGTAAAGGCTGCTTCAAACTGCCTACCTCCAACCACTGAAGTGAATGTGGAAAAACAATGAAATCATGAAGAATGCACTGCTAAGTTGAGAGTATGCTTCACTTTCTTGCACATATGTATCTTAAACTCAGGATCTCTTTTTAAAAAAGGGTGAAAATGTACCAAAAGCAGTCAGTGCTGGATTGACTAGATTATCTTGCTGGGTGATAATACAGATGATACCAAACCACATATACAGGCAAGTGAATAAGGAATTCTGTCCTCTATAAAGTGAAAACTCTGGTGTGGGAGAAAGCATTGAAACATTCAGCTTGGAGACTAAGATACTTCAGCTGATAGAGCATGAAATTATCTCAGTGTAGAGGAAAAAAAAATTGTTCTTATATTGTGAAGTTTAATTAACTTTTGATTAATATTTTTGACTCTTAAATTGAATGACCTTAAATAATAACAACTTCAAATTAAATTTATGTGTTTACTTCACAAGAATGTATTCCAGCTGCAACATTTTTAAAGGATACATTAGAGATTTTTATGTTTAAAAAAATTCTGCCATAATTAATTTGCATGCACACACACACACACATGCATATGAATTTTTAAATATATTCCCTTTATCATAGCTTGAACTTTTTCTTTAGGAAAGCAATAAGGTTTATAGAATATTTAATCAGAGGAAAGAGTAATAATTTGAAATCTGATAGATATAAGCCTGTAAAGATTTTGAATGTATTAAATATTATATTTGTGTTGGAGTGTTGCAAAATATCTAGTGGTAAAATTAACTACTGAAATAAATTAAGCATTCTGCATGATACAAAAAGACCATTCAGTTTGCTGATATTTTCCACAGAGTTATACTTTCAGCAATTTTTAGGACTAAAAATGAACTGCAATTATCCTTCAATTTTCTTATTTTCAATAAGGAAAAATTAAATAATAATTAAAAAAAAGAAAACTATAGTGAAGAAGGAAGAAGGAGGAAGATAAATTAAAGCTATTTCTTGGAAACTTTTTATTGATTAATTTTCCTGATATGTCAACTCTTTGCACAAATGAAAAGAATTTACAGGATTTCATCCCTTTCTTGTTAGGGATAAGTTACTGAAATTAGGGAAATAACATGTAGGTGTAGACGAGAATCATTTAATTATGAGTGCCTCACAAATCTAGGTGACCTCACAGGTTTGAGAAATGTGCCTGTACTTAGTAGAAAAAATAAAGAAGTGTGTTGATTCCTTCTTCTTCTGTAGGAGGATAGGTAAAGACTGATAGCAAAAGGTTTTTCACTAACTCATCATGAGAAACAAAGAAATTAATCTAAAAGTGTAGGAGAGAAGGAAAGTTTTAAACCAAAGGAGTCTTCCTCACAGTCTTTTTTTTTTATCTAGACACATAGTGTTTTTCTGGAGATAGTATTTCTAATGAAAAAGACTATTGCATGAAATTACTTGGCTATCTATTATTCTATCATCTAAATGGAGCAAGAAGTTTTTATGATCTTTATAAAAATGGTCTCTTAGGTTTAGCTGTGATAAATTGAGCACCACAGCCTAATTCCAGAGACARTTTTCTTAAAGACAACCACACACTGCTCCTGTAGACAGAACATGTTCCTCCCCCAGCTGATGCAAAGGCTGTGCCTTGGTGCTTTCTCTTTTCCTCTCAGAAGGTATGGAAAATGTCTGAGAGGTTTTTCTGTCCTCCCTCATTCAACAAGCTTATGCAATATCTAATCATGATCAACCTGTGTAGGTTTACCAGGATTATGTCATTTTGTTTCATGCAAATTGCATACAATAAAAATCTCAGAAAATATCAGTAAGTGTTCAATATTTGCTTCCCCTATGCTAAATGCAGTCTTTTTAGATTTTAACAAGAGGATTTAATTTTCCTCCACCATCAAATTTCATTTATCTATTTCTTTTCTTAACATGGCATCATGTTTCTTTCTTTTTCTGTAGTCTCATTAGTATTACTAATTTCTAAGATTTACTGTGCTCTTTATCTTTGCAGATTTTTCATCCAAGGCATTCAGAGGTTTTGACTTATTAACCATTACTGCTAGCTGTACCTTGTTCATGAGAATTAAACTACTTTCTTCTACATTTTGTCACCTTGCTTGTCTTTTCTACCTTGACAGAGAACTTTTCATATTTGCTGTTTCAACTGTCATTGCTGAAGACTTTTATACTCTTTATTTTTCTATTCTACTGAAGACGAAAAGCTGGCATGTAATTTGCATGAGCTGCTTTCAAAATCTGCTTCTGAACATGACAGTCTGCTGAGCTGCTGTCACAGGTAGAGTGTTAATACCCCTTCCCATTGCAGGCACAAACTGTGGAGGAAGCAGAAGAGGAGTGATGGGTYAGATTGGGGTAAAGCTGTTCCCCCCATGCTCCAAAAAAAGGCAAAAACTCTGGCACAGCTGTTGCCATGACTGGGTTGCTGGAAAATAAATGTTCAAAACACGTTTAATTAAAATTATTTAAATTAAAGATTATTTAATCATTTCCCAAATGTGATGTCATCTGAGAAAATAAAAACTTAGAAAACAGATTTTCTAGATAAGTGATAATTTTCTAGATATCAGGTTGACCGTGCACTCAGTGGTTTTGACATGGGGTCTTCAAAGTTATTGTGTCTGAGGTAATTGTGACTCATGAAAAGCTATTTTGGCTACCAGTTCTACAAAGGAATAAGCTCTCATTGTGTAGCAGGAGACAATTCAGCTAAACGCATTATTTTGTTGTCTTTTGTAGCAAAATCTGCAGTTGAACCAAGTATGTTGTGTGGAGTACGTTGGAGAGGGATTTTTCTTTCACCTGATTATCAGCCAGTCTAAGCCTTTTGTTGCATTTTATCCCTTCAGTGAAGAAGGCAACCCCGAGAGCTTTTGTGAGAAGAAGATGGAACAATATGTTTGTACTAAGAAACTACCTTTTCTGACTTTTGCTTCTGTCATGGTTGTGATGACTAAGGCAGGCCTACACTTTGTTTACATTTTGGTTAAGCACAGATACACACGTACTATCACTCTTTGGGTTAAGCAGGTAACTGCCATGCTGTGCTCATCACAATATGCTGTGTTCTGCTGGTTTAACCGATCAGTTACTGTGATCTTATCATGTCCTTAATCCAAGTTCAAAAAGAATATACAAAATGTATTTCTTTTTTTCACCTAGTGCTACTCTGTCTATTGTGTGGTAATCTTTTCCTGTGCAGATTTTACAGTATGTGTACAATCCCCAAGGCGTTTCACTTCAGTGTCTTCTAAAACTAAAGATGTCTTTTTATCTGTTACTTCTTTGAAATGCGCTAAGTTGTCTCCATTTCCATTGAGTAAAGAACTGTTAGGAGACACGGAATGCAGTGGGATGGGGAAAAGAATCAAGGAAAAAACCCTACAACTCATGAGTTGAGACAGAAACAGTTTAATAATTGAAAACAAGTACACACAATAATACAAATACAAATTATAGTAATAAAAAAGTGAGGTGAAGACTGGTTTCTTCTGCCATGCCTAAGGGTGACCGGAGTGAAATGGCCTTAAACTGTGCAGGGGAGATGCACATTAGATATTAGGAAAAATTTTTTCACTGTTAGGGTGGTCAGGGACTAAAATAATTTGCCTGAGGAAGTAGTGGAGTCACCATCCCTTGAAGAGTTCAAGAGGCATCTGAACCTGGCACTGGGTGATGTGGTTTAGTGGTTTATGGCTTACAGTACTGGTGGATGATTGGACTGGATGATCTTGAGGACTTCTAACACACGTGATTCTGTGCGTTAGAATTGATTCTGTGCTTCAGAATTGATTCTGTGATTCTTTGACAAGAAGTAGGCCGATAGGAATCATGCTAAATCCAAAACACAGCACTCTACCAGGTACTATGGGGAAAACTTATTCTATCCCAGCCATAACCAACTGGGATAAAATACACAAATCTGTATAAGGATAGATAAGGAGGTATGAAACAATTTCAATTCCTAAAATTTTGTAGAATTCTGAAATTTCATTCACATCATGCCTGACTCAATGTAAAGATAAAAATGATAATCTGTATAATTAATTTTCTTGCTATGTAGCTTGCATTAATGAAAGTTGTATTTTTTGGTCACTCAAGGAACTTACCTTTTATTGCACAATATCTAGCATGTAAGACAGAAAATACTCCAAAACTTCCTTCTCTCCGTAACTGAGCATAACATTTTTAGAAAGATTGTGGGATGAGAATTTTGAGGAGCAGTTGTCTTGGATTCAAAGTGATAGCACAGTGTGTCAGAGCAAAATTAATTCCATTATAGAGCAGAGGCTCAGTAAAAACCACAAAGTAGGATTTCATAAGGAAAGGACTGCAGACTAAGATAAAAGCATATAAATGCCAAATGATTCCTACAAACAATGCACCGCTGGCAGTCTACTAAACAGAGAAAGCAGTAAACCTGATGGTAATTTCTGTTACAGATGAATTCAGCTAGAAATTCCTACCTGTTCTCTATAGTAAATAGTGTGATTTGAAAAACATACTTTTCTTTAGTAAGATCCTAATACTGTTTTTTCAGCTTTTTATAGGTCAGAATAGCCAGATGACAGACAGATACGGAGGTAAGTACTAACATGGAAAACAGAAAAATTGGCCTTTCTTTCCTATCCTGGAGTTCTTTTCTATACACAGTGAGTTATGCTGACAGTTACTGTCTTCAGATTTGTGTCTACATTTCAGTTTGTACCTCATCTTCCTCTGGGGATGGGTTCTGAAATGAATATTTGATGTTTCTCTTTACTATAGGTGCCACCAAGATATCTGATAGAAGACTACACTCACTTTTTTGAGAGTCGGCCATGTCCTGGGGTATATCAGGAGCAGCATCACCAGCTGGTCAATGGAGGAGATTGTCCAAATGAGAGCCATGAGGATGATGAAGGGCCTTGAGGGGAAGCTGCATGAGGGGTGTATGAGGTCACTTGGTCTGTTCAGCCTGGAGGAGACTGAGGGGAGACATCATTACAGTCACAATTTCCTTGTGAGGGGAAGTGGAGACACAGACACTGATCTCTTCTCTGTGGTGACCAGTGACAAGACCCAAAGGAATGGCATAAAGAAATATCAGGGGAGATTTACATTAGATATTGGGAAAACTGGATGACTGGGCACTGGAATAGGCTCCCGAGGGAAGTGGTCACAGCACCAAGCCCTACTGGTCTCAAGAAGCGTTTGGACAACACTTTTAGTTACATGGTGTGACTCCTGAGGTTGTTCTGTGCAGGATGAGGGTCCTTTGCTGCTCAGGATATTCTACGATTGTATGACTCATTACTTGCAGGTATTATATTTGGAAAAGAGAAAGATGTTGTTTTCAAGTCCTTTTTTGCATTTATTTTCTGATTTTTGTTTCAAATATTTATTTCCCTTTACTGGATTCATGAATCTCCACTTCTAAAATCTATTGTAATTCAGGTTCTTTTTATTATCTCTAAAGTATGATATTTTATGAACTTACAGTGTTTCAGGATCTTAATTGGTATGATTATGTGGGTCATTGATGCCAGCTTGGAAAATTATGAAAAAGGTGTCACTTCACTAAATTGGATTACAGATCAAAGCTAAAAGTTTGATTTAAATGTATCAGAGTACATTACATCAATCAAACATCAGGGGTTTCTGTGTTAGCATTACTGATCATATTTCAGTGCAGGGATAGCACTTTTCTTTTTGGGAAATGCTTAAGGAAAAGAGGGTCATTCACCTAGTTATCTAGCAGGCTTTATTTCTGTTGCTTTCCACAAATGCCCAGTGAAATCTGCAACTCAGAATTTTCATATATTTTTGCCTTGCTGATGTTTGCAGTTATAGCTCTATTATGGTAACTCCTACACAATTAGTTTTCATAGGGCTTTCTGCAGCCATTAAGCATCTTGACATCCACTGCCTGGAGACATCATCATCCTTAAAAAGATTTGCACTTACATACAGCAATCTGTGTACAAAATCAAATAATATAATGCACTAGCCCAACTACCCCATTGTAAAAGATGTTTTAGCTTTAGGGTCAGTCATGTGTCATGAGGATTCTCAGACAATCTCAATATTGTGTAAGAGTGTCAATAAAAATACCACCCCATGCACAAACAAACTAATGCATACATAATCCAAATATCATTTCAACCTTATGGAGAAAAAGGCATGTAGGACATGACACATGAGATTAATCTACTCTTCTATCAACTTAATCAGATAATTTGTGTACTCTAAATGAGAATTGATGCAAAATGGGCAGAAGACTTGCTTGGATTAGTTTTTATACAGCATAACTATGTGACTTGTGATTTCCCTACCTGTTATCTTTGTGTGGCTCTGTAATAAAAAAGCATGCAAGCCCTAAATTTGCTTAGAATCAAACAAAGGGAAGATCTGATTTCTCACTCTGACCGTCCAGAGCTGATGTAGTTATTTCTGTTATGAAAAGAATTTCTATGGTTTTGAGCAGGGAGAGATCAGCCTGCTTTTGAGTGACTGCTCTTGTGAGACATTAAAAGAAAGAAGAGAAAAAGTCTGTAAAGGAAAAGATGTTCTCAGATCACTCCACTAGTGGAACAGATATAAAGACAGGGCAACATTCAGTAAAAGCATTTTGAGAATAATCAGTCACAGGAATATTAAGGACTCCTGAAACTCCAGTGAATTCCATTTTCAAGGTCAGAAGAGTGTGTTTTAATTTTATAAAACCACATATCTTAGCAATAAAATGCCATTACAATTTCATCTTGAGATGGTAGATGTTATGAAAATAAAGTTAATTTCATCAAGTCTGATATGTAAAGCATGATAAGAAGCTATTTCAATGCGAATTCCAGGGACACACATACAAATTTCCTACAAGTAACAGCACATTATGCTATTATGTTGGAATTTGAAACAAATATATATATACTTATCAATGGAGTGACATTTCTTTATACTGCACAACATTAACTGCATAACAATTGCAAATATCTTAAACCATAAGCAGACAATATATAAAGTAATATGTTCTTTTTCTGTGAGTTGTAATTCAGTTGATGAATTGACAAATTTTAGAAGGGGATATTTACAACCAGCTTTAATTGTTTCAAAGTGATCAGAATGTGTCAAAGTGGAAACTATTAAAACAACCTTATAAAAATCAGTGATTATTTGAAACTGTTTATTGTGCTTGCTTTGGTTCACTTGCTAAATGATAACATCATCATATTTCAGCACTGATAGGACAAAACATTCTTTTGGAAGTGGAAGTCCAGAAGCTTAATTTTATATTCATTTTTATTTAAATAATTACAATCACTTAGCTCTGCAGTATTTACTGTAGTTCTCAAAGACAAGGCAAAATAAATGCATCAATGTTCAGGAAAAAGATAGCTAGATTTTGAACCAGAGATGAGTTGGGTCATAAATGGTTCAAAAAGATAATTTTATTTGTTATTTTAAATATAATTATTGGGGAAAAGTGTAAGTATGGATATTTATTTGTATTTTTAGTTCAACTCCTGCTTGCACTGCAACAGAGATCCTTAAGATTCTCAAAAATTTAATAAGCTAACAATCACCATTTTGTATGCTTTTAATACCCAAGTTTGTGCAGTGGTATTCAGGAGTTCTTAGGTAGACTGTAGCATTAGTGTAGGCTCTTTCAGATATGATGCATGACATGGAGAAATTGACTGTTCTGCTACTGCTGTGCAAGCTCTCCTGCTTGCAAGTTAGGACAGATTCTGTCCCCTGAAGTTTAAGTTCCTTAGCCTCCGGGTAACACTCCTGGGCTTATTTTAGAGTGTCATGATTTCTTCACACCATGGTCCCAAAGCTGATGCTAGCATCTCAGACTGCCCTCTTTAGATATGCTGCAAAAGAAAAAGGATCAAGGTGGCCTATGCAGTGCAGTGTCTGGTGAACACGTAATGCAATGCACACTCCCACATCTTTTTCACAGGCTTCACAAGATGACAGCTTGCAGAGCAGGTGGGATGGCAACTCATGCTTTTGAGGGCCATATCCCTGGAGGACTGAGAAGATAGCATGACTTCCAAAGTGCTGGCAGGTGTCCCTTATGTTGGTGTGCATGACAATGACCTGGGACAACTGGCAAAAGTTGCACACCCACAGCAATCTCTTGCCAAGACTATGTATGACATCAGTTTTGAAAGTAGTTCATGTCCTTTTTTTCATGCAGAAAATCAAATATACATGCATAAACATATTTAGTTGTCATAAAAATTCTTTACTGAGACCGGCAACTCTCTTCTTTGTGGTGATTTGCTGGAATTTACTGAGAACAATTGCCATGCAAGCATATTTCAGCCCCATTGCCAGGCTGTGCCATCAAACAGGCATAAGATCATGTTTGGTGAAGGGATTACTTTTCACTGCAATGCCTGTTTCCTCCACAGCAACAGATATCCAATCTCATGCAACATACTTTCTGAGGTAATATTCCTTCCATCTCTTTCTTAAGTCTCTCTTCCTTAAAAAAAAAAAAAAAAAAAAAAGGTAAAAAATTCCTTATAATCACCAGAGCTGGATTTCCCTTCTTTGATGGAGATACCAGCTGAGAAATCTAGTGATGATTGTGAAGTGAGGAGAAGCACTGTAGAGAACACCTGCTCTCTATAATTGCTCATAAAAGTCATACAGTCACCCTCCATATCTTCTGTGCACCTAAGTCTCCCTGGTTTCACAGAAGTCCCAGTTTCAAACCAGCACTTCAACAACTAGAATGTACTTCTCCAATCTATATTTATTTGCAACAGGTTAAATTATTTTTCCCCAAATCTAGTAAGGCCGCTTTTCCAAAGAGAGTAATTGGTAAGTGATTTCCCGGTCTTTATCTCAACCCAGGAAGTTTTCATCCCACTTTCTCCTTCTGTCTTGTTAAGGAGGGGGAATGAGAAAGTGTCTGGATGGGAATTCGAACCTTAGCCAAGGTCAACAATGCCAATTTGAGTATATTAAAAATTTAGCTGCATATTCTTCTGGTGGCATACACATAGATTAACCTGAGACATCTGGTCTCAGGGTGTTCATAAGTATAAAATAAACCACTGAATCATTCCTATAGGAGGAAAATCTTCCCTTAGTTTCCACATTTTACTGACACATTTTGAGTTCTTTAAATAAGGGATGCGTTTAGGAATGGCAACTGCTCAAAACAAAATTCCTTCTCAACAAAGCATTTCATCCAACACAAGGTAAGGAAATAGTTCAGAAAGATGGAAGTCAGCTATACTGCTTGTTCCAATGGTAGGTAGCTCTTGAGCTTTACCAGTAGATAGTAGTTTGTTGGAAAAAAAACCTGTATCCCAAATGTGACTAGTATTCCAAGAAGGACTTGAACATAATGTACATGCAGAGATCACATGGTGCATATTCTTCAAGATGCATGCTTGTAAATGTTCATTTGGTTTTCTGAACATGGGACTAACTGCAGAGGTGCAATGCATTTAAATATGTCGCCAGAAAGAGTTGTTTTAGAGAGTAGGAGTTTTTTCATCTGCTTAGGGAAATTAAGTGCTTTTATTGGTTGAACAGAGGCAGCTTAAGCAGTAGTAGACCCTATTATTTGAGCTTTACTTGATCTGGTCACAGTTGAGCATCTAAAGAAATTTTCCAGGTCATAATGGACTGTACTTAAAAATCACTTTAATCTGTCTAGAATAATCAACTAGAAAAAACCTTATGACTTGTTCCAGAAAGCCATATTAGGATATTTGGGGAAACCACATTCTGAAAAAAAACCAAAAACCACACAGCAAATTATACCAAATTACTTACTTTCCTGTTCTTTTGAAAAGATGACAAAATTTCTCTTAAAAATTTGTAGATTTTTGGCTCTGATGTTCTATCAGATAACTGTTTTGAAACTTCCCTCTTTTTTTGTTTCTAATAAAAAGTAAACTCTTCAACTCTTCTTGACGCTTTTTTTTTTTTTTTTTTTTTTGCAA